>JAJMDD010000019.1:0-212500 GCA_030573355.1 Helenozyma rhizophorensis
CTCCAACCCAGCGTCCACCTCCACCTCCGTCTCCAACCCAGCGTCCACCTCCACCTCCGTCTCCAACCCAGCGTCCACCTCCACCTCCGTCTCCAACCCAACCTCCACCTCCACCTCCGTCTCCACCCCAACCTCCACCTCCACCTCCGTCTCCGACCCAACCTCCACCTCCACCTCCGTCTCCACCTCCGTCTCCACCACTATTTCCACCACCACCAAACCCAATTACTACCATACTCGAATTGTATCTCGTACCCAGATTCTGTGTTCTGGAGTGCAGACCATTCTTCTCAGCGTCGTAATTGGTGTTGGAAAAGTAGTTGGAAGTAAATATGACGAACAAGAACTCGAGGAAGTACATTACAGCTAGTATGATGTAGAGGGGGCCGCGCGCTGTAGTGATGCATTCATCATAGGAGTAGTAGTATTCGTCCAGGTAGCATTCACCGCGAGTCACGATGAGAATGCCCGCCACCAAGGAGTTCAAAAAGGGAATGAACTCAAGTCGGGAGATAACGGGGATACGGCGTGCGGCAGAATATGCTCCACACACGATGAGATAGAGGACCAGAACGGAAGCAACAATAATGTAGTACGCTGCAAGGCCCGTCGATACCTCATAGTTGTAATAGTTGATACTCAAGCCTAACGCTCCCGTGGCCACCCCGAACTGACCCAAACGGAAGAGTATGTAGACGCAAGTAAAGACTTCCATGTGTCTGGTATGGAACTCTGGATGAAGCTGAGCAAGTCTTTGAATGCAAAGGCCAGTTGACTCCTTGAACCTTGATAACTATGGTAGTCAACGGCTTAAAAGATGACTGTGGCAATTGACTGAAAAAAGGTGGATTGTTAGAAATGGGCTGCTTTATATTATTAGTGGCTGAAGCAGTGGGTGCAAATTCATATACGAGAATCTGCATCATTCGCACGGCGATTTGTGCCAGGTACGGAACCCTTATCTACCTGCCCCGCCTGACCGCGAAAGACGGAGCACTAATCTTCAACGATCTCTGTTCGTACTTCGAATGGCTGTGAAAAATGTGCTTCTACGCACTCTGGCATGCTTATTTTTTGTCGCCCTAATCGCTAATCTTACCTCTCTCTGCATACGAGTGACTAACATGCTCATGCATACACCGCTCTTCCTCTGGATTAGATTCCGTATGCGCACTCTCCCTTGTCTCGTAGAATTAGATCGGCCAACTCGATCGAGGGAATACTTTGCATTTGAAAATTTGCAGACGTTGTTACGCCTTGCGTTCATTCAATTCTCTGTTGTGTCGCTGTTGTGTCGCTAAGTGTCCCTCTTCGTCAGTCTGCAGCATGATCGCTAGCGTACGCCATGCGTCGTGGTACTCTTGCACTCCTCCACCGATAGAGGGTTACGGCTATCGTGGTGCTGGTGCTGCGTGTGCTGGTATTTCTGCGGCTGTTTGCAACCCTACATTGGGCGCCTAGCGACTCTGTATCTCTATTTATAACTGCTCCGCACGCTAGTCCACAGCGTCTGGCTATCTGTTCGTAATTCGTTAAACCCGCACACCGACACTCTTGCCGTCCTTGATTCTCTTCTCAGTCAACGCGGCAATCACGGCGGCACCGACACCGGAACCGTCCTCGGCGGGAACAATGACAATGGGGTCTTCGGCCTCGGTCCACTCGAAGATGTCTCTCAAGCCCTTGGCCGCTCTCTCCTTGAAGCCGGGGTACTTCTGGTACACCGAGCCGTCGGCCGCGCAGTGCGCCGTCTTGTAGCCTCTCTTCTTGCAGATAGCCGCAATGCCGCAGATGGAGAGGCGGGCGGAACGCTCGCCAATCAATTCGGCCAACTTGCGCACAATCTTTCTCTCAGGGGTGGTGGTCTGGATGCCCAACGAGTCCGCGAACAAGTCCTGGACGTCGGAGAGGTTCTCGAAGGGGTCCTCCTCGATTCTGGCGGGGAACGACGTGTCCATGACGTAGGGCTCGTGCAACTTGGCAAGGTCCTGCCCGGGGAAGATCAACTTCTTTTCGTCGGCCAACTCCACGAGGATCAACCGCAACACCTCGCCCAAGTAGTAGCCCGAGATCATCTTCTCGAACGCCTGCTGGCCCGGTCTGGGCGACTCGGCGTCGATCTGGATGTCGTACTTGGTTCTGGGCAACACCAAGTGCTCGTTGTCAAACGAGCCGTACTCGCAGTTGATGGCCATGGGCGCGTCGCTGGCAACGTCGTCGGCCAAGCGGCCCTCCAACTTGGGAATGTCGCCGCAGACGTCGTAGTACGCGCCGTTGACACCGGTGCCGAAGATGAGTCCCATCTTGGTCTCGGGGTCGGCGTACATGGACGCAACGAGTGTGCCTGTGGTGTCGTTGATCAACGCCACAACCTCGACGGGCACGTTCAACTTCTCGATCGCAGCCTGCAACATGGGCACCACGTCGTGGCCCTCCACGCCCTCGATGTTGAAGCCCTTGGTCCAGCGCTGCAAGATACCCTCGGTGATGTTGTTCTGGGTGGCAGGGTACGAGAAGGTGAAGCCAAGAGGCAACGGCTTCTCCACGCCGTCGGGGAAGAACTCCTTGACGAACTTGTCCAAGCAGTCGGCAATGAACTCCCACAACTCGTCCGCGGACGCCTCACGCATGTGCTTGGGCAATGCGTACTTGGACTGCGTGGTGTCGAACTTGGAGTTGCCCAGCAACTTCACCAACACCACTCTCAAGTTGGTTCCGCCCAAGTCGATGGCCAAGTAGTCGCCGGTCTCGTGCCCGGTGGGGAAGTCAAGCACCCACCCTGGAATCATGGGGATGTTGCCGCCCTTCTTGGACAAGCCCTTGTCCAACTCGGTGATGAAGTGGTCGGTGATCTGCTGCAACTTCTCACCTTTGATAGTGAGGAGGCCCTCCAAGGTCTCGACCTCGGCGAGAAGTGCCGGGGGCACATCGGTGAACGTGCCTTTTCTGTGCTGTGGTGGCTTGGGACCTAATCTGACCATTGTGTGTTTTGTTGGAAAAACAGAAAATGGGGAAACCTCGCCTATAAGTAGTGGGCGCTCGCCTGTGTGCAGGAACCCCACCTTGGCGGCCCCGGCGAGCGGGGCAGCACGCCGGCGCTGCACTCCGCCGTGGGGAAGTGCCGTGACGGGCTGCTGCAACTTCTGCATGGGTCTCGCTGCCAGTGGGCGCCCGCTCGTGTCATGGCCCCGACTCAGGTGACTCGGAAAAACCTCACACCATCCTGCAGGCGGCGTCGGACACTCACTTCGGGCGGTCTTACTCCGCGCCCGCCAGTTTGGGGTGCATTGGCCAGTTCGGGGAAGTCGATTCGCCTAGGGTTGCAGGCACGCCCGAGCGCAGCAGGCTCCAATTCTCGAGTTTCTCGCGCGTCGATGTGGAACACAGTGGGGTGCCCTGACCGTGCCCCGGAAAATCTGGCGCATACAGGACGCCCATGCAGACGGTTCCTGGTCCAACAATGGCCGTGGCCAAAGTGGTAAGGCTCGTGATGCCGCTCACAAAGTGGCGAGATCGTCGGAAAGCCAGTTTTTCCGGTGTCGCCGACGCAAGGTCCGCGTAAGCGCATGCGCACCCATCACGTCAGCCTACAGCACCACGGCATTTTTCCGGGATATAGCGAGATAATCCGGGTGCTCCAGCCAATAGCGCATCCGGAGGCCACGCGGCCCCACCTCCCCCACGCCTCCCCACAGGCCGGATCGCCTGAACCGCTCCCGCAGATGCAAAAATTGGGTCAACCAGAAAGAGCCACTGCTCGGGAAGAGAAACATTCGGCGAGAACTTGAAAAAAAGGCATTGGATTGACATTTTTTCGTCTCTCTCCAGGCAAGCCCGCGAGTTGGATATTCCCATGCGCTTGGTAGGAACATGGCCAACATGCAACGGCGCTCGTAAACGACTCGTTCGTGCACATGAACGGATGTAAACATTACGAGGTAATTCGGGTACGGTGCGAGTTGATTCCTGAACTACTCTAACTGTATGAGATACCGTGTACAAGAAGATACCTCTCCCATAGAACGAGTATCACTGTACCGTAAGTCACGAACACCGTAGGTTCTGAACTAAAGGATACGGCTCACGGCCATGGATGCAACTACCACAACGTCTTGGTCACACAACGTCTTGTCTTGGTGTCTTGTGGTCACCACAACGTCTTGGTGGTCTCGTCGAAACGCAGCATGCGGTTGCTCACCTCTCCCAAGCGCTCCCTCACCTCCTGGACGTACTCGTTGAGCTCGTCAAAGTCCTTGGCCTGCGACGAGCCGTGGTCCTTGCCGGAGCCAAAGAAAAAGTCCCGCATGCGCTGCTTCGTGAGCTCCTGGTCTCGCTGGATCTCGTCGTCGTCCAACTTGGCGGCCCCGGCCGTCACCTGGGCGGCGCTGCGGCGCTCCGCACGGGCCCGCTCGCTCATATCGTGGTGACGCACCATCACGTCAAGTAGGTTGCGCTGCGACTCTTTGAGCTGCGCGAGTTTCTCGCTAAACTCCTCATTGAAGAAGCCGCCGTACTCCCTGACCTCGTCGGCCATCTGCTTGACGTCGTCCAACACGTCGATTTGCGTCCAGAGCTTGTCCAGCATGGTGACACTCGCTCGGGCCTGCGAGAGCTGGTCCAACGTGCGTATGCTCTCAGAGTCTAGCGCCGAGGGGTCTGTAGCGTTTGTCTCCGTGTTGGAGACCTCTCTCCGGAAGCGGAACGTGGGGTTCTGGTCCTGCCGCGACATATGGCACTATGGATGATGATCAATACTATGTACTGAATGGAATAGGAATGGGAGTCAGATGGGGGAGTGGAGATCAGATGGGATCTTTTCGGCAAGTGAAGTCAGATAGGCAAGTGGATAATGGGATTGGTAGCAATAGGTAACTTCGTGAAGTTGGCGGAGATGCAGATGGAGATGTAGTAGTAGACGTCTCGGTTTGTGCAGAACCGGGGTCCACCAACTCATCACACCTACCTGTCATCTTCGTCAACGGCTCGGCCAGCAGAATTTAATAATCCGCAATTCTCAATTGCAACCTTCCGTATCCTTTCAGTCCTTCCCGTTAACCTTTCCGTTAGACCCTCCCAATACTCAGGCTTTGGTCATGGAGTGGAAGAAGCTTCTCTACCTACGGCAGCCGTACCCGGACAACTACACAGACACATCTTTCCTTGACCAGCTCAAGCGCAACACCACCGTGGCCAAGTACTCCTACGCCAAGCTCTTCGCAGACTTCTCGCTCATCGCGTACTACGCTCTGCTTCTCTTGCTTGTCAACGTCAACTTCACAGCCATCTACTCCGGACAGTGGTCGGCCTTCCAGCCCACAATCATCCTGTCCCTCGTCGCGGGCGCGTTCTTCCTCGCCTTTTCTGCCGAGCAGGCCCAGCTGCCGAAGCTGTATGTCGTGCTCGTGGTGCTTCTTCTTGTGATCTCGCCCGTTCTCCGCTCGCTTACCGAGTCCACGTCGCTGGACTCCATCTGGGCCCTTTCGGTGATCCTCACGCTCGCGGCCGTGCTCTGCCATGACTACTCGTTGGACGTTTCCGCGCTGTACCGCTCCATCATCTCGTCCAACCTTTCGTTCGCCAACGGCATCGTGCTCGCCTCGCGCCTCAAGTCCTCCACCAGCGTGTTTGCTTTCCTCGTGTTCTCCATCGAGACGTGCATCTTGGTCCCGCTCTTTGACTTCCGCTTGCGCCGCCACCATGTGCGCTTGCACTACTTGACTATGGCGCTCGTGGTGGCGCTTCTATGCTGGCTATTGACCGCTGTGTACGGCGTTGCCTTTGCGTGCTTGTATGTGGCGAGCGTAGCCTTTGTGCTGGTGGCGTTGCCGTTGTATTTTTTGTTTCTACAGCGCTACAAGAACGAGTTGCAGGGACCATGGGACACTGCCAAGCCTGTGCTCAGCACAAAGCTATGACGACACGGAACTGACTAACGGGATAGACACCAGGATAGACACAGGATAGACACCAGGATAGACACCTAGAATATACACCCAGAATTGACACCAGGATACACACCCAGGATAGACACCCGTAGAAATCCCGTAGACAACCTTTCGTGCTGGCCATTACAACGATACAACGTCACAGCAAAAGCCCGTTACCAGGGACGAGCCTCCTCGATTTTCACGCACAACGAAGTCTAGGAGTCGTGATTGTTCAGCTATCGTAGGGCCAGGCACCGGTCAACTTCGGTTCCGGTGCTTCAGACTAGGTGCTTTCTACTACACTCTGCTTGCACAGTCCAATAACTCACTAGCATCGCTATGCTATCCAATACATCCCTTCTATTTGCATTTTGTAATTTTCTCGCCTCGATAACGTTTTGGACAGTTTCCACAATTGCTCACGGTATACATTTCTCACCGACATGACCGCACTTTCAGAATCTACAAACACATAAAATCAAACACAATGAAAATCTAGAATATAAAATCAATTCTTAAGAAACAGTACTCTTCATATTTCGAATGGCTCGTAGCGACCGGGTCGGGTAGAGTTGGGCTGGAGAAGTGTCGTGCTATACACAGTCTTGGTTGTCAAAACTTGAACTTCAACTACACCACCACGATGGCACAAAACCCGAGCCAATCGGCGCTGTCTCAGCTCGCAGCTGCAGACCAGAGCATGAGAACTCAAGGGAGAGGCCAGCAGCAGTATACGCAAGCCGACCTCAACCGCATCGTGATGGAGTACCTCAACAAGAAAGGCTTTCACAAGACAGAGTCGATGTTTCGGCTTGAAAGCTCCAACTCGCCCACGCCAGCCGCACCGACGGCGTCGCCCAGCACGACGTCCATTTCGGGCCCAGGCGAAATCCTGAAGAAAGACAAGGATCCCAGCAAAATGACCAAGGCAGAGCTCGAGCTCAAAGACTTACGCGACAAAGTGGTCCGGACAGAGCGCGAGCTCCGCGAGACCAAGGACAGAGAGGGCTACTTGGTAAAGGAGCGTGAGCTCCGGCTGCTTCGAGACGACGAGGAGAAACAGCGCCGCGACAACGACCCGGAAACGTACTACCGTGCGTACAACATCTTGCGCAGCTGGGTGGAGACGTCGTTGGACTTGTACAAGCCCGAGCTCCTGCGCGTGATGTACCCGCTCTTTGTGCACTGCTACCTCGAGCTTGTGGCCAAGAACTTTGTCAAGCAGGCCAAGATCTTCTTGGACAAGTTCAAGGGCGACCACGAGATCTTCCACGGCGTGGAGGTGCAGCAGCTTGCGGGCATTCTGTTACTGGCGCACATCAGCGAAAACGCGTTGGCGCAGGCGTACCGCAGCAACAAGTACCGCATCCTCGTGTCCAAGACCACCATGAACTTGTTGCTCTACTTTCTCCACGAGAACGAGGCGGTGGGCGGCGCAGTGTTGATTCGTATCATCAACCAGTACCTCAACCCAATCATCTCCACCACGCGGCCCGACAAGGTGGACCGCGAGGGCGAGGCCAATGCTGCCGAGGGCATCCCTGGGTATGTGGCCGGCACCAACGAGATCGAAAAGTTCAACGAGCAGGCCGTCTCGCTCGGCAAGATGCCGCTCGCGGCCGAGGTCGAGAATGAGTTGGAGGCCGAGCTCCGTGTGAAGGACGAGAACAGCGCTCCCGTCAATGGCAAGACGCTTGTGGACGAGTTTCACGCCATGAACAAGCCCGACGCCGACTCGCCCGCGGCAGACGCGTTGCCTTTGCCCATGACTGATGCGTCCGACATCAAGCGCATGATTCTCGCCGTCGAGGACCTGCGGTCCAAGATCAAGCTCGGCGCCATCCAAGCCAGCGCCCCATCAGTGTGCATGTACACGTTCCACAACACCAACAACGGGCTCAACTGCCTAGAGTTCAACCAGGACTGCACGGTGGTGGCCGGAGGCTTTGGCGACAGCTACGTCAAGCTCTGGAGCCTCGACGGGCGTCCGTTGAAATCGGCCCTCAAGCGCGACCCACACAACAACGACAACTCGCGCCGCCTCGTCGGCCACAGCGGGCCCGTTTATGGGATGTCGTTTTCGCCAGACAATCGCTACCTCCTTTCGGCGTCCGAGGACAAGACCGCGCGTCTCTGGTCGCTCGACACCTACACCGCCCTCGTGTCGTACAAGGGCCACAACCAGCCGGTGTGGGACGTGAAGTTCCTGCCGTTGGGCCACTACTTTGCCACGGCATCGCATGACCATACCGCGCGCCTCTGGGCCACTGACCACATATACCCATTGCGCATCTTCGCGGGCCACATCAACGATGTGGATTGCGTGGAGTTCCACCCCAACTCCAACTACGTGTTTACGGGCTCGTCCGACAAAACGTGCCGCATGTGGGACGTGCACACGGGCTCGGCCGTCCGTATCTTCATGGGCCACACCGGCCCAGTCAACTGCATGGCGGTGTCTCCCGACGGCCGCTGGCTTGCGAGTGCAGGCGAGGACTCTGTTATCAACATCTGGGACGCCGGCTCGGGCCGCCGGCTCAAGACAATGCGCGGGCACGGGCGCTCTTCCGTCTATTCGCTTGCGTTCTCGCGCGACGGCTCGGTGTTGGTATCGGGCGCAGCAGACAATACCGTACGGGTGTGGGATGTCAAGCGAAACACGCCCGACGCGGGCCCAGCACCTGAACCTTTCGTTGACTCTGGACTGGACAAGGCCCCACAGGACAAACGCAAAGAGGTTGTGGCGACGGCCGATCACATGACAGCCTACTTCACGAAGCGCACACCCGTCTACAAGGTACATTTCTCGAGGCGCAACTTATGCCTTGCGGGCGGAGCGCTTTTGCCGTGATCGGCTTTACGGTTTGCGCCTCCAATTGTGCCTGTCGCTCTTGTTCGTTGCCGCTTCCTGCGCCAGGATTCTATTGAGGAGTCCGTAACCAGCATTGTGCCCGCGCAACAGTGAGGAATTTCAATTATTCTGCATGGAAGCGATAATGCTTCTGGATGACCCGTGGCGGTGTGAATAGTGGGCTCGCCTGAATGTGGCTTGCTCGTAAATCTTTGTCACGCTTGCATGCAGATGCTAATGGTTGTTGCACCGTGGCATATTGTCAATGCAAACTCCCCATAGCCGGGCTGGGGCCCCGTGGCATCTATAAATTGCGACCTTCCGCCCTCTGTCGCTGGTCAACTATGAAGTTTTCCACCGTTCTCTTTGCTGCCATTGCTGCCACCGCCGTCTCGGCTGCTGACTCCTCCAAGTCCGACTCCTCCTCGCACGCGGTCACCTCTGCGAAGTCGTCTGCTGCTGCTACTGACAAGGCGTCGTCTGCTGCCTCCTCTGCGAAGCCAAGTGGTTCTGCCTCTGCCAAAGACAGCGCCAAGGCCAGCTCTGCTGCTTCCTCTTCGGCCCCCGCCTCCTCGTCCAAGGCTGCGTCCTCGTCCAAAGCCGAGGCCGGTGCCGTAGCTGCTGGCAGCGCCCTTGCTGCTCTTGCTTTCGTCGGCAATTTGTTGATTTAGTCGAATGAATGTCTCCCTCATTGTGGCGTAGTGGCTTTGTAATGCATGGAAGACACGCAATTAGCGCATTTGCCCAGGGACTTATGCCGGAATCTGCGACAGATTACAAGAACAATTGAGCGATTTATCCCAAGCGCGGAGCTCGGTTCTGGGCCACGCGCTTCCTGACACTTTCTATTTTCGGTCATATGCTTTGACCAAGTTAGTGCGGACTGCACAGCCGCACCGTTGCGCCGTAAATAGGCACGAATTCTGCAGGAGCGCCCTGGCTGCCCCATCTTTGCTCCCTGCAGGTCGAACCAGCCACCCTAATCAACGCCATCTCATCGGTTCTCAACCGTTGATCTAGAGCTTCTTCTACCTCGTTATTCACCTGATTGTGGTGTTCTTGTTCTCTGATTTGCTGATCCTGCACCATGAACGTTTCTCGCAACGCCTACTTCTCCTCGGAGTACCTCCAGGGTCGCAAAACTCCAAGATCTCCAAAGTTGCTACATAACCTGCCTAGTCGCGACAGCATGCCCAGGCAGATCAATGATCCCCCAAGTCCGGAGGTACATTTCGCCTATGACACTAATGCAGACGAGCTAATGGAGCAGCTCACTCCAGCGCAATTAACTCGCTTGAGCCGACAAAGACCCAGACGTCGCACGAGAGACCTGGTTGACTACTACGACTACTACGACTATGCACCGCCACGATACAGGTCGAGAAGGCAAGCTCCACGGACTCCCGAGGTGGAAAGCTTCGAGGAGTACGAGCCGTCGTATTCGGATAGGTCATCGTACGATCAGCCGCAAGATTACGCGGGGTTTTACATGGACCAGAAGAAGCGGTATGACGAGGCAGAAGAGGTGAAGCCTAAGCTCTATACGCACAAGACCTTTCAAGATGTGTTCGACAAAGAAGAGGACCCGCGGCTCAACCCGATTGACGTTGTCTTTGAAGACCTGGAGAAGGTGCGTGAGCAAGAGCAGAAGCAGAAGCTTTCGCGGGCCTTCAAGATGGTACAGAAGCTGTTGGGCAAGGACGACTACGGCTCATACGACTACTACGTGCAGAAGAAGCGGGCCGAAGAGGCCAGGGCTGCCGAGGAGGCCAGAGCTGCTGAGGAGGAGCTCGCTCGCATAGAGCAGGAAAACGCAGCGAAACCGCGCAAGCACAAGCACCGGTTGTTCAAGAAGAAACCGGCGCGGGAGCAAGAGGTGTTTGTGGAAAACCCCAGTGATGACTCCGACTTCGACCTTGAATACGACGACTACATGTTGGAAACTGAGGTGCCTTTGCAGATTCCGCTCAAAAAGCTGTTGAAGAAGAAGTGGAAGAGCGCCAAAAAGCAACTCGGCACGAACTACTTCGATAACTACAAGAAGGAGATTGTCGAGCGCGAGCAGATCCGCCGCTCGAAGCATGGCGAGCCGCCGCTCGTCGCTGAGGCTGTGTACGTGGAAGACCCCGCTACCGGCTTGCTCGAGCCACAGGTCATGACCGAAGAAGCTTTTGATGCATCACCTGCGGCGGTGTCCAACGCGGTGTCCAACGCGGTGTCCAACGCCGGTCCTCAGGAAAACTTCCACCCGTTGTGGAACTACTTGCTCTCGTGGGTGGTGTACAACAATCCGAACAAGCAGCAGCAGGTGGTTGAGAGCGAGATTCCAGGCAAGATTGTCGAGGTGGGTGACCATGAAGTGGTGCATAATCCACAAACCAAGGTGCTCACCGAACCTGTGATGGGTGTGGCTGCTCCAATTGTACGCAAAAAGAACAAAAAGCGGCGGAAAAGCAGGAGCAAGGGTGGCTTCAATATGAGCCTCAAGCCCTACAAGCACGTGTTTTCCAATTGGAATCAGCCTGCGTCGGCTTACTTTGCTGGCCAAAGAGTCGTCGAACCCAAGCAGGTGGCGTTCACGCCAGACATCGTCTACCAAGATTCGCAACTCGAGCTGATCATCGACGACTATCCCAGCGAGTACGAGGTGGACATTGGCGAGGACGACGAGTTCGAGGACGAGCTCATGTACAACCCTGAAACGGGCCAATTGGAGCCTATCATACGGAATCCTCCAACATCGGCGTCGGCGATGATGGTTACACCAAGAGTGAGGTTTGCCGATCTCCATCGCGGGGCACCGCTGATGATCATCTCGAACATCAATAGACTCATCAAAAGCATCAGGGTGATGAAAGTTCTCTTCGCACCCATTGACGTCATTGCCGAGAACTTCCCGCATTTGCAAACCGTGGTTATTCTCCTCGAATTGGTGATCTTCATGTGGATTTTGTACGAGCTTTCGTTACTCATCGATGCGTTGTGCATGGCGGTCAAGGCAGTGTGCGCCCCGATGATTGCCATCGGGAAGTTCATGAACCGGATCGTCTAGAACTCTTGTGAACACTGTTTGAATTAGTGACAAACCAGACCAGGCGAAAACGCTTATCTATGACAGACTTTAATGAACGCATATACACGTATCGAATGTGAGAGTTAACGCGTCAATGATTTTCTCGCTTTCTCTCTCGCTCCCTCTCCCGCTCCCTCTCCCAAATCAGTACATGAACGTTTACTGTCGATTCCTGTTGACTTACATGTTGCGACATACAACGTCAGGTTCATACTAAATTTATTCTATTATCAATATTCTCTATCACGGCGAAGCACTCGGCTCAGGTAGGCAGGCTCTAGTATGTATACCTGAATGTCTTGTCTTCTAGATCGGTTAAATCAGCCCAATCGCTCGCATCCTTTTCCTCGATGTTTGGTCTCGAGTTGTTTCTCAACCGGTAAATGAGGGCGATGATCAAGGCTAAGCCAATACTTGCAGCTTGCGTCGCCAACATGGAAACCTTTGCTGGTTGATAATGGGGAGCGTCCTTCGCCCTGTACGATTGCGGTCCGACAATATTACCAATGGCAAAACCAACACTGATGTAAAGCGAAGTGACGCAGATCTTCTTCGTGGAACCAGCCACGTTAGCCGAAGCCCACGAGTAAACGATGGCAAGAGGCGCAGTGATGCAGTTGATCATGTAAATGCCAATCAAAAGGCCCGCTTTGTTCGAGTTTGGCAAGTACGACATCAATGCTCCACCGCAAACCGCTGGGATAAGAAGAGCAATAATAGCAACATACCGCGTGGTACCTTTCATGATGAAATAGGTAGAGATCCAGGATGTCAAGATGCTCACCACTCCGGAAGGCATGTTAAGTAATGCTGCTTCTCTAGAGGTGAAACCGAACGACACGATATCTTGCGCTGAGAACGTGGAAATTGTGTTGGACGAGAACGATATTGTTGCCAGAATGATCAAGTAGAGCCAGCATTGAGGATCCAACAACACCTCACGCACCTGGTACAGTTGGAACTTGTGCGCAACGACCCCAATTTTCCCTTCCGTCAAGTGAGAAAGTAATACGTACCGCTCTTTGGGGGTAAGACTTTCTGTCGTGAGTGGCTCTGAGGGAATAAGGAACCATACGTAGACGCCAGCAGTTAAATTCAACGCACCAACCACTAGGAAGAGGATGCGAAAACCTTCAATTTTTGCTCCATCCACCAATTGAAAGAGAAACGACAATAAACCTCCAAACATCTGACCGAAGCCCAAACCAGAATAAAAGATTCCAATACGGAAGGCGGCTTGACGTCTGTCGTAGAAATTCGTGGTGATGAGAACGAGACAGGGAACCACTGCTGCTTCGGAAAAGCCCAAAATTATCCGAAGAGCAAGGATCCCATGATAGTTCTGAGCTGCTGCACAGCACATTGTGGCGATACCCCACACAACAACGTTCCCTCCCAAAACCTTCGCAACGGGGAACTTTTGCAAGAGTCCTGCTTGGAAAAGTTCCCCTCCAATATAGGCCACAAAGAAGAAGGTCGCGAGATTCGAAAACTGATTTCCGACTAAGCCTAAGGCAGTGGGCATGCCCATCACGTTGGAGTAATTCAACACCACCTTGTCAAGAAACTGCAAAAAGTAGACGAACAACATTGGAAACAACAAGATCTTGTCTAATTTCCTGGTGATTGCATCGAGTCTAACCTCTTCGGGATGAGCGTCGACATCGAAGTTGCGGACATACTCAACACCTTTTGGGGAAGGAGGTTCAGTGGAGCTTACGCTTTCCACTATGGATACTATGTTTGACTTCTCCAGCATTGGTGCTGGCATTGAGTCTTCCCGGACTCTTTTAAAAGTGTTTCACTGATAGCGTCGCAATTCCTGATCCCCGATGTCGCGTTTCGGCCTATTTCGCAGCGTCGGCAAAAATCAGACTTTGCGCCTTTTCATAGAGAATATAGCCGCTATCTCTTCGATAAGCGCTAAATGCGGGATTAAATTGTTTGCATGCTATGGGACGTGGTAAAGGTCTCGGCAAATAAAATTAAAGCTGGGATGTTCGGTAATGCGGAAATTGAATTAGATTTCTTCAATGAGATCTATCACCTCAACTGATACGACTCACAGGCACGAATTACGGAAAAGTATGATCAGAGATTCTACATCGTTCATTGTAACGGTGCGATTGAGATTTTGCGTCTGTTGTTTTCTTCTGTAGCTTTCGGTTGCAATGCGACGATATTGAACCCTTGTTCTCGACATTCGTGTCAATAATCGCGACAAGTTTTCGACAGGCCCAAGCATAATATTGTACTCCGATGAATTAAGCAATTGTGCGATTTGTCTATAATCTGCTACAAGTTCTTGGCAAGCTCATCAATGTGGGCTTTCATATCATAGCCGCAAACCTCCTCGATGGTCAATTTGCCCTCTAGATTCGCACCCGAACTCCATCCGATCCTCTCATTCAAGTTCTCTCTTGCACGCAAAGATGCTTGCTGAATCCTCGTCACCCTAGGTTTGCGCTCCAACTCGTACAACTTGAGACCCTCGGCAACACTCAAGTCGAACTTCTTCGAAAAGATGTAACCCAACGCACCAGCATCTTCAAATGCAGCCACTGCGCCTTGAGACTGGTCGGGCATCATTGCGTGTGCTGCATCACCCAATAACGCGACACCTTTGTTTCCGTCTGAACTGCCCTTGACGAAGTATGGAAGCGGTTCGTGCACATACAAGCGCCATTGCCTGATGTCGTAGCCGCATTTCACGAAAAGTTCTTCCAAAGCGGGGTCCAAATCAGGCACCGCAGCCAAAAGCTGTTCTACCAGAACTTCGTTGTGCCAGCCGTCCTTTACCTCTTCAGGATCGGCAGCGTAAAAGCAGTAGCACAGTACCACGCTGCGATCCGAACAGGGCGAGAGAACGATCTTGTACTTTGAATCGCCTCCCCAGAACTCAATGGCAGCATTGTCAGAGAAATCTGCGAGCCCCAAGCTGCGCACCTTCTCTGTATCGAAGAGTACCCGAATACAAGAAGAGTCTTGGAGACGGAATTTGGGCTCAATACCCAATTGAGGCTTTGTCAACGTCCGAATACCATCAGCGGCGACGATTAAGTCAACAGTGATCGTGTTGCCATTTTCGAATTCGACGTAGCCAGTCTCGTAGTCCACCTTCACAGCTTTGTGGTTCATAAGTAGCTCACATGGCATGCCATCTCCTTCCGACGATACTGCGTAATCCTTGAGCACATTGTGGATGTCGATACGGTGGAAATTGTAGTAGGGAAAGCCGAACTTGCTCTTGTAGTCTCCCAAGTCGTACTCCCCAACGACTTTTCCTGTTTTCCAATCATGGCGAATCAACTTTTCGAGTATCACGGGTTTCGCCTTCGCGGGGTCCACTCCCCACTCGTGTAACCATCTGCCACCATTGGAAGCACACGAGAGCGAGGCTCCGACTTCGCCAGCGTAGTCGAATCTCTCATATATTTTCACACTGTGGCCTGCTCTTCTCAATGCGATCGCAGCAGCAAGCCCACCGAGGCCGCCGCCCAATACAGCAACGTCAAGAGGTTTCCACGAGTTAGTCATGCCGACAGGGGACACGACTTCGCGCGGATTATATGGGCAGCGGAACCGCGCAAAATTGCCGATGTCAAACGCATGCAGGCTATCAGCGCGATGCGGCGCAAGGCAGCTAATGTACCGGTGCAGGCTATCTCGCAACCTTGGAAAACGACCGACGGAAAGCGAGCGACGGAAAGCGAGCGGAGAAGGCGCATCTTGAGAGAACAGACGGACTGGGAAGGTAGATCCGCCGTATCAGAACATGACCAACCCGGGGAATTCGTAGTATCGTATCTTGGCCCAGTTGACCAGGTCGCCGTCGACAGAATCGCGGCTCCAAACGGTCAAAAGCAACTTTTCAAATTCGCCAATGTAGCCAAACCGTAGTTTGTCCTTGATGGAACGAATGCGGCCGATGATATAGTTACGGTCGTGTTCCTTGTAAGTCACCAGTCCCGCCATGATGAGGGGAAACAAGAGACTAGTCTCCAAGCCGGAATTCTGTTCGATCAACTTGAGTGACTTGAGGATGTTGTCAAGACAAGCGACGACACGCTCATCACGACGATTGTAGCCATGGCGGATCTGGTGAAGACGCACGAAGCATGACCACTGGAGGGTCAACAAGTAGGCCGAGAGCGTCCGCTGGTCCTTTTTCTCGTCAATAGCGTATGTGTTAGCCCACTCGGGGAGAGGCGGCAGCCAGTTCTGGAGCTTCATTTCGATCAAGGTGGCCAACGAGTCAAACTGGCGCTCGCATTCTAGGCTTTTGTAGCGGCTGGGCCGGAGACTGGCCAAGGTGGAGATGTTGCCCACGATCTTGAAGAGGTCGCCCGCCATGCCGAACTTGAATCCGAACTTGCAGTTTAAGATGTCCTCTACAAAATTGCCATCGTAGTCCTCGTAGACATCGTTCTTTGTGCGGTCCACAAACGGCGTGGCGCAGGTGCTGAGCGACGAAATGTGGTCCAAATAGCAGAACAACTGGATGGAGAGAGGCGACTTGCGGGACACCTTTTTCAAGCCGCCACGCACGCGAATCACCTCCGCACCCTTCTCGAGAGCAGAGCTCCAGTAGAGCGAGCGGCCCTCGAAGATCTCTTGCACGCACTGGAGACAGAGGCTGAGAAGAACGTTCTCGGTGTCGTCGTGAAAATCGTCGTTCTTGCCCACCATGCATGTCTGGGACATACCCTGAAAGAGCACGCTTTCGCGGTGAGCCTCGTAGTCGGATACCAAGCTCAGGCGGTGCGAGGCCGCAATGGCTAACACAGGGTAGCGCACACGGTGGTCCACCAAGCAGAGCGGCACCACGGTGCGGAGGAAGCGCGTGGTGGTTTTGTCGGCAAAGAGAAGCGGCGACACGTCCGATATGAAGTGGCACAAGAGCACGCGCTCTCGCTCGGCAATGCCCACGGAGTTCAACATGCACAGCGTGAGCAAGTCGAACTTCTGCTCCTCGTACAGGTCGTTGTCCGAGGACGCAGGCAGCGAGGACGACATCTGCTCGCGAAGAAGCGAGTTGAGGAACATGCGCTCGGTAAACGAGAAGAGCGAGTCGTCTACGTTGACGCCGGGTAGGAGAAGGAGCCAGTCGGAGCGAGCAGGGGTGGGCAGTTTGGATGGCTCCGTCACAGTAGAAATGGCCGGCTTGGCTGCTTCTGCTGCAGCAGGCACCGGGAGCGGAGGCACAGGCGACTTGGGCCCGATGGAGCTCGGCTCTGTCAGCGTGTCGCCGTACCAGCATGGCCGAGCCCTTCGCTGGCAGCCTTTACAGTATGGACGGTCCTCGTCGCACTTCTTCTTGGCTCTGCGGCACGGCACGCAACCATTCTTGCTGTATTTGCCGCGAACCGGAAGTTTCTCGGGGGCAGACACCTTGGGGCGGCCGCGTTTCTTGGCCACACGGGTGTAGCAGCACTCTGCGGCGTTTTGGTGGCAGCGGGTACAAGGTGTGGTGCCCAGGCACTGTTCCTTGCGTCGGTGGCAGCGGTCGCACGACTGCTTCTTGTTCATGCTGTGCACAGATGAAGTGGGCAGCGATTGAGTGGGATGAAGTTCGTAGGTTGAAGTGGGTATGACGAGTGGGTAGGACGAGTGGGTAGGACGAAGTGGTAGGTGTACAAGGTAGCAAATCGTAAGTGTGACGTATTAGAACTCACTATCGTCACTGAAAGTTGGAGCAATCTCAATGGTTTGCGCCGAATGTCTGCGTCGAATGGTTGCGCCGATCGTTTGAACGTTGCTTCGGATGGTTTGCGTTGAATGCCGAGTTCTCGGGCGGCTTGGGTGAAAGATGGATTGCGTTCGACTCACGGTGGCGGTTTTGAAGTTGGGCGTGGAGACATTGGCCGTGGCCAGATCACTATGAGACTGTTGGACCGAGTGGGCCGTGATAGTATGCGCGGCTCCAATGTGGCTGCAGGGCCGAGATCGCAGGGCCTACCCACACTCCTCCACACTTCACATCCACATCACCTCACTCCTTTTTCTGCTCACTCCTTTCTACTCACTACTACTTACTACTACTCTCTACTCTAATCATTTAATGTACTAGTCTACTAGTCTACATTTAAACTACTCTACGAATCTACTACTTACTACCTACTAATCTACGGGTACTTCCAGGTCGAACATCTCAATTGACGCTGTACGTGGGAAACTCGGATATCAGCTCAATTATTGTATACCGTATACTCATGGTACTACCATACGATCAGCTTCTTCGTGATCGCTACTAGCTGCTTCCACACTTGTTTTCTGCACTTTCTTCTCGGCGGCTACACTATACACATTGGGACGCGGTCAATTGAGGCGCCCCCATTGCGCCACTGTTATTGAGGGTTTACTGAGGGTTACTGAGGGTCTATTGAGGGTCTATTGAGGGTCTATTTGAGAGTCTACTGGGTATTTATTTGAGGGTTTTTTGATGGTTTATTGTGGGTCTATTGAGGGATTATTAAGGGATTATGGAGGGATTATTGAGGGAATATTGGGGTCAATTGAGGGATTATTGGGGCATATTGAGGGATTACTGAGTGTCTACTAGGGGCTGCAAACTGAGTGTCCATTGGGTAGATTGAGGGTGTATTGAGAGTGTATTGGGGGCCGTTTATCGCGGGTATATTGGGTCAATTGGGGGTCTACTGGGGGCTGTTTACTGAGGGCTCATTGAGGGTCTATTGAGAGTGTATTGAGGAGTATTGTGGGTCTATGAGGCCCAAAGAGGGCAGGTCTATTGGGGTGGGGGAGCGACCTTGCGGCGCAGCGAGAGCAAAGGCAGCTCCAGGTCGGGCCGGATCTGCGCCCAGTCGTGTGCGTCGAGGCACGCCTGGCGCGAGAGCATTACGGCCGGGGCCGCGCGCGCCCGCACCCGCTCGCAGTAGCCCGCCATGGCCGCGGGGTCCGCTCCAGCGTCCCACGCCGCCAAAAAGTCCACCACGTCCGCTATCCCGTGATTGCATGCCTCGCCGCGGTACATGGTCATGGCGTGCGCCGCGTCGCCCGCAAGGAGCACGCGCCCGCCGTGCGAGTCCCAGTCCACGTCGGGCCAGTCCGCCAACCGGATCTCCACCAATTGCGCAGGGTCGCGCGCGGCGCGCTCCACAAGCCGAAGTAGGTCGGGCTGGAGGCCCTCCGAGTGCGCAACCAACGCGCGCGCCTTGTCCTCCGGCGTCGCGAACGCCTCGTCCTCGGCAGGCCGCCACGACAAGTTCACCTGCGCGTAGTGCAAGTCGTCCGAGCCGGTATACTCGGGCGTGGCGAGCATCAGGAACCAGAAAAAGGTCCCGGTGGCCGGCACGGTGCCCTGGAAGAGGAGTGGGTCGAAGCGCTCGCTGAGCGCGCGCACCTCGGCGCCAGACATGGCCACCTTGGCGCCGCAGAACCGGAGCGGGAGCGCGCGCAACGCCCCGCGCGCGCCACACACGAGGCGCCGCGTGGATGAGTTGGCGCCATCGCACGCGAGGAGCACGTCGCCCTCCCAGATGGCGCCGCGCGCGGTTTCGACCCGCACCCGCTCGCCGTCCATGGCCACCTCGCGCACCTGGCTGTCCCACTGGACATCGATCCCCGTCAACAACGCACGCCGCACCTCTTCGCGCCGCACGCGCAACCGCCGCGAGGGCGGGATCGAGAGCACGGTGTCGCCCGTGGCCGCGTTGATGTACCTGAAGTTGCCCGAGTCGTGGAGGTGGAAGTCGCGCCGCACCTGTGCTGCGTACACCATGCGCGCCACCTCGGGCGGCACGAGATCGAGGAATGCGTCGAGCGCCCAGTGGAGCGTGATGGCCCACCCGGCCAGCTCGCGCGCGTATACGTCGGCGTCGCGGTCGAGAACGACAAAGTCTACGCCGCGGGCGCGGAGCGCCTGTGCGGCCAAGAGGCCCACGATTCCAGCGCCGACGATGATGACTTTGGGCATGTTGGCAATGTAGGTGGGAGCAACGTGGGAGGAGGAGCGGGCCACTGATATAGGCGACGAGTGTCGGGCCGACGCTTATCGGGTGTGGAGCGGAGCCGATGCGCTATCGCCGCGTGCAGGCCGGCGCAATTGCGAAATGAGCCGATGAGCCTTATAAGCCACGGGCCCGCTGGGTCGCAGCCAATGTCCCACGAGGCTCTCAACCCGATCCACCCGGCGGTGCTCGCCAAGATGGACCCCGCGTTCGTGCGCATGTACAATGAGCACGTCGCGCACGTGCCCAACAAGCCCATCGACCTTGCGGTGCTCCGGGCCAACTACTCCAAGATATACTCGTACGGTACCGGGCCGTACCCCGACGTCAAGTGGACAGAAACCACGTTCGCGTCCTTTGACGGCGCGCCCGTGAAGTTGCGCGTGTACAAGCCCGACGGGCCCGGGCCGTTCCCCGTGCACGTCGACTTCCATGGCGGCGGCGGCGGCTTGGGCGATTTGGACACCGAGATGCACATCTTGTGCCACTACGTGCACGAGGCCAACGTGGCGGTGGTGGACGTCGACTACCGCTTGGTGCCCGACCACCCGTACCCCACGTACATCAAGGACTGCTTCTACGCAACCAAGTACGTGTACGAGCACGCGGGCGAGTTGGGCGTGGACCCGGCCTCGGTGTCGGTGGGTGGAGTGTCTGTGGGCGGGAACATTGCATTCATCGTGTCGCACCTCTGCCGCGACGAGGGCATCCCGTTGGTGCTCTGCTTGGCGGGCACGCCGCAGGTGGACGATGTCGAGGGCTACACCAGCGCCCAGGACTCGCCGTACGAGTCGCTGCGCGAATTTGAGTTTGCCCCGACGCTCAACTGGGCACGTATCTCCTACTTTGACAAGTTGAAGTGGAGCACGTTGCCCGAGGACAAGGCCGAGCGCGAGAAGGCGCTCGCGGAGATTGGCTGGTTCAAGAACGTCCTCACTGCTCCAGACTGGCACGGGCTCCCCAAGACGGTGGTGGTCACTGCGGGCTGCGACCCCATGCGCGACGAGGGCGAGGCGTACGCAGCCAAGCTTCTCACCTCGGGCACGGAGGTGGTGTGCAAGCGGTACCCTGGCGTGCCCCATCCGTTCATGCACATGGACAGCTACCTTTGGCAGGCACGGGACTATATCCGGTTCACCGCGTTTGAGTTGGCGTTGGCCCACAAGACCGTGAAGTTTGCCTCATAAGCGCGTGAGCGGAGCCAAGACGTCAATTGAATGAGAGGGCGGCCAAAGGCTGAACGAATGAACCGACAAGATAATAAGAATCAGCACAGGTGTGGCAAAAGATAGACAATGAAATGCATAGAAAAGCATAAGCTCAGTTGGCGTCACGTTAGAGTATAGGTAAGCGGCGTAGGCTCGGCGGAAATCATGTAGCTGAAGTACCTCACAGCCATCCAAGGAAAGAGTTTGTATGGGTGTTGTAGATGAGTAACAGACTGAGCACTTGCGAAGAGGTTCTCGAGATCTTGTTGCCGGAATGAGATGGGTGTATTATTACAGCGAAGTACCCATATGGACCGGATGAGCTTTAGGGCCAAGGTATACCCCTCTGGTGAACAGCCCACTTCAACCTTAGTATCACTACAACTTACCTCTTGCTTTCTTGAATAAGAGTACCAGCGTGCTGAGATTTCAGGAGACAGGCACTGAACAGATACATTAAAGGAATAGTTCATACAATGTAGATCTGAGTTATTGTACCATCTTATCCAGTAATAAGATACAGAAAACATAGCTGTATCATACCTATAGCAAATTCTAATGCAGCTATCCATAACTCCTTCTCTTATATGGGTCAACTTGGATATAAGAACCATTACTGATGTATAGAAGAATATTATAAAACAACTAAATACCAGGATAGCGAATAAAGCCATACGTACAACAACACTATATGAATTGTAAAGAGGACAACGTTGAACTCATATGATGGAACTTGAGTACGGTGTTGCAATCGTGCATAAAGATCAACACCTTACTGCGAACTCTCATCACTACTCATCACTACTCATCGCATGCTTCGCCCCGCGCTCCGAGCTGCACCCCTTCGCCACTTTGGCTCGACGCCTCTCTGGCACCAGGTTACAAAAAAGGACGACACACCCTCCGTTAACGGCAAGAAGCTCTCGCCGCAGGAGGCCAAGGCCGAGGCCGCCAAGCTCGCCATGCAGTCGCTCAAAGACGTGGGCCTGCTCTTCTCGTCCGGAAGCGACGACGCCGTGCAGCCGATCGACACGCGGCCGGTGTTCGACAAGCCTGCGCGGTTTGGGCTGTTGAATCTTCTCCACCAGGGCCAGGTGCTCAAAGAACTCCAGGAAAAGTACGACAAAAAGTGGACCAAGTTGGCCAAGGAGGACAAGCTCTTGGGCTACTACATCGCGTACGGCGACTGGGGCGTGCGCGAGAAGTTTGCCAACTGGAACACGCTCGAGGCGCCGTTTGACTTGCCGTTTACCGTTCCTTCCAAGGTCGCCAGCACCTCGCCCAAACCCACAGACGTGGTGCGGCCGTTGGAGAGAGTTATCTTGGCCGAGACGCCTGTGCGGCTTGCGGAGTTCGACACGTCCAAGATGGACGCTGTGACTAAGACCTTCATCTACTTGACCCTCTTGGTGGCCGTGTTCGCCATAGCGCGAGACAAGA
The DNA here is from genome assembly GCA_030573355.1 of Helenozyma rhizophorensis. Lineage (NCBI taxonomy): Eukaryota > Fungi > Ascomycota > Pichiomycetes > Serinales > Metschnikowiaceae > Helenozyma > Helenozyma rhizophorensis. The sequence goes on from JAJMDD010000019.1 coordinate 22,470, forward strand.
ACACCGGCGAGGCGGGCCGGCCCACAGAGACGGTGGTGCAAGACAAGTATCTTGAGCTCCGGAAGCAGCGCGAGGAGCTTGAGGCCCAGCAGGCCCAAGCGCAGTTGGCCCAGGCCCAGCGGGCCAAGCGCAAATGGTACTACCTTTGGTTAAAGTGATCATACCGTCATATTGACCGTTATAGACCGTCATATTGATCATATTGAACGGCATGACCGTCCCTGTTGATATACTGGTGGTTGGCCCGGTAGGTAGATGTCAGACATGACATCTGGGCTCGCGTGGCTCTTCCCATGCTGTGCATTGTAAATAGTCCCTCTATATACACTAGTCGTCGTCTTCGTCGTCGTCCTCGTCGTCCTCATCCCAGCTGTGCTCCACCGTCTCGCGCACACGCTTGATGTACTGCGAGCGGTGGTCCTTATACAAGTTGGCCGCCTCCACGTTGGCCGGCGACGAGATGTTCGGGTCGTTGAGCAACGACTGGATCGACGTCAAAATGCTCAGCACATCGTACGTCGGCGACCACCGGTTCTGCAAGATATCTAGGCACAACTCGCCGCTGGCATATACGTTCGGGTGGAACATCTCGCTGATGAACTTGACCGTGGGCGGCTTGTTCGGGTACTGCTCGTCGAACTGCAACACCAACCGGAACGTGCCGTCCTCGAAGGGTGTGTCGGCAGGGCCGATTATGACTGCGTTCCACGACATGACGTTGTCCGGAACGGGCGACGCAGACACGCCGCTGGGTGCATCCAGCTGCATCCTCTTGAAGTCTCTCATGAGTCTTCTTTTGGCCGGAGTAGACATTGTGAAGAAGAAGTGGGAGTTGAGGCTGCGTAGTAATCAGGTTCGCGATATGTGCTGCACATGCAGGTCCGCCACTGTGAGGCTGACCGGTCGCAACGGGCCAAGACCGGCACGTGAGACAGGTAAGGCAGAGAGCTGGTGGCGGTGGTAGAGCTGGTGGCGGTGGCAGAGCGTGTGTGTGGTGGTAGAGGCGGCGCGAGAAGCAGGTAGTGCGTACGTAAATCAAACTATGTCCTAATCAATAGGATGGCTCGCTAGGAGCTACTCTCTGTGGTAGATGCCGTTGACCAACTCCTTGACGTCGTTGAAGAGCTCGGCGGACTCCTTCTCGGCCTTCTCGAGCAAGGCGCCGAGCTGTTCGCCGAGCACGGTGGGCTGTTGCACGGTGGTCTCCTCCACGGAGCCGGTCCAGAAGTCGGTCAAGTTCTGGCCGCCGCCGTTGAACGCCAAGAGGTTGGGCGTGCCGTCGTCGGGGATGTCCGACAACAAGCCCTTGGACGCGTAGTTGACCAAGTTTTTCTTCAACTGGCCAGTAGACACGCCCTTGTCCGAGACAAAGAACTCCGACGACGCGCCGGGCTGCAACGACACGTAGTACGACAACAAGCCCGCAATGTGGGGCGACGCCATGGACGTGCCGCTCAACGTGGCGGTGGCGGTGTCGGAGCCGATGTACGTGGACACGATGTTGAGGCCAGGCGCCCAGATGTCCACGGTGCTGCCGTAGTTGGAGAAGTACGCGCGCGCATCCGAGATGGTGGACGCACCCACGGTGATGGCCAACTCCGCCGACGCAGGCGACGTGTTGGCGGCGTCCTGGTTCTCGTTGCCCGCAGCCACCGCGAAGTGGATACCGGCCTTGACGGCGGCGTTGACAGCCAAGTCGAGCGCAGGCGACTTGCCGCCGCCCAACGACATGTTGGCGGTGGAGCCCTTGAAGCCCTTCTTGCCCTCCTTCACCGCGGCCTGGTGCGCCTTGGCGGCGAACTCCACGCCCTTCACCACGTCGGACATGGAGCCCGACCCGTTGGAGCGCAACACCTTGACGGCAACCACGTTGGCCCTCTTGGCCACACCGTAGTCTTTGGATGCAATAGTGCCGGCACAGTGGGTTCCGTGTCCATTGCCGTCCACGTCCTGGTCGCCGTTGGGGATGGTGGCACCCCAGATGGCACGGCCCTCAAACTGCTTGTGGTCGACAAAGATGCCGGTGTCGATGATGTACGACGTCACGCCGGCGCCGCCCTCGCTGTCGTGGAGGTACTGGTTGAACGAGCTCAACGAGAGGGGCGCACGGTGCGACACACGCGCCAAGCCCCAGGGAGCGCCCTTCTGCACCTCGAACTCGTTGGCGCGCACCACGGAGTCGCGCTCCACGAACGCCACGGCGGGGTCGCGGCGGATGTACTCGATGGTGGCGTCGGTGAACAAGCCGGTGTAGCCGGACACGAGGTTGCCGATGGAGAAGGCGTCGGGGATGCCGCCCTCCACGGAGAACTCGCCGTCCATCGCGGCCACGTCCTGCGCGTGGCGCGCAGCAACCCACTCCTGGTGCAACTGCGCCGCAGCGGCGTCCACGTTCTCCTTGAACACGATGATGTACTTGTGGGGGATGATGTCGCGGTCGTTCAGCAAGAACGCCGCCTTGGCCTTGGCGCTGAGCTTCTTCTCGTAGTCCGAGAGCGACGCCGAGATGGCGTGCGCCGCGTGGCCCGCGGACTCGGCCACCTTGCCGGCGGAGTGCTGAATCTCCTCCTTCAAGGTGGAGAGCTCCGAAGACTTGAAAACGTCAATCACCTCGTTGACGGAGGGAATCACAAGCGCGTTAGCGCCGAGTGCGGCCACGAGGGAAAGCGCAACCGAGCGAGAGAGTAACATGGGGAAGGTTTGGAGATGTAAAGGGGTACCCTAGAAAGAAGAGTAGATAGGGAGAAGGTGGCGATAAGGGAGTTATAAGTGCGCGGGTGTGTGCAGGAGCCCAACCGCTGGTTGTCCGTTTGCGGTCTCCAAGCCCACTGTGGTGCGGGCACCCAGATCTATACGTACACTTCTCAACTGTATGGAGACAATAGTGCGAAGCAGACAATCATAGAAGTAGAACAATCATAGAAGCAGACAATCGTACGAAGTAATCGTAGAAGTGAACTAGATGTGATGTAGGAGGGGTCGGGCTTATCAGATAAGCTGTGGCCCACTAGTGTGCACGCTGCGGGGAGCCACAACGACTCACCAAGACAGCCCAACGGTATGCATTCTTCGCCATATCGCGAAGACTTGACGGAATTCGGCCCGACAAAATGGACTTCACATGCTCGGGCCGCGGCATGCTTGCTCGCAATAGTGGCATGTCTTGGGCTTCGCCCGGTGGTTTATGCAGTCATCGAGAAGTGTGAAGCCCACAGCGAAGTGTGCACACACTGGCTGCTCAGATGATTATGCTCAGTATGGTATGATTGCGATGGCATTATGTGCTGATGGCATGCCGTATGAGCCACTCGCGGGCACCGTCCTCGCTTGGCCGTGCCGCAACTGCCTTGTATATCATGTTCTCTCCGTAGAGGCCCTCTGAGATCAACTTGTGCACGACGTTCTTGCGGCTCTGCGAGCTTTCGTTGATGCAAAACCAGAACCGCGACCGGCCGTGGTTGGTGCTGACCGGCAACCCTGACACCTGTGGAAGCAAGTCGCTTTTGATGTGCGCAAGTGCCAGTTTAATGTCAAGCTTGCGGCCGCCCGTGGCGCACTCGTCATTCGTGCACCACGCGTGCCCACACCCTTTAGTGAGCTGGAGCATGTACCTGCGCTCGATGCGGCTCTGCAACTTGCTGCGGGTCGGGTCGTGGACAGTGAGGTACAACGGGCCGAAGCAGGCGTCACAGAGGCCAAGGTCGTTTGTCACGTCGCTTTCGCGAGCAAACACACTCACGCATGTCTCGTTGGCGCACCGTAGCAACGTCTCGGTGGACCTCTCCACCTTGTCCAAGTAGTGCATCTTCATGTGGCTGGCCAAGTCCTTGTTGCGCAACACCTTGCCGCACTGGTAGCACTCGGTGGTCTTGTTGCCGCACAGACTCTCGTGGTGGGTCAAGTTGGCAAAGTTGTCCTCGTAGGTGGCCTGCTCCTGCGGAACTATGAGGTGGCAGAACATGCACTCGTGGAGCCTGGCGGGACACCCGGCCGCCTTGTGCTGCTGCACCAACTGGATGAAGTCGGCGTACTCGTGCGCATCGCCACACTGGCACTTGTACGGGCCGCTGTGGAAGAGCTTGACGTGCTTGGACCGGAAAAGCGCAGAGTTGCCATGCACCGAGCACTGGTCGCAGTGCCAATGCGTGCCGGGGATCTCCTTGCGGAACACCTCTCCGCACGAGCATCGCACGTTGTTTCGGAGACAAAACGCCTCGTGGAGCGCCATGTTGCCAGCAATGACCTTGCCGCAATTGGAGCACACGCCAGGCCCCTGCCCATTCACCTGGGTCGCTCCAGGCCCCTCCCCTTGTAGTGTATGTGCCTCCAGTGCACCCTTCTCTAGGGTTGGGGTGGGGGCGGACTGAGCCACGGTGACCTTCGCCTCGTGCTCCCATGCAAACGGAACCACGTACACCGTGCAGTGGTCCGGGTACTTTTGAAGGTGGTTGACTATTAGGTCGCTCTTCATGTCAATGACGATCAGCTTGGAGTCTGCGGCGTCCTGGTCCACGGTGCAAAACGCAAAGTTCTCGAGCGTCACGAGCTTGTCGAGTCCGCAGAGCAAGTCCACGTTCGCCAAGTCGCTGTCTGTGGCGATGGAGAGCGTGAGCTCAGCCCCCCGCACCTTCTTTAGATCCACAGCGAACATCACCGGGGCCGAGGACCGGTGGAACGGCTCAATCTCCACACTCACAGGCGTGGTGAGCTCCGGCACGTTTTCGAGAGTGGCCAACGTGGACGTGTAGTCGAGCTGCTGCGCAGCCATCACGTCATCGAGCGGAACCACGTCCAACACGATGTCTGTGTCGACCACCACCACCGAGTCTGCGTTGGCGTCTTCGACTGTGAGCTGCACGACCGTGTTAGCTGTCTTGTCGTCGAGGCCGAACGTCTGGCCCTTCGACATGGTGGTGTAGTTCTTGCTGACAAATGACTCCAAGTAGTACTTCCAGTTGGTGATGTGGGGATAGAACTGGGCCGGCTTCACCTGGAGAAACGTAGCCGGCGGAAGCTGGGCCAATTGTACCGAGACCGGGCCGGGTCCGAGCCGCTGGAGGACGTTTTCGGGCACCAAAATCGAGCCATTGGGTGCGGTGAACTCTCGCACTCCAACTAGAACGGACTTCTCACCACTGAGGCGGAACACCAAAGGGTGCGGAAGGGTGGGGTGCAGCTCGAGCACTTCCTCTAGCACGGACGGAGGGAAGAGGCATTTGTCGGAGAGGGGCGGTAGGTCGCCGAGGTCAATGGCGTAAGACATGATGGCGAACAGGTTGATTTGGCCTGGAGTTGTAGCCCACACGTGACGCGTCACGTGTATGTCACATCACGTGCGCGATGATCATCCTGATACTGGTCAGTACAAACTCACTGGCCCGTTCATTGCCTTCATAATGTACTTTGAAAGCTTTCCTAATCTTACCCTGAAAGGGTAGCACGTACCGCATTTGAGGTCAATAATTTGTTTCATCGTCAATGTGTGGTCAACGCCAGGTTAGGCCCCAGTGAAGGTATATAAGAAGAACGAAGCTATGGAGTACACAGTTCCTGTGATAGGTTTTTGGCCATTGCTCCATTGTTGATAGCCTCGCTTCTCTAACACTGCGTCATCATCGATTCTATCGAAGTCAGACTCGTTTCTGTATGTCAGTTCTGACCCGATGGCAGCCAATTTTGGTTCTACATCTTGGTAGTCATAGTTAAGCAATAGTGCTGAGCCAGTTCCAACTTCCACCGCCAGTACTAAGTCCTTCAGCCCCAAACAACGCTGATGCACTCCAAGTAGCCAGTCTCCTATCATTTTTTGAGTGGTACGTATTATACGTATTTGAGCCAATGAGTATTGACTCGCAGGCTTGATGTGGACTCTCTCACATGGCGAACCCTGGTTGTGGCACTTGATGAAGTTTCATTGTTTAGGCGCTCGTGCAGCAATTCGCCCCAAGTCGCCATGCTGGTGAAACACTCGTTAAAAATGTTGTTTGATTCCACTGTTAATTAATTTCGTTGTTGTTTGTTCGTTCTCTTTAGTGCTGCTTATCTTTTGTGCGAGTGGATTATCTCCGACTAGCTATTACTCCTGCTACAGTCATATACCTAAGACTTATAAGACTTATAAGACTTATGCCCTATCACTTGTCTTGCAGATCTGTCTAGAGCGTATGGGAGACCCTTTACTTGTCTTGCAGATCTGTCATAGACTTCATTTGTGTTACATCTTCCCTTTCGGGGTATCGTAGTCTGTGTATCCGTCCCACACTTCACACGTGATACGGCAGTGATCCAGGATGGCTCTATCAGAACTCAACATTCATTTGAGTCAGATTATCCTATTCGCTACGATGATCGTTTCTGTTTTGACAATTCATGTCTCGCGCGACACACAACGGCGAGCGTCACGTGACAACAATAGGCGCTCACGTGCATACTTCACAGATCCTTCCCTACGGGCAACTTTAGACTACGCGTGGCGACAATTCCCATTCAATATTCAGAACAATGGATGGCGACCAACACTGATGCAGGATTATCAAAACACCCCAAACAGGCACAGCGTCAGGAGACCAAAGTGACCAAAGTGGGCGCCACAGCAATCGCAACTGCGGATAGCAAGCAGCAAGGAGGAAGTGAATCGGGGCTTAGACGAGGAATTGTTTCGTGCAAGAATACTGAATAGAGTGCGGCGAAGAGAAGCACGCAGGATTCTCTTGGCGCTCTGAAGGAGAAAATAGACCAGGCGAGCCAAGCAAATAGTACGGGCAGAGGGGAAGAGGAAGAGCGTGACGAGGAAAGGACGAGAAAGAGAGGCGCGAGCGCTTGCCCGAGTCGTGGAAGGATAAGAATAACCGTAGTATGAAGGACAACGCCGACCAGCAAGACTGAGGAGAAGAATCAGTCGAGAATGCCCGCCGGGCAAACACAAAGGGCAAATGACAAAGGCAAATGACAAGGGCAAAGAAAAGTCAAAGAAGGCAAAGAAGTCAGGCCCCGACGGAGCCCAGGTGCCCGGGCAGGCTCGGTATGTGCGCGGTTTGCCAGGCAGCATCGACCGATAAGGCCCCATCGGGTTAATTCTGCGCCGATGCCGCACCACGTGCCGGAGAACGGCATTACTGCATGACAGAGATTTAGACTCTGAGCCGAGTCGAAGCGACACCGCCGAGGGCAGAATCCAATAAGAAAGGGGGACGAGGAGTAGCTGCGCACGGCACTAGTGGTGGTTGCCGCTGGTCCCCGGAGTTTGGCGACGAGCAGAAGGTGTGAGGTGGTGAGGCTGAGGATCTGGCGCGCGCTCATAACCCGCACGTTGGCATCGACGGCACGAACGCTGCTGGGGGGCATTCACAATCGACTTCCTGCGTCTACTTGTTTACTGCTTTCTTTACCATGGGCATGCAGATGCTCACCAAGTTGTTTGCGCTGAGGACGGCCGTGGCCGCACTATTGGCCCTCGTCGTGTTGGCCAACCTCGCCTTTGTCAACTACCACGAGCTGGGCACCAAGATCACGCACTCTCTGGAGAGCCTCGACGCCGCCATCGGGCAGCTCATGCTGGACGACTACGCGGCGCAGTTGAAGGACGATTTGGTGGCGCTGAAAAAGGCGGACTTGTTGGCGGACATCCGCAAGGAGCTCGAGCTGGCCCACAAGGACAGCCTCATGGACGAAATCCGCCACAAGCTCGAGGACGACGTGCGCGTGGAGCTCAAGGAGGAGTACCGCCGCAAGCACACCAGCGAGTACGCGCGGCTGAGCGCTTTGAGCTTCGCGTGGCTCGACGAGTTGAAGGCCCGCTACTACAAGGAGAACGAGGGTCGCGTCAAGAACTTGGCGCTCTTTGAGGCGCTCAACAACGTGCTCCACGACGACCCCGGCAGCGACGCGCTCAAGAAGAAGGTGGCGCACGAGCTCGACTCCGCCATGCTGCGCAAGTTGTGGTTTGACTTCGTGTTGCGCGACATCATCGGCGCCTCCAAGCCCGACATGGGCCCGTTGACCGACGACGAGCGCGGCGCCGACATCCGCGGCTGCGCACGCGTGGCCCAGAACGTCATCTACAACCGCGAGATGCTCTCGCGCGTGCGCTTCTCCGAGGAGCGCATGGCGGACTTCAAGACCAAGCACGCCGGCATCGAGGAGAAGTTGCGCATGATGGACGTGCCGCCGCCACACATCTTCTCGGGCCCCGGCATCGTGCTTTCCGCCGGCGGCGCGTACATGGCGGGCGCGCTCGTCACCATCGTCCAGGTGCGCGAGACGGGCTCCGAGCTCCCGATCGAGGTGATGCTCAACTCGCGCTCCGAGTACGACGAGCACATCTGCACCACCATGGGCGCCAAGCTCAACTTCCGCTGCGTGGTGATCGAGGACGAGATCGGCAAGGAGGTGCTCGAGGAGCTCAACATCACCAAGTTCCAGCTCAAGATCCTCGGCCTCTTGGTCACGTCGTTCGACCACGTCATTGCGCTCGACGCGGACAACATGCCGTTGAAGAACCCCGACGCGCTCTTGACGCTGCCCGAGTACCTCCGCACGCGCTTCGTGTTGTGGCCGGACCTCTGGCAGCGCACCATCTCGCCCACATACTACAACATCGCGGGCATCGCCCCAGGCGAGATTGTGCGCCGCCACGGCATCAAGAACACCGACGACTTCCTCCTGTACGCCAAGCGCGGCACCGACAACGCCCACTTCCACGACTTGGACGGCCTTCCGAACGCCGCGTCCACCGAGACGGGCCAGATGGTGTTCTCCAAGCGCGAGCACTTCCGTTCGTTTATTCTTGCATTATACTACAACGTTTACGCAGACCACTACTGGCGCTTGTTCTACCAGGGCAGTCCCGGTGCGGGCGACAGAGACACGTTTGTGCCGGCACTCCACGTGTTCAACGAGCCCTACCACGTGGTGGAGCACAAGACCTGGTTGGCGGGCTTCAACGACCACGGCTTCTTCCAGGAGACCACCATCGTCCAGTACGACCCTACGACGTCTGCGGCGTTTGGTAACGGTTGGCGCGAGTGGCTCTCGGCGAGAGGCATGGATCTGCGCTTGCCGTTCGACCAGGCCAACCACGAGGCCGACCAGCTCCTCAAGGAGTTCAAGCAGCATAGGAGGGACCTGGGCAAGGAAATTGCTGACCCCGAAGTTCTCTTCCTCCACATCCACCGGCCCAAGATCAACCCGGTGTTGGCCACAGACCCAGAGGGCTACTTCAGCTGGAACAAGCAGCGGAACCTAGGTTTGCCGGGCGCCTACAAGAACCACTGGGGCAACACGGATTGGGACCTCCGCTTCTACACCATCTCCAAGTGGGTGGCGTGCTCGGGCATCAAGAGTGACTCGTGGTGGAAGTCGGTCGACAGAAATCAGGCCAAGGTGTGCGAGGAGATGACAAAGTACGTTGACTGGTTGAAGGAGGATTCGAACGACCCAGATGCTCAAAAGTTTACCCATGTCAAACTCGACTGAGCGGTCATATTTATATGGAATAGACATTTCCTACAGGACCCGCTCCCTACTGCTCTACACTGCTCTTCTATGAGTGCTATTCTATGAGGCTACTCTATTCCTCGTCCGTCGTTACTTCCTCTTCGCTGTCACTCCCCTCACTACCACTCTCGCTTTCATCATGGCTGCAGCAGCTGTGACAGTCGTGCTCGTCAACATGCGCCGCAGTAATCTCCTCCAACGAAACATCGTAGCCTTGTTCCACCAAGAAAAGGCTGAACTCGTCGCTCTTCGAACTAGGGATGCAACTGAAAATAAGCGATTTCCGAGCGTCGAATAATGGGAGAAAGTATTTTTTCATGATGTACACCAAGTCTTCGCTGGTGTACGATTCGAGTTTATGCAAAAAGTGCTTCAAGTAGTCAGTACCAACCTTTTTGAACTGAGCGTTGGAAATCTTGTTGGTTGCGGCGTCATACGCGTTTGATTCAGCGTTAGCAAGCTCGTTGCAAATCGCCGCAATGGAGTTCTCAATGCTCACGTCGTCAATTTCGAGCTTACCGCTCGTGTAGTCGGATATGATCTGCTTGCCTGTCGTCCACGCTTGCGCGGCGTCGGCTCCACGGTAAATATTAAACGTCAAGTAGCCTGATTCCACCAACCGCCTGATATTAGCACCGTATGCTAATCCAGTTCCACGGATACCTCTCCAAAACGGCCCCTCAACTCCCCCTAAAAACTCGCTTGCCAATGCAATTTTGAAAATATCCTCATCCATGTAATCCGTTGGGATCGGTGTCAATGCGTTCAAATGAGTTGTTTCACCCGCAGAGCTAGACACGAGGAAGGCCTTTCCGGAGCACTCTGAGCCTACGGCAGACTTGAACTGGAACGCTCTTGGAAAGTGGTCTAGGGAAAAGTCGGGTGAATCGACATTTTGAAAGACTCTTGCAAACTCCGACCAGGCAGACACCGGGGTCTTGAGTTGCGTGCAGCCTCCGATCACAAATACTTGCATGTTATTGACACTGAACAAGCAGTTGCGGATTGTATTGAGATCCTTCTCAATCTGCGCATACTTTCCGTCATTGATTTGCTCAAGCAAGTCCTTGTAAAAATCTTCAGTATACATGGAATCCTGAGCCTTCCTGATTGAGGCGTCGTTGTACACCGTACGGTGCTGCTTTGAGTACATCATCAATTCATCATTTCTCTTCTTGTCGGGCAAAGAGTTGATGATCTTTTCGATGATGACCTTGACTCTCGTCTCCTCGAAAACCGAGTACTTCAAAGCATTAATCAACCACTCAATCCCCTTTTCATAATTCGAAGCTTCAAACTTGATCTTGACGCTCAGAAGTTCCACAAACAGGTTTTCGAACCCATTGTCGAGCTCAAACTCAACCAAATCATTATTAATGTTGGCAATGACCTCGTTGTAGGGGATGTACGTTCCGTTTGGAAGTTCGATTGACAACGAAAAAATTTCCTCCATGATGGACAAATACCTCAAGAGTTCCTTGGGAACCCCCGCGGAAGACATCACCAAGTGTACGGTGATAAACTTCGACTTGTAATTTTCAAAGTCCAACGACAACGGGAAGTTATTGGGCGAGTCGCTCGCAATCAAGTCGAAAAATGGGCCCTCCGTCTTGAAAAATGGAGGCAATGGTTTCTTCTGTTGAGCCAGGTATGAATCCGTCGTGATGAAATTGATCTTTGATGCGTCGGGTTTACCCAAGCTCGTGAGCACATCCTCTGGAATGGGCGTGTCGTTCAACTCTTGTGCGTCGTTGAGCTTCCTGCCCAACTCGGCAAGGCCTTCTTCTCCGTATTCCCGCTTTATTTCTTTAGATCTCTCCTTGAGTTCTTGTTTGTGAGTCTTGTTCATCTGTGCCGAAGGGACACCAAGAATGACAACCGGTTTGTTATCAACAAAGTACTGCTTCACCAAAGCGCACCACTGGTGGGCCGACCACGTGGACAACTCCTCGTATTCCTTCAAGTCTTTCATGTAATTGGAGAGATCTGAGCCGTCTGGGTTGCCGTAAATGAACTCCAGGATGGCCATGTTGGCAAACATACCAGGCGCCTTTTCTGCGTCTGCCACGTACTTGAGCTTTTGTTGGGCGACAACTTGCTTCATGTAGCCAATGTCAAACACAGACGAATCTGTCTGCTCTGTAAGCAACGATATGACCTTATCAGCGACATCCTGCAAATGCTCCGTGGGGACACCGCTGATGGTGAAGTTCAAGCCAGTGCGAACAAAGTCGTCGGTGCCGTAGACAACTTCTGTGGCCAAGGGGTCCTCGACCTCGACCAAAATCTTGTTGAGCAACGAGATGGGCGTATCAGTCAAGTACTCGCCCACCATGTCCACCGCCAAATTGGTCAACAAGTCGTTGCACTCCGGACCAATCCATCCGATGACAACCTCGCCCATCGATTCATCTTCGTCTGGAAAGTCCACACTTTTCGTGAAGGCCCTCTCCAACGGCATGTCGTGAGGCGAATCTATGAAAGGCCGTCTGGATGGCCCGCCCACCAACGCATCCAACTCGTTGTCAAACTCGGTCATCACGGCCAAGAGCTCGGCCATATCCACCGTTCCCGTGATCACCACGCAAAGGTTGTCCGGCCGGTACATGGTCTTGTGGAAGTCTCTGATCTGGTCGTTGGTCAAGTGGCGCAACTCCTTCATCAACCCGCCCGTCTCCGAAGAGTAGCCCGACTTTTCGGCGTACAAGGCCTTCTGCAAGTTCAAGTACGTAAGGAACCACGACTGGTTCTCGATGCCCTGCATTTCGGAGAACACCACGCCCTTCTCCTTGCCCTTGCCGTCGATATGGTAAACCTCGGTCAAGCACGCCTCGTCCGTCAACGTCGGGTGGAACAAGTGGTCCAAGTAGATGGGAAGAAGCGTCTTGAAGCCCTCCCAGCCAGCAGTCGTGAGCGTGTACACCGTCTGGTCCACGCTGGTCCACGCGTTGGTGGAGGAGAAAAAGCGGTTGCCCAAGCTGTCGAGCAAGCCTTTGTAGGGGTATTTTTTCGAGCCCATGAACACCAAATGCTCCAAAGTGTGGGGGCAACCCGAGTCGTTTTCGATCTCGGTGGCCACGGCAAAGTACCCGTTGACAACAGGCGACGGCTGGTCAATGTACGTGAGCTGTAGCCCTGTTCGGGACGACCTCCATTTGGTGATGTGAGTAGGAGCGTACTCCACGTCGAACGACGTCTGCTGAACGAAAGGCATGAGGTCTGATTTTCGCGATGAGAGAAATCGAGACATACACCAACTGGAAAAGCGATGGGGCATGACCGTCTCCAGGCCGTAGTTGCTCCGTAGTGTTGCCTATGCTAAATACTACCAGGATTCAGAGCTCCTACCTTGAACACCGTTCGCAATGCCGATCGCAACACCATTCGCAACCCATTCGCATACCATTCGCATACCATTAGCATACCATTCGCAACACCGTTCGCAGGTATGGTCAGATGGACGAGAAAATTGAAAAGAAACGAAGTAGAGGAAGAAGTAGATACAGAAGACCAGTGCAGAGAAATGTTCTGGAAGGGAAACTGGGAAGGTGGAAGTAGGCAGTCTGTCATAGACCCGTGCACCATCACCATCTACTACATCTTTGTTTACCTACGCGTAACACAAAAATACTTACTACGCTGCATGAAATGGAGGTCAACGGCGCGCACGTGCCGTACCGGCTGCTACCGGAGGACGATACCTTTGCGCCGCCTCCTTTGAGTGCCTACAGCATAGCGCTCCTCAGCAAAAGCGACAAGAGCGAGGTCAGCGGACTCTACGATATCGAGATGAAGGAAAACACCGCGTTGAAGAACACCTTGAAGAACAAGCTTTCTGTGCACTTCAAGGAGTCCAGCAAAAGCTCCTCCCGAAGCAGCACCACCCACCAGAGCCAAAACACGAGCAGTCACAATCTCAGCAATCTCAGCAGCAGCGGTAACAACCTCAGCAGCAACAACCTCAGCGGCAACAACATCAGCAGCAACAACATCAGCAGCAACAACATCAGCAGCAATAGCATGGGCAACAGCATGGGCAATAGCATGGGCAACAGCAACCACAGCCACAACTTGAGCCTGACGTCGTTTACTACATTGAACTTACCGGAAACGAATGACATGGATGTGGAAAAGAGCAGGGCCACCACCCCAGGAGGGTCGATACCTTTCTCCAGACCATCCTCTGGCGGAGCCAAGCGGTCCAGGTTGGCAAGAAGATTCAAATCCTTGGGGCCTCCAAAACGAGTGTCGGATGTTTCAGATCCAATTGACTTGGAGAGCGAGGGCCACATGGTCTCTCCCGGCGAATCCCACTCAAAGTCGCCCGAAGGCTCTGCGAGCATTGAGACGCCTCGCAAGAAGGCAATCACTAGCAATTCGGATTTCTTCAAGAGTCTAGAAAGACTAAAACAAACGTCGCCCGAGCTCCTTCACAAAAAGAGCCCTCCCGCCGACATCCAGCCTCGCACTGTACACGAAGCCAAGGTTCCTGTGTTCATAGACAATCCTGTTTGGGAACCTGAAAAGCCAGCTCCGAAACCACCTTCCCGCCCTCCTTTGCATAACCTCCCTCAACAATCCTTCAACAGCAACAAGAGTTTCGGAGACTTTAGAAAACCAAAGGCTCCACGACTCGCGGAGAGGGAACAGACCCCGCAAGCACCCGCGTATATCGAGCTGAAATATGTGGCGCCAGTGCCTGCCATGCTTCCTCCTCGCACAGCCGAACACAATGGCAGTGACGAGAGTAAACGGCGTAAACTTATTCAGATCAACTCCGATCAGTACGAGAAACTCGAGCTTCTTGGCCGCGGCGGTTCGTCCAAGGTCTACAAAGTTCGTTCCATCACGTCAAAGAAGGTTTACGCTATCAAGAAGGTGACGTTCGACCAATTTGACGATAGCTGTGTACGCGGGTTCAAGGGCGAAATAGACTTGTTGAACAAGCTCAAAAACGATCACCGTGTGGTGAGGTTGTACGACCACACAATCAGCGATGGTTCGATCAGCCTTCTCATGGAATGTGGAGATATTGACTTGGCGCATGTTTTGCAAAGCAAGCAAGCCACCGGCGCGACATTGGATTTGAACTTTGTCAGGTTTCACGCCACCGAGTTGTTGCGTTGCGTCGAGGCAGTGCACAATGCTGGCATTGTGCACAGTGACCTCAAGCCCGCCAACTTCTTGTTTGTGAGGGGAATATTGAAGATTATTGACTTTGGCATCGCAAACGCGGTGCCGGAACACACTGTCAATGTCTACCGAGAGTCGCAGATTGGCACACCCAACTACATGGCTCCTGAGGCGCTAATCGAAGTCAACCAGACACTCAGCCTCTCGTCGGCCCACAAGGGTACCACCTGGCGTGTTGGCCGTCCGTCGGACATTTGGTCGTGCGGGTGTATCATCTACCAGATGATCTACGGTCGCCCTCCGTACGGCTCCTTCTCCGGCCAGCGTCGAATCATGGCCATTGTCAACCCCCAGGTGAAGATCCAGTACGCCAGCACAGGGATGGGCGGCGTGTCCGTCCCGGGCAGCTGCATTGAACTAATGCAGCGCTGCTTGGAGAGAAACCCAAACGAACGGTGGACCGTCGAGCGGTGCTTGCACTCTGACTTTTTGCGGCCCAAGGCCGTGAGCCACCAGTTTGTGAAGGATTTGGTTTACTCCGCGGTGAACTTCGGGTACACCAGCCGACAGAGTGGCGAGATCGGCGACGACGTTTACGACAAGCTCGTAGACACGGTGCTCAAGCAGATCGAGGATCTCAACTACGCATAGACACTCAGCCCGCAGGCCATGAGTAATTAGCATTAATACATTGTACCAGCATATGCAACTCGCACCACAGAACTACGTAACAAGTGCCAGTAGCTTATAGGAATACCAATAAGCGCACCACACTACAAGGAGGACCGATGCTTTGCATTTCTATAACCGGCGGGCCGGCTCTTTTGTCGTGTCTTAGTGTACATTAGCGGGGCCCCAACTTTTCCAACACGCGAGGGCCTTGCTCTTCCCATTCCTGCTTGGAGATCCACATGTGGTCCTTGTCGGCCATGATGTTGGCCAACACCGCGCCGCCAATGAACACCATGTGGCGTCTGCGGGGCGGGTCCTCGATGCGCACCTTGAACTTCTCCAAGCGCGTGGCATCGCCGTGCAACACCCTCGTCAACCACAACTGCTTCAACTCCTTCTCCAACCGCGAGGGCAACCCCGGGTACATGGAGGAGCCGCCAGACAACACGATCGCGCGGAAGAGCGACGAGCGGATGTCGACGTCCGCCGCCTGGATGGTGTTGAACAACGTCTCGCCCACACCCTCCTGCTCCACATCGACCAAGTTGGGCTGGAAGAGGCACTCGGGCGCCTCGAACCGCTCGGACCCGACCTTGATCACGCGCCCGTCGGGCAACTCGTACTGCTCCACCAAGGTGGTGGTCTCGTTGGCCAACTTGGTGTCCAAGTCCAAGTCGCACGACACATAGCACAACTTCTCCTTGATCTGGCGCACGGTCTCGAAGTCCGCCGTGCGGTTGAATGCATACCCGCGGCGCAACAAGAGGTTGATCAAGTTCCTCGTCACATCCCGGCCCGCCACGTCCAACCGGCGCGTCAAGTGGTTCAACACCACCAGCTCGTACACCGGCACAATGTGCGTGACGCCGTCGCCCGAGTCCACCACCACGCCCGAGCTCAAGCCCTGCGCGTACAACGCCAACACCGCCTGGATGGCCACGTACACGCCGCCAAACTGGTACTTCTCGAACATCACGTCGCACATGGTCTCTCTGTTCTTCAACGGGTTCATGGGCGGCTCGGTCAAGAGGATCTTGCGGCCCTGTGTCTGGAGGTGCATGCGCTCGTAGAAGGCGTAGTCCCAGAGGTGCTCCATGTCCTCCCAGTTCTTGATGATGCCGTTCTCCATGGGGTACGTGATCTGCAAGAGCAGCCGCACGTCGCTGGCCTCGTCGCCGCACATGATGTCCTTGATCTCGATGTTGTCGGGCACCAACGCGTTGCGTTCCTCGGCCCGCAAGATGGGTCTGCCCACCAACGAGGGAAACGTGTAGTCGGGGAAGTTTGTGCCGGCACGGCCAATCTTGACAAAGCCCGTGCCTTGGTCGAGAACTGCGGTTAGTAAGGGCAAGAGGGAGCGGCCGCCGCGAGCCGGCGCTGGATGCAGGGTACGTACCAATTGGCGTCTCGTCCATGGTGAGTAGTAGTTGTCGATACGAATGGTGCAGGTCACCCCGCGATAGCACAGCCAACAGTAACAGGAACAGAAAATTAGAACAGAAAATTAGGAACAGAAGAGAATATTAGGGACAGAAGAGGATTAGGAGAACTCAGTGGCCGAAGATGCATTTGAGGAAGCGAAGTGAATGCACCGAGGAAATGGTGTTTAGTGCTTGTGATACTGCCGGTATAGGGCAAGGCGGCGGAGGCTCCGGGTGCTAGTGCTGGTGTCTTAGGCGCTTGTTGCAGGACTTGTCGTTTCTGCTAGTTCTGCGCCCCAATTGCTCGGATGTAAGAATTCAGCTATAAGGTAATTGGATGCTTGTATGTTCCACTTTGTCGTGAAATTGCAGCCATTGCTATGCGACTCTGTCCCGTATGGTAGAGCTCAATCTCTTGAATTGCAGTCGGCTCATGAGAATTCATCTGCTTGAATGCCTATTGAGTGAAGTAGAGAAGATGTAGGCCAAGTGCCAAGGGCCCACAGGCCAGGGACGCAGATGAACAGACTTAACGAGCAGGCCAACCAGATGAACTCAACGCAGGCACAGCCTTAACGTCGAAGAAATGAGGATGAAAAGCATATGAACAAGGATATCTTCTGGATTAGAAGTATCCAGCGCGGTGGTAATTGTGAGAAGAGAGGTCTGCCTTGGTAATGGTTCTGTGCTAATTGACCATACTAGAACTTTCATTTATTGTCTATGCTATGGCTGCTGCCTTTTGCTATGCATCTTCCTCCTCTGCTCAACCTGCTCAAACTCCCCAACTGCAAACTCTGCTCACTGCAAACTCTGCTCAACGGCACCTCTCGCACAATTTCAAGTGCTTAGCTTCTCCATCGTCTCAGTTGGCCGCACCTGTATCACTTCTCTCTCGGTCCGTTGATGCTGTGAGTCGTCTTAGTTGGCCGCATCCTCCATCGCTTCTCCCTCGGCTCCGTTGATGGTGGTGGCCGCGGTGGTGGCGGCTTTTGCCGGCACCAAGTACGCGAACGTGAGGTACGACGTGTGCGTCTTGATCTCGGGCTCCACGCGCGTCACCTCCTTCCAGGTGAACTGCGGGTCGCCCTCGCGGATGCGGATGCCCCGCCCGAACGGGTTGAAGCGCTCCTCGCGCTTGCGCTCCTCGGGCTCCTCCAGCTCGCCCGGCCCCTCCAGCTGCTCGGGCTCCAGCTCGTGCTCGCGCTTGGTGCCCGCCACCTTCACGCGGCGCCGGCCCTCGATGCCCTCGTTCTTGCGGCCCTGGATCTGCCGGAGCCGCTTGGCCACGTCGTGCACGCTGCGCACCATCTCCTTGCGGGCCTCCCAGCGGCGCCCGGCCACCTCCGCCATCTCGATGCCCGTCCACCCGTGCGCCTCGAGCGCCTCGATGGTCTTGTCCACCTGCTCGATGCACGGCGAGAAGCAGCAGATGCCCACGCGCGCCGTCGGCGTCACCACGCCCGCCAAGTGCGGGATCGCCGTCCACGGCGCGGGGAGGTCAAGGAACACCGTGTCGGCCGCGAGCTCGCCGCCGAGCCGCGCCGGCACCTCCACCTGGAACCCGCCGTGGCACACGTCGCGGTGGGTGATGAGCGTGTTGCGCGCCAAGAGCCCGTGCTGGTCCAACTCGCGGCGCGCCTCGTCGTAGCGCGGCTCGTGGAACTCGTACGTGAACAACGCGCCGGCGTCGCCCACCGTGCGGGCGAACGCGTGCGTGAACGACGCCGAGCCGGTGCCGGCCTCGATGACCCGCAGCCCGGCGGTCACGCCCAAGCGCTGGACAATGTACGCCGAGTCCGGCGTGTAGACGATCTGCGTGCGGTGCGGGAGCGACAACGTCCACAGCTCGGCCGACGGGTGGAGGAGGTGGATGAAGCCGCGGTTCTTGGTGCCGCTCATCTGGGCGCCGTACTTCATGCCCACCATGCGGTCGTGCTCGAAGTTGCCGTAGCGGGTGTTGAGCACCTTGCCTTTCTCCACGTTGAACGGGCGGATGAGCCCGCGGCTCACGAACGCGAGCACGAGGTCGCCTTCCTCGATGACGTCTTTGTACGAGTAGAAGGACATGCGATGGCGTACTGCACGTAGCGCTCCCCAGGTAGTTGGCCTCGATCGTGCACTCTACGCTCTGCTCACTCTACGAAATGGAAATAGACAATAAGGGAGAAGGTGAATGGAGGGTATTGTGATGCTAATCATGGAATGCCCACCCTGTTGCGTATTCAACTATAGCAAGTGGTAGACGTCTAGACATGGCCCGTATTGTATCATGTATCATGAAGTATCATGTATCACTATTTATCATGTATCATGAAGTAACATGTATCATGACGTATCATGAGGTTGCTTGGTGTCTACTTGTGCCATTGATTCATTGTGCATCATTATAGTCGTCAATGAGACGGCCTCGAATTCATGCTCAGTCGCAGTCTCAATTCTCGACTCTCCATATGTTCCATTTCCATCTTCTTGCCATGCGCTCCATGTACGCCATTGCGTTGGTAGTCTCCACCCTCACTTCCCAACTGTGCTTCGTGCCTACCTGTACCTTTGTGCCCACCTGTAATGGCCTAACTGTATCTTCGTGGCTACGCACTTTCATGCCTCCACTTCATACCGCACCTTCTGCCGCAACTTCATGCCGCAACTTCGAGTACTAGATTTTTCTGCCTCTTCTCCCTTCATCCATACATCTCTGCTTGTGTTCCCTTACGTGGGTACTTGGGGTGGGTAGGTCGTGCGCGCGCCACTAGTCAACATCTTCCTCCACCAAAAACCTCAACCACCATGTCTGCTTCGCCCGAAAAATCCCAGGGCACGCCCGAGCCCAACAACGCCGAGGAGTTGTACCTCGAGTCGTACGCATTCACCACGGCCGCCGCCATCGTCGGCTCCGTGGACCGCAAGATCTTTGTGCTGTTGCGCGACGGCCGCAACGTGTTTGGCATCTTGCGCACGTTCGACCAGTTCGCCAACTTGGTGTTGCAGGACACCATCGAGAGAATATACTTGCCGCCGCGCGAGGAGAACGCGCGAGAACGCTTTGCCGAGGCTCCGCGCGGCGTGTTCATGGTGAGGGGAGAGAACGTGGTGATGCTCGGCGAGCTAGATATCGACCGCGAGGACGACCACTTGCACGAGATGGAGCAGATCTTGTTCGAGCAGGCGGAGGCCGAGATGAAGGCGCGCCACGCGGCTCGCGTGCTCGACGAGAAGGCCAAGACGAAGGCGTACTTGAAGCGCGGGCTCATCCACGACTTCTCCAAGGCGGACTTGTACTAGCATTTCACTTCTGCATTGTATTAATGAACACTCCACGGCGCATGCGTAGGCACGAACATCTGAATCGGAGACATCGAACAATCGGAGACATCTGAACAATCGGAGACATCCGAACGGAATCGGAAGCATTCACCATTTCGCAGTCATGGGAAGCTGAGAGAGTTACCATCTTCTACTCACAGCTTGTTGACATTATGCACAGCCAACATGGCACGGTGCTTGTCGAGAATATGGCTTGAAAAGTACTTACTAACACCATGGCATCTGTCAAAATATAGGCCTAGGTTCAACATCTAGGTGAATCTGAAGCTGTTGGTCTGTGACTATCGCTACGTTGGTCCTTTCGAAGACTTTCCATTCATACTAGGTGTCCTCGAATGTACGACAGCTGCTGCGCCCGATGAAGTGACTATACTGACTGGGCCAATGGTAAAGTCGAGTACATGTCCATCTTGTGATGCATCTGTGAGGATCGGTCACATCTTCGCCACGCGCTCGGTGTCCGCCGCCTGCTGGCGGAAGTACTCCTCGACCCGCGGGAACTTCCTGGCCTCCGCGCGCCCCAACTGGTTCAAGTGCGCCTCGTCGGGCCCGTCGGCGATGCGGAGCGTGCGGCTGTTGGCGTACAGCCGCGCCAACACCGTGTCCTGCGACACGCCCTCGGCGCCGAACATCTGGATGCCCCAGTCCAAGATGCTGAGCACCGTGCGCGGCGTCTCGATCTTGGCCATGGCGATCTCGCGCATGGCCGCCTTGGCGTGGCCCGCCACGTCGATCTTGTGCGCCGCGTTGAGCACGAGGAGAAGGCACCGCTCGATGTCGATGCGGTGCTGCGCGTACGCGGCCAAGAACGTCTCGCGGTCCTTCATGAGCTGGCCCAGGATGTGCCGGTTGCTCGCGCGGTGGGCCACCACCATCATCGCGTACTCGGCCACGCCCACGAGCCGCATGCAGTGGTGGATGCGGCCGGGGCCCAAGCGGGACTGGATCACCTCGAACCCGCTGCCCACCGTGCCCAACACGCACTCCTTCATGTCGTCCACCTCGTAGTTGTCGAACACCACCTCACAATGGCCGTGCGGCGCGTCGTCAAAGCCAAACACCGTGAGCGGGCGCACCACCGTGGCGCGGCCCGACGCCACCGCCTTGCGCGCGTCGATGACCAACACCGTGTGGTTGCGGTACGGCTTCTTCGCGTCGCTGTCCGTTTTGCACATCACCAACCACACCACGCACCGCGGGTCGCCGGCGCCCGAGGCAAACCACTTGACGCCGTTCAACACGTAGTTGCCGCGCGCGTTGCGCGTGGCCGAGGTGGCGATGTTCAACGCGTTCGACAGCGACGTGCCCTTCTCGGTCATGAGAAACGCCGACCGCGTGGTGCCGTCGAGGAGCGGCGCCAACCACCGCTCCTTCTGCGCGGGCGTGCCGAAGCGCGCCAAGATCTCCATGTTCCCGGTGTCTGGGGCCGCCGTGTTGGTGGCGGAGGGCGCAGTGAGCGACCGGCCCAAGTACCGTGCCATGAGGCCATACTCTAGGTTGGTGTAGCCGGCGCCCTCGGCGTAGTGCTTCGACAAGAACATGTTCCAGAGGCCCAACTGCTTGGCCCGGGCCTGGAGCTTGTCCACAATGGCCGGGGTCTGCTTCCACCGGCGGCCATCGGTGGGAATCTGGCTGAGGAAGAGCTCGTCCGCGGGGAGGCAGTCGTGGTCGACGAAGTCCTTGCACTTCTGGATGGCCGCCAACCCTGCTGGCGACACGTGCGAGAGAAACGCGGCGGGGATCTCGTCCTGGACCGACATGGTGGGCACCTAGCGGGGCCGCGCCTTATATAGGTGCTTCCCCACATTTCGGCCCGCGGACATGCACGTACAGTACATCGGCGGGCCCAACGGCCGGACTCGCTCTAGGCCGGGGGATAGCACGATCTTGCACGGAGATATGGGCATCGACTCGTAAGGACCAATCTGGTTATATCACCATCAGTAGCGTACACTCAGTGGGGTCTTCTCAATCAGGTACATGCCAACTCGTGGGTAGCAGGTACATGTCAACTCAGTGGGGTAGCAGAGGCCAATTGAATGTAGCATGTTCAATGGCGATTGGCGGTATAGATCAACTCATCAGGTAGCATATAGACCATCTTAATTGTGTAGCATATCTGAATGGTAGCATATTCCAGCTGAATAAGGAAGCATATTGATCGAAATATTACTCGCATCTAGGGTAACACACCTACAAGAGAAGGGGTGATACTAGACAGCAGGATGATACCTTCAATTGTATGATTCCGGCGACGACACAGGGGATATTAATATACTGTTACCAATGTCATTGTCTGAAGTTGTAGGTATAAGGAGTAGTTCAATCTCCCACTCACATATTTTGCGCCTCAAATACAAACGCAGATCTGTTCCTATTGACCACGTATTTTTGACTTCAAGTTATTGAAATGCATGTGTGTTCCTATTGCCTCTGAAGGTTTAGGTATAAGTAGTAGCATCCTTACCATTCTGCACGTCAAGTTAATAAAGATGGAGGAGTGGTTTGCGGTGGACGATTTTCATTGCCGTTCCAGAGACCAACATTTACCCGAACGTTACAGTGCTCCACAACAAGATATATACCTTTGGAGAAAAGCATGAGATTTACATCAAGTACTCCAGAGTCAATTCGTACATTAAATCCCGAGATGAACTAGCCTACGTGGAAACTAACGCATGCACATTCAGGATGGGAGAGAACGAGTACGTTGTTATCTTGAAACATAGCCGAATACCCTTTGTGTTATTGGCCAGGTGACTGAAAGATATGTACGCAAGGCCAAGTTAAACTCCTACAACATTGGCATACGGCACGCAAAAGATTGGACCATCGTGAATATGTCAGAAATTTATGATCTGAATACATTGACCTACGATGACTTTGCTGAAACAGCGCAGTCCAGAGTCAAGAAGCGCTTTGATTCCTACTTGTCGCAAATTCGCGATGGCTGTGGACCTTTATGAGGAGCAACATTGAAGTCACTATCACCAATGGTGAGAAGGGCTTGGTTTCACGCTAAATATATGATGGACATTGGGGATATTCAGAATTTAATGTTCAGACCATATCACTTCGGGAACTCGTAACTAAATATTGCAGGTGCGGAATCACTTCTATCAAGCCTGTCGACATCCCTTCGTACTCCAAGTGGGCAGCCTAGACCAATTCAATTGTATCTATGATCACTCAATTGTATATCATATGGACTGGCTCAATGAAGCATATACATCCAACTGTACAGCATATAGACCACTCAGTGGATATACTGAGTTTAGTGTATATACTGAGTTTCCGATTGAGTGTGCTCGGGAACATTGGCAGCAGAGTCATGGTATTAGTTTCTTGGTAGCAGCAGACACCACCCAGCGCTACCTACCGAGACGCCACCCAGCGTAACCTACCGAGCTCGAATTGAGGCTTCAACTACAGTAGAGCAATTGAGTGGCACCCTCTACTATAATCAAGTTTAGGAAGCACATTACTATGGTGTGCCACCCACCTGCTTGCCATACCAATGTACCCGCCTGCCTCTGATTCATTACCACCTTTGTATCTCCATCCTCTCTGTAACCCTCATACAACCCTCATACTGTACCCTCATACTGTATCGTTCTTAGTGTATCCGTTCGCATACTATTCACTGTGTAGTAAGCGTCCTGCACTTTCTGGCCACCAACATGAGTGTCTTCGAGTCCGACGTCCCCAACATCCCCGACCACACGTTGGCCGAGCGGCAGTTCCGCCTCCAGATATCCGGCGACGCCGCGTTGGCCGCCGACATTCTCGCCGAGATCAAGACCCACAGCCTCGCGCCCTACTACAAGTATGTGTCGAGCGAGTTGCCCCACCACTTCCCCTACGACGACCAGCTCTACCAGCAGTTGGCCGCGGCCAACAGCGCGGTCACGGACAAGTTGCAGAAGACCATTCTGGACGCGTCCGCCGACGAGGAGTCCGAAGTCGACATTGTGGCCACCACCACCGAGCTCGCGGAGTACTACGCCAAGATCGTGGACCGCGCCAACGCCACCGAGACGTACGGGCGTGTGTTGCAGCAGACGCAGAGCACGGGCGCCAAGATCGACGTGCTCTTGACGTTGGCGCGCCTCGACTTCTTCTTCAGCGACTACGCCGGCGTGGCGAAGCACCTTGCGGAGGTGGAGACGTTGATCGAGAAGGGCGGCGACTGGGAGCGGCGCAACCGGTACAAGACGTACCGCGGCGTGTACCTCTTGGCCACGCGGCAGTTTGGCGAGGCTGCGCGGTTGCTCATTGACTCGTTGGCCACGTTCACGCTGACGGAGTTGTGCTCGTACGAGCAGGTGGCGCAGTACGCCATCATCGCGGGCGTGCTCACGTTGGACCGCGTGGACCTCAAGGCCAAGATCGTGGACCTGCCGGAGATCTTGTCCATCTACCTGAGCGCCAAGGACTTGGAGCCGTTGGTGAGCCTCACCAACCTGTTGTACACGTGCCAGTACAACTGCTTCCTCCAGTACTTGGTGGAGACCCACGACCGCTTGTTGGTGACGGACAAGTACCTCCGCACGCACGCCAGCTACTTCATGCGCGAGGTGCGCTGCAAGGCGTACGCGCAGTTGTTGGAGAGCTACAAGCTGTTGTCGCTCACGTCCATGGCGCGCAACTTCAGCGTCAGCGAGGACTTCTTGGACGCGGACTTGTGCAAGTTCATCCCCACGGGCAAGCTCAACTGCACCATCGACCGCGTCAAGGGCATCATCGAGACCAACCGCCCGGACAACAAGAACAGCCAGTACCACCTGTTGGTCAAGCTGGGCGACGCGTTGTTGACGACGTTGCAGAAGTACGGCGCGGCCGTCAAGTTGAGCGGCGCCGAGCGCGTGGCATAGCAATACAATACAGACTGCCCATCGTAGCATCCCTAGAAGCAACATCGAAGCAAGCAGCACCTCGCCTTGCCGTACCCATACTAGCCATGGCCGTACCGCTCCCCATACTAGACATTGCCGTATCGCTCTTGGCCATTGCCGTACGCTCTTGGGAGTGGTGCATTAAGGTAGGCCCAGCGACGTAGAATCTGCACTGTTCTATCTGGTCGCTCCACTTGAAGATACCCTATGTTGGTGGTAGCGTGGCTTGTGCTCTACAATTCCGTCAGTGAGACATGTCCAAGATAAACTAAACCCCCCTGATTTGAGCAGGTTGCAATTGAACGGAGGCACATTGATAGGGCTTGGCAGCTCTGGTGCGAGTGACCGCTAACGAAACAGAGTACGCACCCACTAAGACGGCTCCACTAATTGGCCCAAATGAGTAGCCTCACAGTTGACTCATCCAGGGCATCTCCAGCTTCAATGTGACTCAGCCATGCTCTTCCTTCTTCTAGCGCATTCTGGATAGTATAGATGGGTTGGCCAGAGAACGTACTGCTCAATACTATTTACTCTGCTCTCGTTCACTCGTAAGCTTACTCACCGAACGTAGCTTTGCTCATCACTCTCTAAACATCTCCGCGTAGTGCAAGCTTTACTCCGTCTACTCCGTAGATTGTGTACTGCATCATCCACTGTGGAGTTGTGCCGCGGTCGGACCGGCACTTGGTGATGTCGCACGAGTGCCTCCCCTACTCATACATACTTGCCACTCCTCTTCCTAATATTCCTCGTCATGAGCGGCAAGAGACGCATTGAGAAGGACGTCATGGACCTCATGATGAGCAATCACGAGGTGAGCCTCATCGACGACTCCATCCAGCAGTTCCACGTTATCTTCAAGGGCCCTAAAGACACCCCCTACGCGGGCGGCCAGTGGAAGGTCCGCGTGGAATTGCCCGACCAGTACCCCATCAAATCGCCGTCCATCGGCTTCATCAACAAGATCTACCACCCCAACATAGACGAGAGTCTGGGGTCGGTATGCCTTGACGTGATCAACCAAACGTGGCTGCCCATGTTCGGGCTCTTGAACATCTTTGAGAACTTTCTTCCCCACCTCTTGCGCTACGGGAACCCGAGCGACCCGCTCAACACCGAGGCGTCCAATCTCATGACGAAGAACGAGGCCCAGTACACCGAGATGGTCAAGAAGTACGTGCAGCAGTATGCTTCGGAAGACCTCACGGCAGACGATGCGGACAACTCCGAAGACGACAACGGGGACGCGGAGTTGAGTGACGTGGGCAGTCTCTCGAGCGACGACGAATAGCATGGGCCTGGCGCCCAGTATATCATGAATTAACTACACTCGACCACCTTCTTGCTCTACCATCCGCCTCCATTGCTCACCAATCATCTGGCATGTCGCCACACTTCTAATCAAGTTCTCGCCTCTTGCTCATTCTCTCGCTCACTGTTCACAACCGTGTTCCATGATCATCGCTCTCATCCAAGTCTTCATATCCGTTTATGAGTAAGTCATCTTCCACTACCAACTTCTCGCTCTTCTTACTTGTCTAGACATGTGGCTAATGAATCTGTTACTATTTGCATGCTACTCCGAGTACAACACGGGGATATTCTTCGCCAAGTACTCGTGGAACTGTGGCTTGGGGCGGGCCTGGATCAAGTCCTCGATGGCAGACCCGTACCGAATCAACGAGGGCTCGCCCCACGCGGTCTGCATGAGTCCAAGCCCAAACGGAAGCCCGTTCTTGTCCACAGACACAGGCACAGTCATCATGGGGTATGCAGCCTTGGCAGCCTGCTGGTATGTGATGGAGTGGCCGGAGGGCACAAGAAGCGCGTCCAACATGAAGTTGTCGCCCGAAGCGTCCGTGTAGTTGAGGGCATAGTCGATGCCCTCGTCACGAGAAGTTCTCCGCACGAACTCCACGGCCTGGTAGTAGGTTTCGTTCTTGACACCGCCCCACTCCAAAGACGCCAAGAGACCGTCCTGACCCGACGCGAAAGCGGGAACCACACCGGCGGTGCCGCCCTCGAATCCGTCGTTGGCGTAGTTGAAGTCCACGATGTCCTGAAGCGAGCGCATGTTGGTGTTCTCGAGCTCCGAGAGGTAGCTGGCGATGTTGTTGTAAAAGTCCACCTTCACCACCGTGTACTCGCTCTCGTTGGTGGCGCCAAGGTCCCAGTCCCATCCGTCCAGCGAGATGACGTCCAAGTTGCCAAAGTCCGTGTTGTTGTACACGGTTGCACCTGCGGCCTCGAGCTCGGCCACGACGTCCAAGAGCGTCGCCACCTGTGTCTCGTCGGCCAACAGCCAGAGCTTTGCCCACGGCAACCCGAACCGTGCGCCCTTCAATGCCGTTTTGTCGGAGAGAAACTTCACATAGTCGCCGTCCTCGGGCGTGTTGCCGACTTGCGCATATGTGTAGTTGTCGAGCTCGTCGACGCCGTACATGGCCTGAAGAGCGTATGTGGCGTCGCGAACGGTACGGGCCATTGGGCCAGTGCTGTCTTGGTGCTCCAGCTCAGGTACAACGCCTCCTCTCGATGTGAGTCCGACGGTGGGCTTGAACCCGACAATGCCGTTCATGTCAGACGGAGAGATGATGGAGCCGTCGGTCTCGGTGCCCAACGCAAACATAATGAGGTTTGCAGCCACTGACGCACCGGAGCCGGTGGACGAGCCGCCGCAGTTGAGTGTCAAGTTGTAGGGCGAACGTGCCTGGCCGCCGACAGCTGAATATCCCTCGGAGTACGAGTTCAGGCGCATGTCGGCCCACTCAGAGAGGGTAGAGTGGCCGAAAAGCACTGCTCCGGCCTTGCGAAGTTGCCCCACTACGTGGGCATCGCGGGGTACCACCAGCCCCAAGAGTGCGGCTGACCCGCATGCAGTTTGCATCTTATCTTTGGTTGCATAGTTGTCCTTCACCACAAAAGGAATGCCGTGGAGCGGGCCGCGCACAATGCCGCTGGCACGCTCCTCGTCCCGAGCCTTTGCTATGGCCAACGCGTCGGGGTTGACCTGCAAAACTCCGTTGACAAATGGGTTGATCTGGAAGTAACGGTCGAGGTAGCACCGCACGAGGTTCTCGGCGGTGAGCGAGCCGTCTGCCATGTACGCCTGGAGCTGGTCGATGGTGGCCTCCTCCAATGTGACGCCGTTGCATGACGCCATGGGGAAGAGCTCTGCGGAGTCGGTCTGAGGAAACGAGTACTCGGTGTCGTTGAGCTGCTGAACCTCGATCGCAGACGCCAACACGGCACGAGTGTCGATGTACGACGCTGCCGCGGTGGCTGCAAGCGCGAGAGCAGACAAATACTTCATGGCGATGGCCTGCAATATCCTTGTGCTCGGCTCTTTATAGTGGTCCCCGGCCTGCACGCATCGACCGCTCGGGTATCTCGAGAGATAAGGCCAAATCGGGAAGTGTAATTGGCAATTCGGCGATTCAACGCCATTTACGGCTCTGCATCGGCAAATGCGGATAATTGCTGCCTAGATGGGACCGAATTCGTATTTGTTGTTGTCTCAACAGCTGCAAGTCTGGCATGGGGCTTGGCGAGGCGTCGTTATCGGCCAACGGCCCGGATTTTCCGCGGAGATATTCCGTGCGCGAGCGGGTGCAACTTCCCGATTCTCACCCAACGGCTCCGCTCTGCGTCAATTCATGGATTTTCGCCTCGCCCTTCGAGTTCGCTAGTCCAATTGCACACCATTTCGTGGTGTGCCTTTGGCGGTGGGCGAGAAGGGCCGATTCATTGACAATGGCCGTTCCTTCACAATAGCCGTCCTCCATACTACTCGCTACAGCTCGTACAGTACTACTCTTCTTCTTCATGGCTGCCAGATTTTACAGCGTTTCGTCAAGAGTGACTGCGCTCCTCGAGAACCCGAGTCTCCTCAAGACGTCGGGTTTCATCGACGGCCAGTGGGCCAAGGCGAAGGAGTCCTTTGCTGTCTACGACCCAGGCATGGTACCCCACAAAGACGCAAAGATTGCCGACGTCGCCTCCTACTCGGCGGAGGACTACGACCGAGCCATCCGTGCAGCGCATGCAGCATTCCAGCTGTTCAAAAAGACAACTGCGCGCAGCAGGGCGGACTTGCTCCACAAAATGCATGCGCTTATGACGCAGAACAAGCAAGACTTGGCTCGCATCATCACGCTCGAAAACGGCAAGCCGTTCGCGGATGCAGTGGGCGAGGTGACCTATGCGGCGTCCTTCTTCCAGTGGTTTGCCGAAGAGGCTGCCCACGTCACAGGCGACATCATCAGCTCGGCCACACCGGGCAACCGCATTCTTGCTCTCCGCCAGCCCATCGGCGTGTGTGGCATCATCACGCCTTGGAACTTTCCCGCGGCGATGATTACGCGCAAATTGGCTGCGGCAACGTCGGTGGGATGCACCACGGTGATCCGGCCTGCGTCTGAAACGCCTCTTACTGCATTGGCCTTGGCGCACTTGGCCAAAGAGGCGGGGTTCCCGGACGGCGTGGTCAATGTGGTGCCCTCCGACCGCTCTTCCGAAGCCGGCAAGGCGATCACCGAGCACCCGCTTGTGAAGAAGGTCACGTTCACTGGCTCGACCAACGTGGGCAAGATCTTGATGAAGCAGCTGTCGTCCACGTTGAAGAAGTGCTCGTTCGAGTTGGGCGGCAATGCTCCGTTCATTGTGTTTGAAGATGTGGATGTGGATAAGGCGGTGGCCGGCGTCATCGGCTCCAAGTTCCGCAGCAGCGGGCAGACATGCGTGTGCGCCAACCGCATCTTTGTTCACGAAGACATTTACGACGAGTTTGCAGCTAAATTGGTGGACAAGTTGAAGTCGACCGTGCTAGGCTATGGCCTAGATGAGGGCACCACACACGGCCCGTTGATTCACGAGCGGTCATTGGCCAAGGTGCAAGAGCACGTCGAGGACGCAAAGTCTTTGGGTGCTGACATACTCTTTGGTGGCAAGGCACGGCCCGAGTTGGGGGAGTTCTATCACGAGCTTACGGTGTTGGGCAACGTCACGCCCGAGATGAAGATATTTTCTGAGGAGACTTTTGGGCCAGTGTGCCCATTGATCAAGTTTTCGTCCGACGAGGAAGTTCTCCGCTTAGCTAACGACACAGATGTTGGGTTGGCTGGCTACTTCTACACCAACGACGTGCTGCGTGTGTTCAACGTCGCGGAGGACTTGGAGGTGGGCATGATCGGCGTGAACACCGGGGCCATCTCGGAGGCTGCACTTCCATTTGGGGGCATTAAGGAGTCTGGCTTCGGCAGAGAGGGTTCCAAGTTCGGAGTGGAGGATTACACCATTGTGAAGTCGGTGGTGTTGGGAACATAGCACAATTGAGCATGAACTAACACAGTATGATTGTACTAACACAGTATGAATCGTACTGACACAGAATGAATGAATGTACTGACACCGAACGAATGAATTTTTCACCTTGCTCTTATATTGTTACAGAAGTCTAGTAGGGCTGGTTGGGGAGGTACGTCCCCTCCAAAACAGCGTGGGGCTCCTCGGGTGTGGCCGAGTAGGATTGAGGGAAGTCGCTCATCAGCATGTCCATATCGATAGGCGAGTCCTCGCCCATGGCCGACTCCGATGCCGAGTCTTCTTCAGCAGCAGCCCGCTCCGCCTCTTCTTCCGCAAGACGACGAAGTCTTTCTTCCTCCTGTTTGCGCAACTCTTCCTCTCTGTGCTTGACGGCCTCCGCCTTTCTGTCTGCCGCCGCGCGAACATACTCTGTGGTGTCGAACGTTGCGACATCTTGCATTCTCGTCACCTCGCCGGGCACTCTGATGCTCTTCACGGTGTAGTCTTTTGATGTCGATGGGACTTGGTAAAAAGCCGCCAAGTCCTGCGAGTACTGCTCAGTGATCGCATGCCTCAGAAGCTCCTGGTCCAAGCGCGAGTTGAACTGCAGAATCTGCTCGTCGTTGGTTTTATTTCTGGTGATCTTATGGCGCTTAGCCTCCTCCACCTCGGCCCGAAGCTTTTCCAAGCGGTCAGACGTGATAATATCCGTTTCCAGAATGCGTAAGAGCTGTGGCTCTTCGCTCACTAGCGCGCCTCTTGCCGTATCTAGCTCTTCCACGAGTTTCAGCGCGTAGATGGACTTGTAAGTCAAAGAGCGGAGTCCGCCCTCGACGGTCGTGCCGTTGAGAATAGACGACGCAAACCCCAAGGGGGCCGTGTGCTCGTTTGGCTCTTTGTATTCTGTAGGGGTGACGAGCGACTTGGTGACCATCTCGAATCGAGGTATTAATGTATGGTTGATGTTGTCTTCACGCGAACTTTTTGTGCAGAGCCAAACCAAGAAGTGCACACCAGTTGCAAAACGCAAAATCCAGGATTCTTCTCTAGTTGACGAGCGACTACGTAGCTTCGAATGTCTTATGCCATAAATTACATGGTACCGTTCATCAAAGACTCCTCAATCCCGTCGATGAGGCCGTCAATGTCCTCGACGCGCAAGCCGCAACTCAAACTAATGAGCTTTCTATACTTGTTCATCTTGTTGCTCACCGCAAAGCTCTTCACGCCAGTCGCCACTGCGTCCACTAGGTAGTTTCTTTGAAACTGTGCTCGCGTCAATGCCACTCCCAATTCCCACCGGTTCTCGTCACTCTCGACCTCCGTGGTCAAGATTTTGCTTTCGTTATTGTGCACAAGGTTCGCAAGCTCGAAGGCTTGTGCCTTTTCAAGCGAGCCCACGAGCTGGCTCATCTTCCCGCGGAGCTCCAGTTCAAATCCGTCGACTTCTTGCTTGACCGCGTCCTCCGCATCCGTAAGCGAAGTCACTGGACCAAAGCCGTTCTTGTGCAAAAGCACGCCCACCTTTTCGGTGCATTTCTCGTTGACCTTTTTCTTCTCAATCAAAATGCTATTTATGCGCTTGAATTCCACCTTCAAGCCTGTGAGTTCCTGCTCGTAAGAATTGGTGAGTGAGTTGATCATGCCGTGCATGATCGACTTCACATCGTTTGTTGGAATATTGATTTCCACCGATTGCGTCCCCTCGTCCATGATGTGTCCACTCGTGTCTACTTGAGGGGGTTTAGGAAGGTAGTTACTGCGGGGTGCAGGGGTCGCTTCTCGGCTCATGGGTCTTTCCTTGGGTTTTCCAAGAGGCGTGGTGATGGTTCGTGGGGGGCCGTGTTGGACCAGGCTATGCTTGGGGGTGGACATGGAGTCGTAATTTTGTTTGACCTGCTCCTTCACAAAAATGTTCTCTTTATTATCGTCAACAGTTCCAGCCTGTTCCTCTAATAGTGTTCTCAAATGTTCTTTGCTTACGCGGTCGTGCACATCCTCGTCGTCGTCGTCTTGGATGGTGGTGCGCTGGGTGTCTGGCGTCTCGTTGCGCGTGCCAAGTGCTTGAATGGGGGTGCCCAATCCCTGGTGTGATATCCTCCTGTCTTGAGGTACCTGGAACGTCGGTTGACTCTCGGTCACCGGCTGGTCGAAGCTGTACACCACGAGATTGAGCTGGATGATGATAGATTTCGGAGTTTCGTTGTTCACGTTCAACAAATCGTCTTTCGCGCCGTTGCTCAAAAACACCTTCACCAACTCTGTGCATCCCGCTCTGGCAGCGAGGTGAAGGCAGGTGTCGCCGTTCACATCCTGGTGGTCTATCACGTTGCGGAGCAAGTCCACGCCGTTGCTTTTGCTATTCTCTGCCATCATGCGGAGCTTGTTGAAAATGACGTCGAGATAGTAAATGAGCGCAGGAAGCTTCGACTTCACCTTCGAGAACTGGCAAAGGTAGTGCAACGGCGTGCGCCCATTGATGTCGGTGTTTATGACGCACATCTCAAGCGCATCGACAACATGCGGGAAGTTTTTGAGGTCAAAGCAGTTGTTGAACGAAACGCACTTGGACAACGGATTCATGCCGAAGTTGCTCTGCACCAACGAGTTTGCTCCCTTCAACAACACCAAGTGCACCAAGTTGAGGTTGCCAATGGATGCCGCCCAATGCAATGTAGTGTGGCCCTCGTCGTCAATGGCCTCGTTGATGTCGAAGTCCGGTGGAGGGTTGTAGAGGAAGTAGGGGATGGGCGCATTGTCCTCGCTGAAAAAGCGCAACAACTGCGACGCGTGGGAGTTATCCTCCTCCACGCCCGCCAACACCTGCTTATTCTCCACGGACGAAAACGACGTGTCGGAGTCCCGCGTGTGCTCTTCCTGCGACCAGTTTGTCTCGTTCGTTGACTGCGACAGCGCCCCTTTCTGGTGCTGATGATAGAACACTTGCTGGCCCATCTCGTCTACGTACTGAGGGGTGCCCAAGTTATGCTGCTGTTGTTGCTGCGACTGCTGTGGCTGCTGGGGGAACGTGCCTGGGAAGTTGCCGTAAGGCGCACGGTAGTTTGCGGGGATCTTGACGTTGGGCGTGAACTCCAGCTGCTGGAACGTGGGCGGCAACACCATCTGCGGCATATGCATCGGCATGTCGGGCATGTGGGAGATGCTACGGCCCCCGTTGTAGTCCTGAGTGAATACCGCCTGCGGAGGAAGGTCCTCGAACTTCAATTTCTTGGGCGTGTCGTCGTCCTTTTTGCGCTTGATGTACTTGCGCTTGACCGGGGTGCCGTCCTTGTTGACGGCGGCGCCCGAGGTCGGCGGCTTGGCCTTTTTGGGAAACACCACCGACTGGTCGTTGAGGTCGATGTAGAGCACGGGCACCAACTTTTCCGAGATGCCATACTCCTCGGCCAAGTTGCGCGCGTCCGCGAGCGGGATCCACGTTCCCTGGAAGCGGCCGTAGCCCCCCTGAACCTTCTCGTGTAGGCCCTGCTGCACTCCCTTTTCAAGGATTTTGGTTCGCTTGGCCTTGGGAAAGTTGCAAAGCTTTAGGATCTGGGTGGCGTTGACCCAGTCGTCCTTGCACCGCCGCATGATGGGCAGGTTTTCCACCAAACACTCGTATACATCGATCTGCGGTTAGCATTGAGAAGAACACGGCCAATGGGCGGGCAGCGGAGCCGGAAAAACCGCCGGAAAAAGCGGCCGCGGCCGCCGCACGTCAACATACCTTGGAATACGT
The DNA here is from genome assembly GCA_030573355.1 of Helenozyma rhizophorensis. Taxonomy (NCBI): domain Eukaryota; kingdom Fungi; phylum Ascomycota; class Pichiomycetes; order Serinales; family Metschnikowiaceae; genus Helenozyma; species Helenozyma rhizophorensis. Next base: position 56,459 of record JAJMDD010000019.1, read on the forward strand.
CGCTATATAAACCGACGGGTGTTCGTACGCCATTTGGGTGGGCAGCGTGGAAGAAAAGTGGATGCGAACAATTTAACGATTTAGGTGATATTGAACGCGTACAATTTGCGCCTGGTGCACGGGTGTGGGGTGGCCCGTCTCGACACCGCGTTCCAACGAGCCATCCAGCATTCCGGCGTCGAGTGCAGGGCCTGGGCTTGGCCAGTCGGCTCTTTTACGATCCCATAGAGGCCTCTCTGAGTCCGGCCAGAGTCGCAGACGTTGCTGGCTGATGGAGGTTTGTCCTGCAGAATGCCCGTCGGCAGCCAAGAGTAACCCCATCGAGGCAGTGTAGATGCGACAAAGCAATCTAGGCGCAGATCGGGAAGGTTTCAGTGCTGTCAGCCAATGCAACAAGGCACGATCGGCGGTTGTTGCCGGATCGGGATCGGCACCCTTTTCCGCCGCCTGCATTCTACACGACGCCTGTTGCGCATGTATTTCGCACCCAATCCTAAACTAAGCCCTCGGCCGCCAACGCCTCCACAAGCTGGCCAAACGCCTTCTGTGTGCGGTCGACGATTTCGTCCACGTCCTTCTCCGTAATTATAAACGCCGGCGCAAAGAGCACGTGGTCGCCGCCGCGCCCGTTGCACCCTTGCAACGCCATTACGCTCACTCCATTGGCCAACGCAAGGTCGTACAAGCGGTGGGCCACGTCCAACTCCTTGGCGAAACTCTCCTTGGTCGCCTTGTTCTGGACAATTTCTGCCGTCCAGAAACCGCCAAAGCCACGAACCTCGCCCACAATGGGCAGCTCGGCAAGCTTCTCGCCCAACTTCGCGCCAAGAAGGTTGCCCATCTTGAACATGTTGGCAGCCAAGCCCAACTCCTTGATGCGCTCCTGGATGCGCAACGCCACGTGGCAGTTCAACGCGTGGCTCAGGTACGTGTGCCCGCCAATGACCCACCCGCTGCCGTTGACAAATGCGTCCTTGATCTTGGGCGACACGAGCACGCCCGCGATGGTCACGTACCCCGAGCCGAGCGTCTTGCCGATGGTCTGGATGTCGGGCGCCTGGCCCGCCTCCAAGAAGTGCTCCCAGCAGTGCAAGCCGCCGTCGCTGCAGCGGCCGGTGCCGCACATCACCTCGTCCAAGTGGAACAAGATGTCGTACTTGTCACAGAGGCGCCTAAGGCCGGGCAAGTACCCGGGCGGAGGTGGCACCGTGCCCAACGTCGAGCCGGGCAACGTCTCCACGGTGATGGAGGCCACAGTCTCGGGGTCCGCGGCCAAGATCACCTCCTCGGCGTTGGCGAGAAGCTTGGCCACGTACTCCGCAGTGGTCAAGTCGCCCTGCTCGCGGTACGGGTAGCACGCGGCGATCGTGGGCACCTGCGACTTGGGCAACGTGATCTCCTTGAACGCATCGGAGCGGAACCCCGAGCTGAGCGACATGGACCCGATGGTGAACCCGTGGTACGAGCACTCGCGCCCAATGAACTTGGTCTTGCGCGGCTTGCCCTTCTCCACAAAGTACTGGCGGATGATCTTCATTGCATTGTCGTTGGCTTCGGAGCCCGACCCCACAAAGAGAGCGCTCGCAAACGCGCCTGCGGGCGAGTTGTCGATCACGAACTTGGATAAAGCCTCGGAGTTCTCGTTGCCCATCAGCGCAGCAAACGAGTACGTGGAGTTCTTCAACGCCTCGTCGAAGTAGCCCAAGATGTGTGGGTCCTTCCACCCCAACGCGCCCACGGCGGCACCGGTCACGGCATCAATGTACTCCGTCACCTTGCCGGTCGCAGGGTCCTCGACTTTGATGCGCACGCCTTGTCCGTCAATGACCTTGAGTGGCTGCTTGCCCACCGCGGCCTGGAACACAAGCGAATCTGTCTGGAATTGCGTCATCTGTATCTCTATACGAATTCTCTGGTGAAGATCTCTAGTGGTAGTTACTAGTGAAGTTCTCTAGTGGAGTAGTGGAGGTTGCAAAATGTGGTGAGTACCGGTCTTGCAGAAATGTATCTGTGGAGGTAGAGAATCCGCTGCTCTTTATACTTGCCAAGCAGACGATACGTGAACGGGAGCAGCGCTTGTCTCGAATCGTCTGTCGCTTGTCCCGAATCGTCTGTTCGCTTGGGTGCAACTTTAAGGCTACTTGGCTCAATCCGGCAGGTGAGTGCGTGGGTGGACTGATCACCGCTCGCAACTCATGAGCAAATTGATATCCGCTCCTGTCGCGACGCCCGATTGGGAAGCATGACTGTTCTATCGTAATCTCGGTCGATTTCCGTTTTATAGTGGTATTCCTTGCAGGACAAGGCCGCTATTCCCTAACCTGCATTACGTCATTTTGGTGTCGTGGCCATCTTTCCACATTTGGGTGGTGCGGTATACTGAAGATGCTGATCCGGAGACAATGTGCTAGGAGCAGGGTCAGGTCAACCTTGCAAAATCACTCTGATCTCAGCCTTGGGGCCTTCTAGACCCTGACAGCACGGCGTGTTGTCTATTCACGGTATTTGGTCTCTCTGCAGTCCGAATCCGAGAGATGACCAGCGTGACTCAATGACAACAGGGTCCAACCGTTTGGTCTTCCCTTTGCGCTAGATTTCGGATTTTAACACTTTCGAGATGGCTGGCCCATCTTACAGGCTCGGCGTACGCCAAACAGCGACGGAAAACGTCACCGGAACCATCGTCATGATCGACGATCCCGAGAATACAAACCTTGAAGTGGCCTCCATGAAGAGAAGCGAGACAGGCATCATTTTATACCCCCAACCTCATGATAACCCGAATGATCCGCTTAATTGGCCCACAATAAGAAAAGATATCTGCTTTTTGATTATCGGCTTCCAGACATTTATCGGAGGCGGTCAGACAGCCATTCTTGCAGCAGGTTTCTCTGCCTTGTCCGAGGAGTTCGGAAAGCCGTTGTCGGTGATTTCCTATCTTGTTGGTGGGTTCATGTTATCGCTCGGCGTGGGTTCGGTGTTTGCAAGTCCTACTGCAGTGCTATATGGGAAGCGACTCGTTTACCTCTTGGGGATATCGATCTTCTTGGTGGGATGCATTGTTGCGGGAGCATCTCAGAACTTTGGTGCATTGATGGCGGGAAGAATCTTGACTGGGTTTGGAGCTTCACCTACTGAGAGTCTAGCATCTGCCAGTTTGAGTGAGTTGTACTTTCAACACGAAAGAGCGTATCGAACAGGGTTGTACACCCTCCTTCTTCTCGGCGGGAAGAACCTCATGCCCCTTCTTTCGTCATTGATCTTGCAGCATTTGAACAGACACTGGTTATACTGGATACTCGCTATGTTCTTGGGTATGAACTTGGTTTTAACGTTCTTCTTCGTTCCTGAGACCTTCTGGGATCGTGCTCCAACGCCGAGTAAAAGGTCCATTGAGGAAACAGAAGCAGCGCGCCACGCCAAAAACTACATCCCTCCGGAGAAAAGGCCCCATGCATACGCTCTTCCCTCCTCCAGCAATGTTGTCCCGCGCAATTTTGATCTTGAGAGTTTGGCGTCTTCGCAGCAAGAAAATTCTGAACCCAATCCAGTCCCAATTGGCATCACTGATAACAAGTCTGACTCCGACTCCGATTCAGTTAAGTTGGAGAACCCCGAGATGAAGCCTTACAGAGAAACACTTCACCTATTTTCCGGGAGACACACGCCAGACAAGTGGTGGATGGTTGCCCTCAGACCCTTCTACTTGTACCTCTATCCTCCTGTTCTTTATGGATCCTTGATCTATTCAATGGCTGTGGTCTGGTTGATTGTAATCTCCGAAACGGTTTCGGACATCTTCAAAGGCGAGGGCTACGGATACTCGCAGCAAACAGTCGGCTTATTCTATTTGGGCCCATTCATCGGAGGCGTTCTCGGCTCTTTGAGCTGTGGTTTGATCGGTGACAGGCTCACACGAGTTATTGTTAAAAGAAATCACGGTATCTATGAGCCAGAATTCAGATTGGTCATGTTGATTCCTGCTACCATCATGATATGTTTCGGCTTGATGGGATATGGCTGGTCTTCAGAAGATCTCGATCCCTGGATCGCGCCCGTCGTGTTCTTTGGATGTCTAAGTTTCGGCTCATCGATTGCCTCGACGACCGCGATTACATATACCGTTGACTGTTACAAGATGTTCGCCTCGGAAGCTTTGGTTTCCTTCAATTTTTCCAAAAACTTTGTGGGCTTTATCTTCTCCTTGTTCAACACTCTTGCTTTTGATGCAAGAGGGGGAAAGAATACTTTTGTTATCTACGGATGTGTTCAGATGTTTCTCAGTTTGGCGGGAATTGCGCTCTATGTTTTTGGCAAGGTTCTAAGAGAGTGGACAGACCGGAAGGAGTTACTCAGATCTCTCTATGTGCCTCATTCACCCAACCACCCGGACAATCATCCTTCCAAGGCCCTCCTGCCCCGTGATTCTAAAAGTCTTGCTACTAGCATGACCAGCAGATCTGGCAGCAGATCTGGCAGAAACTTATTCACCTAATATTCTTTGAAGTGATTCGTCTAATTACTCTTCACACGAATCATTCGTCTATCCATTCTATAACGGGCATCTTATTGTCTTGCAAGATTTCCCGGTTTGCGTTTACATACCTCTGAAGGCGATCTTTCACTGATAACCCGTTCCACTTGCCGTTATTGAATTTGGGCATGCCCAAAGTCTCGATAACACAGCCACTGACAATGTTTCCGAGAATGCCAGCGGTAAGCCAATCATTGGAAATAACCAATGCAGTGATAAATCCGCCGCAAAACGAATTGCCTCCACCAGTAACGTCTATGACACATTTCTGATCGTTGTGATATGCTGGCAACATCACTGACACAGTTCTAGACAAAATATATGACCCTAGGGCACCACATCTAAGAACGACACCCCCATTTGCGGAGGAAAATTTAAAGAACTTCAGGGCCAACTCTGCAATCTCTTCTTCAGTGCGTGGTAGTTTCTTCAAACCGTAGAATGCAGCAGCCTCGTCCAAGTTTGGTGAAAACACATCCACTTTGTGCAAAATCTTGTTCAACGCTTCAAGGTTTTCAGGCTTGCAGACCTCTGGAAATGGCTCGAATATGAACTTCGCCGGTGGTTTTCCGTTGTCTTTGGTCTTATCGAGAAAAAGGTCAATTGTTTCCTCGCAGCGTTCTACAGAGCAACAGAAGTGAAAGCTTCGCAGATCGATTAGGTTTCCTGTCTCAAGGATGTCGCTTCCTTCGATTCTCTTCTTGGGTGCTCTGTAAATGAATGTTCGAATGCCATTCTCATCGTATACATTTGCACCGCGTGAGGTCAAACGGTTCGGCGTCGATCTGAATATTGCGCCTGAGCCCCAAGTTTCGATCTCTGTCTCGATCTGTGGCGAAAAGTCGGACCCCTTATCCAAAATTCCGCATACTCTCCGACCAAAATCCGGACCGGCCGCAATTCGGCCACCAATTATGGCGTAAGATGCACCTCCTCCGATTATGTCATACTCTGGCTCGCGATTCCGCGACTTGGGATATTGATTCTCGTCTATAATAAATAGTCCGAGCGTGGTCAACACCGGAGTGTCTGACATCAGATAAGATTTCGCTATGTTGTATGTAGTCACGTGTACCAGTAAGGCCGTTCCCAAGCTACTGAATGCTACAACATAAATTACGTAGGTACAAGTTTCATTTTTGGTTGGAGATTTACTCGTCAAAGTTAATGATCCCGGGGTCGTTTGTTCTCACCACACCATGTTTGTCGCTGAGTTGGTTCAAAGTTGCAAAATCCTCGTCGCTCAACGTGAAGGTGTTCAAGTTCGAAATAATCCTCGACTCCGTAACAGATTTGGGCAATACAATGGTGCCTCTCTGCACGGCCCAAGAGATCAACACCTGGCCGGGGTTGGCATCATACTTCTCGGCAATTTTTTTAACATCCTCATTTTTGATCAATGGCGAGTCAGTGGAGCCCAAGGGCGAGTACGCCTCCACCTGAATTTGGTGATCCTTCATGTAGTTAATGAGCTGAGTTTGAGGCAACAAAGGGTGTGTCTCAATTTGGTTCACGACTGGCTTAATTGTCACATCACGGTCGGCCAACAAGCGCTGAAGTCTGTTCAAGGTGAAGTTAGAAACACCAATTGCTCTCACTGCGCTAGTATCTGCGACCTCTTCCAAACGTTTGTAGGTGTCGATGAAGTCGTGGTTGTGCAAAGGTTCTTCCGTCTCTGGTTCGAGAGGCGCAGGCCAGTGCATTAAGTACAAGTCAACGTAGTCCAATTTGAGTCTCTCCAACGAGGCCTGAAGCGCACCAGACACGTTGTTGTGGTCAGTATTCCACAATTTGGTAGTCACAAAGATTTCCTTTCTTGGAACACCCAGGTCCTGGATAGCTCTTCCCACGTCTTCCTCGTTGCCGTAAATGGAAGCGGTGTCAATGTGCCTATATCCGTTTTCCAAAGCGATTTTGACGGCATCGTAGGCCTCGTGGTTCTTGTCCGCCTGCCACGTGCCGAGACCCACGGCGGGAATCACTACGCCGTTGTTGAGGGTGATTGTTGCTGTGTTTGCTTTTAGTGACATTTTCTTGAGACTATGAGTTAACACACCACAGCAGTAGTCGCCTTATATAAGAATTGGGTTATGTTTCTAACTAGTTGCTCTTCCATATTCAGGGCTCACCACACTTGCTAATAGCAATGTTAAGCGCCACATCATTTCCGAGCCGGTTGCTGCAAGTTCTCTGCATACCGCGATCTGGACCCTGACTCAGTACAGTACAGGATCTTGGCGGAAGAAACCACACACGTTTTCAAGGGCCAAGGCTTCATTGGTCTGTATTGCGTACAATAGTTCATGTCAGATGGATCGCAATTGGTTTCGTCTACTTTGTAGTTCTTTTTAGGACGCTGTCTGCGACATTGAGTGTCATTACTATCGTCAAACCGACTTCTTGTCACTATTCTAGTACTCAAGGCGTAACGAATCCAGTAACAATGTTCGCGATTTTTCATCACACCAATTTGATAGATACTGCCTACCACCTTGCTCGTTCAGTCATCGCAGTTAATCTGGGAATGAGGTTCAAGGGCCACATCATCACTCAATTGTAATACACCTGCGGCTACACTAAAAGGTCAATGGGGTATCACTAGGATCAGGGATAATTCCATGTTGTATAGACTCGAACCGCAAGTCACATTTCTGGTGCCCTAAATAAGCTCTACGTTTATGGCCCTGTGATTTGATGTGAAGAACGGTTAGTGTTACCTTTCATGTATTACTTGTGAACTATACGAAGGGTGTGGTTTCGTATGTAGTATTTATGGCGGCCTGGGCCAGTCTGAACTAAAATGGCACTTGATTGTAAGTTTGAAAATCATGCTTTACCAAGTATGTCTTCGGTAGCATCGAAATTTCTATGTTTTACCTCCGTAATAAATTGTTTTTAACTATTTTATTTATATATAGCCCAAGATGGGAAACAATACTTGTATCACGGTGTTAGGCTTGGTGTATATTCTAAGTTTCTTCAACTTTCTCAACGCGCCCGCTTGGCCAAGTGGTAAGGCGCCTCACTCGTAATGAGGCGATCGTCGGTTCGATTCCGACAGTGGGCACGTGTTTATTTTTGCTTCTCGTATTTATGAGCTTACATGCAGTGCTCTACTTCCACCTCTTCAGCCAACACGACGCGCCCGCTTGGCCAAGTGGTAAGGCGCCTCACTCGTAATGAGGCGATCGTCGGTTCGATTCCGACAGTGGGCAAGCGTTATTTTTTGGAACCAGCACAATCGATGTCAAGGCAAGAAGAAAGACTCGTGTACAGACCTACGCTGGAACTGATGCAATTCGTAGTATATTAATGCTTAGCAGACCTAATGGGAGGCGGGGGTGGTGTCTCACTGGGAGTATTCGCAAGTTTTACGTCGCTTGCTTTTGATCTCGAGAGTTCGTCATTCATAAAGTCAGTCAAGCTATCGAGATTGACTGGTGCGTGAGTTCTTTTCTTCCTTGGCGATTTGGGCGGAACGGCAGTCGCAACAGCGTGAGGGATGAAAGTATTCGATGGCTGGCTCTGCGGCGCTGACTGGCCCTGCGACGGTGGCTGACTATGCGGCTCAGGCTGGCTCAACGTGTGTTCAATCGGCGTATCGGCTGGAATCTCGTCCAAGGAAATTTCCTCCAATGGATCAGTTGCATTAGGTGCACGATTTGTAGATGGCACTTCGTACGCAACTGCACCCATTGTGACTGGAAGGGGTTGGACTGGAGATTTGGAAACTGTCGCCTCTGTTGCTGGCTTGCTCGTAGAAGGCTCCGCCACGGCCGCTACCGTAGGCTCATTTGTCTCATAGGGACTCTCAGTCCCATCCGCATTTTCAGTTGCATCTTCATCTGTTGGCTGTGTACTCACCTCTTCTTTAATGGGCTCGGCTTTCTCTGCTGCCTGTGTAGTCACCTTTTCCGTAATGGGCTCGACTTTCTCCGATTGAGATGCTGGGGTATCAATGGCGTCTGAACCCAGCTCGCTGCTATCCTCCGTAGCATTCTTGGATAGCTTCTCCAGTTTTTGCGGTATGTTGTACGCATATTCGTTCTTGTTCTCAAACAAGACGTCGTCCACCAGCGCGTACGTAGAGTTAAACTTACCCAACACTTCCGGGATGCGATGGAGCAAGCCGTACCCAACGTCACAGCCGAGTATGCCTCTGTTTGCACCCGGCGCCCACGCACGTGAGAGATGTACCGTGACGGGACGAACAACATCGTAATCATGGTTATAGACATAAAGAATGACGGGGATATTGTCGTCCTGGAGGGTGGCATTGTGATGATTATAGTAGGACAAGACCGTTCGCGACAAGAGGGCTTCACCACCCATGGCTAGAAGGCCCTTTCCGTTCTGGTCTGTGGGGAAAGCTGAATCACAACCGATGATGTAGTCGGAGTATGGGATAAGCTGCGCCCTGAAGGCCGGTGAGTCGGGGTAGGTGTTCAAGATCTTCCACGCGTACGTGGCCGTGTTGAGATGCTGAGACTGAACCAAAAGGCCAATTCTCAGAAAGCAGTTTTGGAACAACTTGAGCAGGCCATCGTTTTCCTCCTCTTCTCCAACGAAAGGAGCCATCTGGACATATACCTGGCGCATAACGCCGCCCTTTGCGTTCCAAACGTCAAAGGTGACTGTAGAATGCGGGCTCTTTGCAATTGTGCTGAGTTCCTGGGCAAGAAAATCGTGATTGAGAGTGCTGGCCTGCTCCGTATTCACGTCGCCGTAGTTGAGAGACCCGTCGTCGCCCACATTATACGAGTACTTCGAAAGCGTAGGGTACATCATGGGTAGATCATGGTTGTTGATGCCGACGATGTAGTCGAACCAAGCCTCAAAACCTAACTTGTGGGCCTGAGAATTGGGCACCACATGAAGAATGCGGAGACCGTGGCCATTGTTGTTGATGTTCAAGTTGGACTTGAAGTAGGAGTCGGATTGCGGCCCGTGGGTGCCGCCCTCAAGCCTGTCCACTAGCTTTTTGGCGAAGGAGAACATTGTTGATTGTAGATCGCGAAATCCGGAGGTAAGTACGAGCCCCAAGAAGGCACCACCGGAGAGAAAGGCTTTGAGGCCAGCTTCGGTAAAAATAGACAGGGAGATCTGGAGAGTAGTGGCGTCTAAAATTTAATCAAGAATAGCGAGTTTCGGATTTTTGGAGGTCAGTAATGCGTTCCAATCTTTTTGTCCAGTTCGCAAATCAGTACTGATATTTTGTGAACATACCCGGAACCTGACCAACTACATACCGTTATTTCAACTTGCAGTCATTCCTTTCAAGTTACAATACACTACTCCATCTGCTAGATATCTGCTCGCTAGATTTTTCATGGGCACTTGCCAGCTGTCAAGTACTGTAGAACGTTCGCTCTCGTCTTATCTTAACTTCTCGCGAAACATGTCTGTTCCCATCGTGGTCGTCGGTGCCGGTGTAATTGGCTTGACCACTGCGTTGCAGTTGAAGAAATCGAACAAGAGTTTCGACATCACGGTGGTGGCAAATTACTTGCCAGGCGACTACAATATCACCTACACCTCGCCGTTCGCTGGAGCGAACTGGCACTCGTTCGCTTCCCTCGAAGACAAGAAATTGCAAGAGATCGATAAGCCGGGATACTTTGAGTTTCTAAAGTTGGCAGAAGATCCTAGATCGGGTGTTTGGAAGAAACCCAATGCCCTGTTTTACACTCAAGCGGCCATGAACAGCGTGAACGGCGACAAGTCGCAATTGGCGTCCTGGTTTGACGAAATGGCCAACACGCGTGACCTCAGCAGCGAAGAGCTCGCTCCAGGGACCGTTTATGGCCACGAGTTTGACGGCGTGGTGATCTCTGTGCCCATCTACTTGCCGTATCTCGTCCAACGGTGCCTCGAGGCTGGTATCCAGGTGAGGCGTGTCCCAGCTGTTCAGCATATCGACCAGGCTAGAGAATTGCACCACAGCGGTTTGCCGGCGAAGCTCGTCATCAATTGTACGGGCCTTACTGCCTCGTCAATCAAGGGAGTGGACGATCCCGCTAACAATTACCCCGTCAAAGGTCAGGTGGTTGTGGTGCGGAATCACATTGACAAAGTGGTCAGTGTGAGCGGGAGCGAGGAGAACGAGATGTTGTACATCTTTCCCCGGAAAGAAGGAGGTGCCATCATCGGTGGCTGTTTCTTGAAGGACAATTGGGACGCTACCGAGGACCTCGCACTTACCCAGCGGATTCTCCAGAGGGCGCTCAAGTACGTGCCTGACATTGTAGACCCCAGGCTAGGCAACCCACCACACCTCGACATTGTGAAGGTGAATGTTGGTCTTCGTCCTTTCCGGGACGGCGGAGTAAGACTAGAGATAGACCCAAAGAGGAATTGGCTCATTCACAACTACGGTGCCGGTGGTGGTGGGTACCAGGGAAGCTACGGATGTGCTGAGGTGGTTGTCGACCTTGTCGGACAAGCCTTAGCAAAGTCGAAGCTTTGATAATTGTACATTGATAAAGACGTGCCTACTTGCACAATGTGTTCACAAGATACCCAAAGAGCTTCTTGCCATACTTCTTCTGATGTTCGCGGTCTGTCTTGGAGCTGATGAACTGCTGAGCTTTAGTTTGCTGGCCGGGAAGTGCCGTGGGGCTATCCAGGTATTTGTGAGTTTTGATCTTTATGTCTGCGTAACCATATTGTTCGGGGAACGGTCCAGGGTTTGCAGGCTGCTCAGGAATCTTCATGGCAGGCTGGGGTAGTTGAGTAACTTATTTCCGATTAGTATGTTGCTACACTTTGTACAGGACCTTATCTGTCCACGTGAGAGACCGATAAGTGTGATGGACAATTTGAAGGATAAGAACGAAATCGGCAGAACTAATGCAATCAGTCAGTTTCTCCAAGTCGTACAGTAGTGTATTTGAGCCAAATAAAACATGCAAAGGAGAAAGGTATCTGGGATAGGATCCCCATAGACCTGCACATCGCCAACCAACTACTTCACAAAAATTTTCAGGCACACCAGCTTAGCTTCGAAGTTCGTCTTTTCATCGCACAACTCATCGCTCCAACAAAGGCTGCTACCTATACACGATGAGAGCTTCCTCTGTGCTCAATTTTCAGCACACAGCAGTGTCATCCTTGAGAAGACCTTGGCAGACATTTAAAGATGGCCAGATTTTCTACGGCTTGACCAAAAGAGGTTCCAAAAGACACCCCTTGACGAGTAAACAGGGCAACAAGGATTTCTACAAGGGTACGCGCTCGTCCGGTATTGGTTTCTTGGACAAGCACGCCAAATACATTGTGAACTGGGACAGAGTGAGAACGTATGTGGTTCCTGCCGACTTGAACTCCACACCTTTAAAAGCTTTGGTATCCGGCAACTGCCCACAGCTCATTCAAAGATTCGAAGGCTACCTGGACGAAATGAAGAGTCCTGAGTTGGCGTGGAACAACATCAAGGACTTCATCGAGTACGGTGAGAACTACAACGACATCGACGTCGAGCAAACCGACTTCTTGGAGGAGTTTGTCCACCCGGACGTCAACGCTGCTGAGCAGGAGGATAACACTGTAATTAGAAAGGACTAGGGTCATTGTATATAGCCACGAATGCATCACATGAAGAACGCGATAGCCGAAGACGGCCTGTTATAACACTTTCTCGCCTGTACTTCTCTACTGATTCTTCAACTGATTCTACTCTCATTAGTATCACTTATCTGTCTTCCTTTGCAAACTCGCTTTCGTTCACGGTTGGTTCGTGAATCGCCTGTATACGCCTGAATCGCGTCTAGTACCATGTCTGCTCTCACCAGTTCACAAACCATGCCTTCAGACACTCCAGACACTTCACCGGGCCCGGCCGAAGAAACTCCACTGGTAGAATTGCAGGCAAATGCATCGGAAGCAGTTCCTGCAGCTGTCAAGGACGACGATATGGATGACGTTGATGACAGTGCAATGAGCCTACCTCTCTCCAAGATCAAGCGAATTTTCAAGATGGATGCGGACTACAACTCTGCATCTGCTAGCGCAGTGTATGCGACAGGCGTGGCTACCGAATTGTTCGTGCAATATCTCGTGGAACATGCATCTATGCTAGCCAAGATGGACAAACGCAAGAAGCTCCAGTATAAAGATTTCAGCAACGCAGTCAACGCACACGACGCGTTGTACTTCTTGGCCGACACTATACCCAAGACACAAGCTGTTGAAGACGCGTTGAGGCAGCGGAAGATCAATGTTACCGAGGAGGACCAGGAAACGTATGCTGATATCCTAGGCGACGAAGACCTAGCGGAGACTGCCGAAGTTCCAGCCTCTCCAGAGAAAACTAATGTACCTACGCTACCCAAAGGACAGACCACGCTACCGTTCGAGGCGGTGCCCAAAACAGTGAAGAAGGCGGGCTTGCATGATCTCATATCCAATGAGGAAAGCGATGCTATGGCCATCGATGGATGACGAAGTATTAAATAAAACCAGGTTCACATTATTTACTCGCGGTAGTGCCTGAGGACCCATATGTGGTTCTTGACGTCGATGCTAAGGTCTTGCTTTTCATCGATGCCCAACTGAAGACATAACCGCACCATGTCATGAGCCACCAAGTCCGGCACTCTGCGCCCGTAGTTGTTCATCCCGATGATGAGCATCTTGGAACAAAGAGCCAGCAATTGCGGTGGATACCCCGACCTTACCACAGCTGTGTCTCGACTTATCAGCGTGCTGTCGGTTACAAGTGGTGACTTTTTCTTCATGAACTCCCACATGTCCAAAAAGCGGCTCGCCATGAACGATTCGTGTTTGATATCCTCCCGAAAAATTTCTATGACGAACTCCAATGCTGGTCCCATCAATTGTTGTTGAGTGTGGGTCGTTTCTTCCGTGGTGTTTTCCGACATTGTTCTCGAACCAGTGGTGAGAACAAGAAGTAAGGGCCAATACTGGGCTAGGAGGGGCATGAGTGTCTTATAGCTAGTACTCATCAACACATATGCTTCTCTCAATACTCGTAATACTTGGATCCTCACTTTGACGGACGGATGTGAAAGAAGCTGGAGGCCGTAAGTGAAAATTTGTTGGATCGACTTATACAAATTATGGGGAATGGGTGAGGTCCATTTCTCCTTTTCCTCTTCCGGTTTTGAGTCCTCTTCCATTTCGTCTTCATCATCCGAGTCGACTTCTTGCTCTTTAAAGGGTACACCTGGTTTTCTCTTGAAGTATTCCTTTTCTGGATCGTAGTCAGCAAATGGATCGATTTGTTTGTATGAGTCGTCAATCAATTGAAGCATTTGCGAACGGCTTTTGAGACCACAGGGTTTGTACGTTGAAACGCTGTAAGTTTCATTTAGCTTGGTATCGTCGGAAAGTTCTTTTTTGTATATCTGCTTCGTCTTTTTGACGATTTCCTCAAATACATGAAAAAAGCTCTCCACAAGAGCAGAATACCCATGATAGGAATCTATAACAATGAACATTTCACTCAAAACATCCTGCAACTGGTTAGCTTGCAAAAGTTTAACGCCTGATATCTTGAGCACAACGAGAAGTATGCCAGGCAACGAAGGAGTCAAAGTGCTCGCTACTGAAAGGCTCAAACTCAAAGAGTCAACAAGATAATCGGCGTTATCCACGATCAATTTCTCCAACGAGCCATCATAGTAATTTTGGACAATCGACCAAAGTGATCTTTTAGCTTGAATATGAGCCTGACTGTCGGCTGGGAAGGTTAAAGCCTCCAACAACGGATGCAAGTATTCCATCAACACATCGCTTTGGAAATCTTCTTTGGTCAAGCGGCAAGCAAGTAATCCGATAGACTCCAATGCGACCGAATAGGCCATCTCATAAATTCTGTGCTTCCTGATATTCGTATCGTTTAGATTGTCAAAGATTGCCCTTTTAGCTTCAAAAATCTGTTCCTGGGCTTTCTCTAGAAGTAAGTAGCTGACTTCTTCATCAGAAATAGTTGTCTTCTCACTTTCTTCGTCGAGATCTAGGAACTCGTCCATATCGAACTCGTCATCTTGACTATCTTTTGATTCAGTGGTCGAGTAGAGTGCATTAGACATCCACAAAGATACCGTCTTCTCTAGCGTGATCTCCGTGGGATCAGACAGGTCCTCGGGGGCGTTGTTGATGAGCTGTTCTATCAATTCTTCCAAAGATGAGGAGGTCAGAGAACCAATGAACTTTAAAAGGCCAAGTATATGCTTTTCCGCTGAAGATGAGTATACCGATGCGAAAATCTGCGTTTCTCCACCTTGAACCTCGACATCGTCCATTTCCACACTAACATTCTTGAGGGCCATGGTGTTAGAAACAGGTGCCAATGTTTGCTCTTCTTTCTTGACCTTTCCAAGCTTTTTCGCATTGATATGTGGTGGTAATTCGACTCCATCGACGGTATTTGTTGGTTCATGTTTTGGGCCCTCTCCTGAAAGCATATCTAACAATTCATTCTTATTTGCCTTCTTTGCAGATGAATCCCCCGCCCAAATATTTTGGACAGACTCTTCTTTCAAGGTTTGCAAAAGTCTTCCCTTGATACGTGAAAGCTGGTCAGGATTCTTGGACAAATTGGATTGGAGAGCTTGCAAAACAAATAAGTGAAGTTTGACCGCAGTACTATAGAGTCCAATCTTTTCCTCATTGGCAGAAAGAAGAATCGACTTCAACTGGTTGGCAATGAGATCGTCTGTTTTGATCAAAAGTCGCAGGTAGAGAAGTTCCGCATCCAGTCGACTAAGAACGACAAAGATGAAATTCGCCCTGTCAAAGAGCTCTTCCCCAACACTGTCTTCTTGATCAGCGGCGCAAATGTAGATAACCGCCGAAAGGATATCAAAGGAACTCATGACGACCTCGTTGAAGAGCGACTTGAAGCAAGTCCTCACAATCTGCCCCACAAACTCGAAAATTTCGTCTCGTAACTTTTGATTGTTGGCAATTCTATTTTTCGACGATGGACTGAACAAAAGGGTCTTCATAAAAGTTAATATAGAGAGCTTGAGTTGCTTGGAAGTGGCATTGAGCCATGCTTGATTTCTATGGTCTACTTGAGCGGACTCAAGACTGGTTTGGATAGGAAGATGGTCGCGGAACCCAGTATTTGAAGGAGCCTCGAGTAGTTGCTTGAGTGAGTGCAAATCCAGTGTGCTGGATTCTTCAGTCAAGGAAACCCGTAGACCACTGTCGCCGAACACTTTAGATATGAAGGTCCCCAACACACTTAAGACCGTAATTAAGGTTGAGGAATGCAAATTTTTGGTTGTAGAAGAGAAATTGATCACCTTAGAAATGACACCAGGGAAAACCAAAGATGTTTGCTCTGCATTCACTCTGGTTGAGTAGAGCCACAGCAATGTCTTGAGAATGGTTACAACGCTCTCCTCCGAGGTTGAGTCCAACGTCCCCAAAATATCTAGAAGAATGGTAGTGGTATCACCTAGAATAGATAGTCTTTTCGGACCTGAGGATGGCTCTGTGAAGTAGTTCCTTGGAAAGCTTTTTATCAATGACAGAAGACATTTGGCAGCAGCCAATCTCAGCTGCAAATCCTTGTCTACTATATCGGATGCCTTCTTATTCTGGATAGAAGACCCGCCACATAAGTAGATCACTAGCGGGCATAGCAGATCAAGTAGATTGACATCGAGGTTATGGCTCCACGAGTATTCAGTAAGCGCACTGATGATATCCAAGATGCACCTCGTCACATCGGGACTTAGGTTTGGCCTCTTCAATATAGAGGATATTGGAAAGAAAATGTAGTCTGCCATCTTGGTGGATAGCACGTAATTGTCGGGTCCATGATCTCGATGATGCTTGGTGATCTTAGAGATCAACTCTCGTAGCTTGAAAACTAGGCTGGCATCGTCGCTTTTGCTGGGATTTTCTCGAAGAGCTAACTCGGAGAGCTCCACACAAGTGGGTTTTATATCTGTAAAGAGCGACAGCGACAATTGACGCACGAAGTCTGAGTCCATGCTAATTCTGTATGTTGGAGCTAAGTTGCGAAAGCTATGTAGGAACATGGAGTTGACGCAGCGAGAATCTAGATGGCCCTGTCGCCACAATAATTTCTATTTCCATTCTATAATTTATATACATTGGTACCGTTCCAGCCCTTGGAAGCGAGTAGTCCTGAGACTGGGCCTTGCTCATTAGAGTTCAATAGTTTCTGCCCACAGACGTAGTTCATGTACCCATCTGGACCGCACACTACAGCCAATGCTGCGGGAACCTTCTCTTCCAAAGATGTGACTTGTGCCTGCTCCAACGCATTAGCATAGCGCGGAGCTCTTTCTTGCTGTATGTTTTCCTCTGTTGTGCCATCGAGAATCGCCATTCTTAGTTTAAGCTTTTCCTGCGACGAGAGAAGATCTTTGTCCTTCTGTTCGGAAATGCCTTCAAGTTCTTGACGCATTGGGCTCAAGTAATTGCGCTCAGCAGGTGCTGTGACATCCGCAGGTTTCAACACTGTCCTTGGCAAAGTATCCACATGCTTAACGAGCTTAACACGATCTAGCTTCTCCAAGAAGAAAAGGAAGCGCTCGAGCGGTCCCAATTCACTGTCCTTTCTGCACGAGTAATGAATGTTGACAAACCCTCTATATGGATTTCTGGAAAAGAGGACCTGGAGAATGGGTGCAATGCCTGTCCCCGCCGCATAGAAATCCAACGTCTCATAATCCGGAATTCCATTCAGCTTTTTAATCGAGCTCAAGAGAGACTCAGCTTCGATTTTCGAGGGCAAGTCGCGAAAGACTGGCCTGTCGTGAAAGCTCTTCAACGGGTGATGGGGGAACGTGTACTCGACCTGTGGCCCTCTGATCTCAAGCTCATCTCCAACATTCTTATCAATAATGAAGCGCGAGACCTCACCGTCGCCGTACCTCTTAATGTAGAACGTCATCACGCCGCCTTTGTCGTAGTCCTCATCATCATTATCAATGACTCTTAGAAGCGGCTCCTTTTCTCCCGATCTGGTTCTTTCCGATTTCATGAAGTATAATGGTAACGGAGTATACGACCGCACCACCATGATCTGTGGCTGCTTGACTTCTACAGACCACATGCGGTCGCCGTTCCAAATGGATTTGTTGTCGTAGTGAGCATAATAGCTGTACTGCCAGTTGGAGAACTTTGGCTTGACCTCCACAAGGTAATGGTCGTCATCGATTTTCTGTTTGTGCGTGACAACGAACTTATGGAACTCATTGGGGTCCAAAAGCTCTTTGCTGGTGGCACTTTCCTCCGCTGGAAAATACCACACTTTGACGGTGTAGGCTCCCCATAAGGCAACGATAGCCGTGAGGATCTTGGGCACGTGTCGAGACCAGCGGTTCACCTTCCTCTGCTTCTGCACCTTGTTGGTGTGCTTGGTGAAGTCGTCCTCGTTGGGCAAACCGGGGAATTCGTACGAAAGACGTTCGTGCTTGAGTTTTGGAATATAGGGCTTGTTGTTCTTCTTCATGAGAGAGTTCAAGCCGTGCTCTGGGCCGATTGGCGCCGGTGCAGAGGCAGAAGACGCCGACTTGACCTTGAAGAGGTTGTTCTGATCATTCTTCTTGGCAAGATCTTTGCTTTTATCCTCGCCCTTTTCATCTTTCTCGGGGCTATCTTTTGAACCCGTGGAGTAATAGGTCTTAGCAATCCACGGAAGGAGCAAAGACGGCGCTTGTCGCCTCTTCTGGATCAATATGGGTGACCTTAGACTGAGCATGTAGTAGACATTCAGAACATGCAGGAGACGTAATACGAGATGAACAAAGTTGCAAAGAATGAGCATGAGATGAGGGGATGAGAAGGGGATGAGTAGGGAATGTAGCGGCTACGCACGGATGAGCAGCGAATGAGTAGCATGATGAAAGAGACTATGGATGAGAAGGATAACAGCAGCAGTTACAGCAGAATCTACACCGTTGAAGTGGCTCTTCGTGTTTGCCGTTCCAATTATTCGAGAGAACTGTTGAGAGCACTCAATTAGACATCAAGTTCACCAAGGATCACGTAGGAGCATGGATATCTTAGTGGTCCATGGTCCTGGGGCACAATGCGGTCACGTGACTAGACGACTGGGCATGAAAAGCAGTTTTCTCGCGAAAAATTTTCACTTCCAACTCCAACTTTCCTCGTATGTGTGCTCCCTCAGATCAGCGGTGACACAATCAGCAAAACAATGGCTCGAGAATCCCAAGTCTTAGGCGTGCTTACATGGCTTCAGAAAACTTTTCTGCTGTTTTGAAGGCCCGCCGCGTGTACCCCGAGACTTGCGATACCTCGGGCTATTACCCTTTTGGGCTTGCTCCATGAATCCTCCGGGACACTCATGCTGCGTCTGTTTTGTTTGGTTGGTTTGTACTAACTTCAGATGACTAGAACCTCCGTTTTGGCTGACGCCTTGAATGCCATCAACAACGCCGAGAAGACCGGCAAGAGACAGGTTTTGCTCAGACCTTCGTCCAAGGTGATCATCAAGTTCTTGCAGGTGATGCAGAAGCACGGTATGTACGGCGATTTGCCCTGTTTTTCTCTACCCCGAAATGATAACTGGATGGATCGATCGGTGTTCAGTCCCTTTCTGTCTTTTAAGTTTTCGGAAGATCAAAGAAGGAATGCTTCTTACACGGTGTTGGAGTGGCTATCTCCCTGACCGTTTACTTTCTCTCGACATTTTTTGCTCTGCAAACAATACTAACATCTAGGTTACATTGGTGAGTTCGAGTACATTGACGACCACAGATCGGGCAAGATTGTGGTGCAGTTGACCGGCAGATTGAACAAGTGCGGTGTCATCTCGCCCAGATTCAACGTGAAGATCGGCGACATTGAGAGATGGACGGACAACTTGTTGCCTGCCAGACAGTTTGGTTACGTGATCTTGACCACGTCTGCGGGTATCATGGACCACGAGGAGGCCAGAAGAAAGCACGTTTCGGGCAAGATTTTGGGTTTCGTGTACTAGGGTAATCAAGGCATAGAGAGACAACTGTAGTACTTCCAGAATGTAGGCACTAACCCCCAAATCCCCAAATCTCCACTAATCCCACCCACTTATCGCACAGGGATGGTACTATTCAATTGAATGGAATGAAGTGAACGGGTCGGTAAGTCGCACTAGAGGAGGATTCCCTAGTCAGTGACAAGAGGAGAGTAGGGTCTACGGAAGTAAAGAAGTCTCAATTGTCGACAAGGCTTGTTTGACGCTTGGACTAGCCAGGCCCTGAATGATTCCTGAATGATTTTTGATAGGTTTGGTGGGTTTTGGCCTGGCTTGGTGGCCCGGCTTACATGCCTGTATTCTTGTGCGCATCGCTACTCATGGAGGCATTCAAGTTCGTGGGCAGCATCCTCTCGTGGACGCTCCGCGCCGGGTGCGCCACGCACCTCTTCAACGAGTACGTGTACGAGTTCACCGAGACCAAAGGCGAGTCCATGCTCACGACGTTGCAGGCCAATGGCGACTACGTCCATGCGCTCAAGACGCACCGGTTGGGCCGCAACCTCGACATGGGCGACCTCGTGGTGGCGACCAAGCCGCTGGACCCGGACCACCGCATCTGCAAGCGCATCACGGGCATGCCGGGCGACGTGGTGTTGGTGGACCCGCTGAGCCTGTCGTCGGTGACCAACTTGCCCGGCGCGTGCGTGCTCAACGACGGGTTCAACAAGTTTGTGGTGGTGCCGGAGGGGCACGTGTGGGTGACGGGCGACAACTTGAGCCACCTGTTGGACTCGCGGTCGTACCTGTGGCTCCCGATGGCGCTCATCAAGGGCAAGGTGGTGGCTGCGCAGTCCATGGACAAGGGCCTCTGGGACGAGCACGGCCGCTTGTGGTTCTACAACTTCCGCTGGATCGAGAACACGTTTGTAGATGCCTAGGCGGCGCCTAGGGGCGCCGCTCTCATCCGAATACACACTAATGGACGGACTCCTGGACACACTAATACACTATGGATACAGTAAGGACACAGTAATGGACAGTAATGGACAGTAATGGACAGTAAATACAGTGATGGACTGACGGACTACACAGGCTCATTATGGTACAGATGTCAAAGAGTAGTCTTTGCTATGCACATCACGCGGAGCGTACGCGCGCCATGGCGCTCAACGCCCGCGAGAAGAAGAAGAAGCAGGGGCCGCCAAGGAGAAACACGTGGAACAACGTGGTGAAGATCGTGGCACCCAAGTAGTACTTGACGAACGTCACCTCCACGAGCGTGATGGTGGCCAAGAACCCGGACTTCCACACGGCCGCCTGCTTGGCCCCGAACGCCGAACCGCCCAACACGCTGGCCCACGCGCCGAACAACGCAACCAACAACGCGCCCGCAGCCGCGCTGAACACAACGGGGAAGAACGCGTTCACGGTCGCGGGGTCCTCGCGGAAAATGTGGTGGATCTCGGGCAACGCGCCCAACCGCACGGGCTTCTTGTACTCCACAGACAGGCGGAACTCGTCGGTGGGCACCAACTCCACGAGCGGCTCGTTCAAGTTGGGCTCGCCGGCGCTGGCGGCCACGAGCGACACAAAGATGCGCTCCACCATCTTCAATGACGCCGGGAGCCGGTGCACAGCCACGCGGGCCGTGGCCTTGGAGCCGTCGTACGACGCAAACACGGGGTGCACAAGGCCGGCGCCGTCGGAGAGCGTGAGCACCAACTGGTGCGGTTTGCTCACGGCGTCGAGGTTCACGGCGAACGAGAGCACGTCTTTCTCCGAGTCAATGGCAACACGTCTCACGTCGGTGGAGGCGGGGTCGACGGAGAACAACTTCTTGTCATTGAGGGCCACGGACCCGCCAGTAATGGCGTAGGCACATACGCTGGAGAGCACGGCGAGCCACAGAGCGGTAGTGCTGAATCTCATGGTAATGTGGTGAGAGCGACAATTTCAGTTGACGTGGTCGCACCTACTACTGCACAGGCAGGTGCAAAACCGTTGGCTGCTAACTCGCGGCCACGACCAGCCGGGAGTCTGAAACGGTGCCAGAGAGCTTCACCTGCTCCGCTTGTGCAATGGCAGCTGCGATATCTCGAGCGTGCGTTCCTCTGCTTTGCACGGCCACGTAGCCAGAGGGACGGACCAGAGAGACCCAACTGTCGTCCTGAGTGGCCGGGTACGGAATGGCAAAGAAGCTGTCCCGCTTGTGGAAGAGGGCCCGAAAGAGCCAAAACGTCATCCCTGCCGTTGGTTAATTAGGAAGTCAGTAAGATGAATTTGTGAGTGGATAATTTGCGAGTGGATGAATTTGCGAGTGGGTGCGAAACGGCTTTGTGGCTAGGGCCGCGGGATCTCCTCCAATTGCTCGAAGAGCACCGCACCCATTCCGCCGAGAAGATGCCCAATGTTGTGACAGTGTAAGAGCCATATTCCGGGGTTGTTTGCTGTGAAGCGGAGCACCACGTGCCCGCCAACGGCCACGATCACTACATCAGAGTACGGCGGGTTGGCCAAGTTGAGGTTTCCATAGTTGTTCTCAACAGCCTCTTCCACTGTGCGGTAGGGGAAGTTTTCCTGTTCGCTGAAGCTGATGAGGTGCACGTGGTGCCCGTGGAGGTGGATGGGGTGGTTGATGTGCTTGTAGTTGTTGATGATCAAGTCTACCACCTGCCCCTTCTGAAGAACTGGCTGCAACGACGTCTTGGATTGCCACATCCCGTCGGTGTCGTTGCAATACCATCGCTGGAGAAGAGGCTTGCTGGCCTCGAAGTTGTACGGCAAGAGGGTGCGGTCTTCAAACATGCTGAAGTGGACCATTTCGAACCGATTGAGGTAGAACCCGAAGGTGAGGTTGGCCGGCCCGGTCTCGGTCAAACTGCTCGAAGCTTCGAAGGGCCGCGTGTCGTGCGGCCACAATAAGCTGGTGTTTTTGCTTAGTGGATATCCATCAAGGTCCTGATACCGTACGCCGTTTGAATGCTCGCTGGTGTCCTGAAAGAGCCGCAAGTCGCTCTCCAGGTACTCCTCCGGCTTGCCGTACACCAAAAGTGCCACGGCATCGATGAATTGCGGCGTATGGACGGCTGCAAAACGAATCGCAAACGGCTTTTTGACCGAGTCATGTTGCGAGGGCTCGGTCTCGAAGCACACGGTGAACCTCGACCCTACCGGAAGAACCAAGTTGGTTGCCGACTTTGGCTGCACAAAGAGCCCGTCTACCGCAACCACATACAACTTGTGATCGTCGATGGAGAACGCCTTGGTGTACTGGCCGCCGGCGTTGATGACGTTGATGTACTGCCATCTAGAGCCATTGGTGAAGTGTACGTAGTTGTCCGACAATGTGGGCTTGCACTCCGCCGAGTAGCCTGGAATCTCGAGCGCAAAATGGTCCAAGGCAACGTCCTTGAACGTGAGGAAAGACTCGTCCCGAAGACACCCCATAGAATCAAAGTACGGGATCCTCGGCAAAAACTTGTTCTTGGACGCTAGCCGGTAGAACTTCTCATGCGAGTGGCACCGCACCCTACCCTTGCCATTCACCAAGATGCTCTGGATGCACACGGGGTCTACGCCGAAGTGGAACATGCGGGCGACTACGTCGTCCATGCTTGTAGGGAAAATGTCATCGGCAATCAAGTACGACGGCCGTCTCTCGAGCTCCATCAACGTCGCGAGCAGGGCCTCATCAGATGTGATGAGGCTATACGGCCGCTGTCTCTCTTTCTTGGGCCGAATATAGATTGCCCCGTAGAGCCCATCGCTCAGGTACCCTCTGAAATGAGAGTGGTACCACAAAGCTCCGCTCTGGTTCTTTGCCTGGAAAGTATAGTTGTAGGTGCCGCCGCTGGGAATCGGGTACTGGGTTATGCCCGGAACTCCGTCGGCCCAAGGTGTTCCAAGCTGAAGAATGCCATGGAAGTGGAACGCTGCGCTCACCTGAAGGTAGTTGTTTACAATGACGTGTACCCAGTCGTCCTCGTCCACCTCGATCGGGGGCCCAGGCGACTGTCTGTTGATCATTTTCATGCTTTTGTAAACGCCATCTTTGGCGCAATACTCGTCGGTCAAGTTAAATACAAATTGATGTGTGAGAGCGTACGCTACACCTGGTAGAAGTAGAATAGTGAGAAGAGGGAGAAACATGGAGTAAGCGCTGACGCGAAGTTGCAAAATGCTGCATCAGTTCACCAATCCACCAAAAGTGATCTCGAATCTCACCTACCCACTTAAAGTGATTCCAATCATTGAAGATAATTAAGAAAGCAATCTTTCGGTCATTTGCCCTTTAATTACAGTTTCGATATTTCCGCCTTCATCTATATATGGCTGTGCCTGCGCCTACGCGCATCGCAACTACTCCAATGCAATTCCTTACCGCCAAAACCGTCATATACATCCGAGTCGCAGTACTCACATGGATCTCGTTCCTTTTATTGAAGAACCCCAAAGCGGTCACCATGGCCAACTTCACGATACTTTTGGGTGAGGCCATGCAGCTCCCTGTCGTGCAAGTGACCGACACGAACCCTCTTTTCGGCGTTTTGGCCATCTTCATCACGAGTTCCGCCATCGCAGACTTGATCCCGGCCGTGGCCGAGAACATCGCGTACTTTGAGACGTTGGTGCCCACGCGTTTGCTCTTCCACTTCTTCTTGGGTGCGTTTTGCTTGATCAGCGACTACGGCCTCATTGCCAACAACTTGGTGTTTCTGTATGCGTTCTTCGAGATCTGGTTGAACTTCCTCATATACAACAACTTGAGAGACGAAAAGTACTACAGGGCAAAGAAGTATCTCGAGGAGCACGGCGACGAGTTGATTGAGCAAGACAACGCGCAGGTTGTTCCCATCATGCAAGAGGAGTGATGTCTATTTCTGTAGAAAGCTCATAAGCGTCCAGTTCAAGCTCTCCTCGATGCCAAAGAGATCGGTGAACTTGAGCTGCAACACGTTGGAGCCCTGCTGGTTCTGCTTGAGGTCCTCAATATTCTTGTATCTAGCAACAGTCAAGTTGATCTCCAAATTGACAAAAATCTCCGATGTAGTCACCTCCACCTCCACGTTCAAGCACTCGCCAGACGCCTTCTTTTGTAGCACCACGTTGAACGCCGACACAGGCGTCTCTATAGCCTTCTGGAACGAGTTGCTGACGTTCTGCGCGTCCAAATTTTTGTACTTTTTCTCCACAATGTCCGACGAGCACACGCTCTCATGGCTCTTGCAGATGCCGTAGAGGATGGTGGCCATGTTGCGGAAGTTGATCTCGTGGCGAATGTGCCCGATCAACGGCCGCAACATCAATGGATGCGAGTTGGCCTGCTTCCACTTGGTGAACAGGGTGGGGATCTTTTGCTTGAGCTTCAAGTTGTAGTTGTAGTAACAACACAACATGAGCTTGAGGAACGTGAGAATGGCCTGTGCCTTGCCATTATTCTTGGACGATTCCTGGTTGGTGTTCTGGTACACGTTGGCCAACTCCTCCTCGTTGGACTCGTCGTACACCACGGACTCGATCTCGACAATCTGGTCAAACACATCGATGATGATCTTGTTGGAGATGATGGTGACGTTGTAGTTGATCAAGTTCTTCGCTTCTCGCGTCAAGTGGTAGAACAAGTCCTCCTCAAACAAGAAGTAGCGCGCCTTCTCGATGTCGTTGATGACTCCGTCCTCGTGATCTTGCCGGAGGGCGTCCTGCTCAAACATCGACTGTCCGGTCAACATGTAGTCGTCGTCTATTTTGCTCAAGATCTTCACCCGCACAAACTTGTTGGGGATCTTGCCGATCTTGTGGTTGCCCGTCGAAATAGGATTGAAGGAGATGTCGCCTGTGGCTTCATCCTTGCGGAGAACGGCAAGGCCCTTGTCGTAGTAGCTCGAGCCGGAGTCGCCGTAACCGTACTTGACGCCTATCGCTCGCGAGTTTGTGAGCGGGTCCTTCACCTTGAACAAGACCTCGCCATACAGCAATACCTTGTTGACCAGGTTCCAGTACTTGTGTTCCACTTCAACCTGTTCTCGTAGCTGGGAGCCTGCTCCCTGGAACAAGCCCGTGATGTGCTTGAGCGACTGGTACTTCCAGCCTAGTCCGATACTTCTGGAGTCGCCTCTTTTGTCGGTCTCGCTCGGAGCCAGTTCATCGGTGCGTAGCCTGTCCGAGTTCAAGGAACCCAAAGGTGCTGTTTTTGTGAGGTGGGGCGAAATGGTCGCCTTGGCAATGTTGGGTTTGACGGCGGACATGAGCAACGACACAAAATCCAACGACAAGGACGTTTCATTGAGCGCCGAATTCACGTGGGTTAGAAGCTCCCACTTCTGCTTCTGAAACGTCTGGAACGCGCTCTCTGTGTCCTCTGTTGCATCCTGCGAGGATTCTTGAGCTTCCTCCTCTTCCGCCTGGACGATTGACTCCTTCTGGGCGATTTCCTCTTCTAGCAGCTGCTCGGTGAGGTTCAAGAGTGATCTTCTTTCGAGAAGCACCTGGGGGATCAACTCCGCAATGGGAATGCTCTCCTCACTTTGAAGGAAAGGGTCCTGCGAGTTGCCATAGAGACTGGAGTCCAAGTTCAATCTCACTTTGTCTGTCTCGGACATGGAGTAGTTATCGCAGGTACCTACACCTAGGTGCGAAGAGGTATGCCTATACATTACGCAGGAGACCCGTTTGACACAACGAAGTATCAAAGCTTAGTGCCTGGAGGCATGTGATGAGTGTTACTGACTAGACAATCTTAATTATGACTGGTGCCTAGGGCCAATAGCTCGCTTGGAATCGATCCGAGCAAGCCACCTAGCCCATGCTCACCCACTTGCACGAACCCACTCATTCGTGGCCCCATTCGTTTGGCTCCGTTTGGCTCCGTTTGGCTCCGTATGGCTTCGTGTGGCTCCGTATGGCTCCGGTGGCTCCGGTGGCTCCGTGTGGCTCCGTGTGGTCTATGTCTACTCCATGAAATCGTCCAAGTCGCCGTCCTCGATGGCCTGCAACAAGCCAACCTCGTCGTCCAACACCTCCAACACGCCCGCGGGCTCGTCCTTGGCTTCGTCCGTGGGGTAGCGCATGGCCTTGGTGAGATCTGTGTGCAACGAGAGGCAGAAGCGGATGCGCTGGTCGAACTCGCCCTGGGGCAACTTGGTGGAGTACACGTCCAACAACTCCTTCAGCTGCATGTAGCCGTGCTGGTGGTTGACGCTGGCCTCGATGACGCCGTCGCGGATGGCCTTGGACACGATGTACTCCGTGGCCTCCTCAGAGTCGAGGTGCAACTTGATGCAGATGTCCTTCAAGGAGATCTTGGAGTAGGACAACGAGATCATGCGGATGCCCGTCTTGATGACGTTCTGGCGGAGCCGCTGCACCAACGTGAGGTTGCTGTCCTTGACGAACACCGCCTCGTACTTGGCGAGCACGTCGCCAAACAACTTGAGGTCGCCCAAGCGCACCGCCTTGGTCACATGGAAGTACGGCTCCAAGCTGCGCACCGTGGAGAACACCTTCAACTCGGGGATGTCGCCCATCAACAACTCGATGATGATGTTCAACTTGGTGGCCTCCTGGCGGAAGCCCGCCGCGAGCGCCGTCTGCGGCGCCTTGCGGAGCGCGGCCACCACGCATTCGTGCGCCGTGGAGTAGTCCAACTGGATGGTGTGTATGCGCAGCAAGTAGTAGTAGTAGCGTGCGGTCAACGCGTTGCCGGCGTTGGGCGGGAACACGATCTTCTCGCAGAGGTTGGCCGCCTGGGCGATGTCGTGCGTTACGAGGTAGTTGCGCATCAATAACGTGATGAGCGACGCCGTGGTCTCGTCGTCGTGGCGCAACGTGGCGCGCCGCAACGCGCCCAAGAGCACCGGGCGGAGCGACAACAAGTCGCCCCGCAATTCGCCGCTGCGCGCCACGTAGAACCAGATCTTGGCCTGGAGGAAGTCGAGCGTGCGGCGGTTGAGCGAGTCGAGCAACGCCACCACGTGCGTGTTGAACGTGGCCAACTGCTCGTGCGCGTGTGTGTCCAAGAGGTAGAGCTGCACGAGAAGGTGCACGTAGACGTTGATTTCGGGAAGCACCTCGGTGAGTGTCTCCTCTTCGTTCTCCTCCGTTTCGGGGAGCTGCGCCAACAAAATGGCGCGATGTGGGTGGTCAGCCGGGTACGACCTGATGACGGCGGCCAAGGCGGCGGGGTCTTTGGCAATGTCGCGGCGCAAGGTGCCCAAGTCTCGGAACACCTTGGAGACGTATCTGTTGTCGAAGTTGGCGACGGCTTTTTGCAACGAGCCAAAGGCCAGGCGGATATCGGCGGCGACACCAGATTTTTCGGAAACATCGGCTGGGCCAGGCTTGGCCGGGGACTTGGCGTCGGACATCTCGACGTCTGACATGGTGTTGGTGTTGAGTGGCCACTGGTGTGCAGGTCTGAACAAGGCCACAGTGATCGGAGATTCGAGAGAAGTAGGAACGAGAAGAGCAGAGGAGAATTAAATTGATATGAATAGACACAGATAATAGGGAGGGAGAGCTAGTACCGAAGCACCTAAAGGTAGAGGGGGGTTAGAGGAGGGTGAGAAAGAGAGAGTGAGAAAGAGAGAAGGGAGAGTGAGAAGGGAAAGTGAGAAAGGGAAAGTGAGAAAGACGAGTGAGAAAGGGAGAGCGGATTGAAATTGTCCAGTTGGAGGAGAATGACGGTCAGATTGCGTGGTTGCAGTGGCTGTAGTGGTTGCTGGTGGAATATCAGAGTAGCGGAGAGGACTAATGTAGACCTTGGGAAGATTACTCAATTGACAAGCACGCGTCAGACAGGCCGAATCTGAAGTGAGGGCTAACACTTGAATGGTCAATTAGTGGCACAACGGCCAATCGAACATGGTACGTCACACTGTGAAGTCGCCGATACTGATTGCAAGGCTACTTGAGTTCGTCCGTATGGAAGCGCTTCAATATTTGTCAATCAGGTGAGACTAACCGATGCTCGATCGGTAAGAGATGTACAGTAGAGTTAATTGAGACTGAGGCTTGTCCAGGCCCAGTACTGACGACCATACCAGACGGAATAGGCCGAATTACATCGTAAGGGCAAGGTATAGACGGTACAGTTACCAAGAAGGGCAGTTACGTGAGCCAACTAACCCTTTCCAGATATCTGAGTAACCCTTCCCAGTATCTGAGTGACACGGCGAGCGGAACGAAAGTACGAGCGGCCAATGCGGTGTTGGCCGCTTAAAGTCCCCCATCCGGCTATGCGCTTATGCGGCACAGATGTCCCGACAACCAAACCCAGACACTCCACTAAACGACTCAGCAACTCACCAATCCCATGAAAATGAACTCATAAGTAATAACTAGGTGCCCTCTCCTGTCGGTGTGGCTCGATATCGGCCGGCTGCAAAAGCGCGCATCCGGACTTTGGCCCACTATATAAGTGGGGAGATCCCCCACTACCCACCAATGACTTCTATCATCCCCCCAGTACCACAGCCGGAGCTCGTGCCTGTGTTCTTCATCAACCTCAAGCTCAAGGATGCGCCGCAGGGCGTGTTTGCGAACACTACAAGAAACAAAGCGTTGGCTCTTGCCGAGGTTGTAGATGGCTCTGTCACCACCGTGAAGAACAAGCTCGGGTTGGAGTTGGAGGTGACGCT
This sequence comes from Helenozyma rhizophorensis, assembly GCA_030573355.1. Taxonomy (NCBI): domain Eukaryota; kingdom Fungi; phylum Ascomycota; class Pichiomycetes; order Serinales; family Metschnikowiaceae; genus Helenozyma; species Helenozyma rhizophorensis. The sequence continues at coordinate 85,557 of JAJMDD010000019.1, forward strand.
GATCAAAGGCACCGACGACATCACGAGCCACATTGCGGACGCCTACAACGAGTTGGACTGCCGGCTCTACGGCAAGACGCCTGAGGGTGCCGGAGTGTACATCACGTACCGAGGAGTGATCAAGGCGTATGACAACACCGTGGCAGTGTTGCTGGGCTCCTCGAGCGAGCACGGCATCGACGAGTCGTATGTGACCAACAGCCCTGTCATCAACTTTGACGAGAGCGTGGCCGACAAGTACAAGTGGGCCATCAAGGAGACGTTCTTGGGCAAGGGCCGGTTTGTGCGGGACGCCGAGGACACGTTGTACGTGCAATACTACGTGAGTGTAGTGCGCTAGCTTCTATAGACCGTATACACTGTTGAAGTTCGATGTAGAGTCGAAGCCAAGCAAGCCAACGCGAAGCCAAAGCAAGCCAGAGGAAGGTATGCAAGAAGCTAAGAGCGTAAAGCTAAGAAGGGGGACTTAAGATAGAAGGGAACTGAAGAGGTGGAGGTGAGGTGGAGGTGAAGAAGCGGTTCCGGTTGAGTAGGGTTGGTTAAGTAGGGTTGGTTAAGTAGCGTTGGTTGAGTAGGTCGGTTGAGTAGGGTTGTTGAGGAGGGTTGTTGAGTAGGGCCGGTTGTGTAGGATTTGAGTGGAGAGTTTGTATCGTGCTACCGGTGTTTAATTACTTACATTCCATATCTAGGCAATGACATTATCCTAGCAGCACAGGCCGCCTTGGTTGGAGGTCAACGACTGGCCACGCAAGTTCACGTTCAGCTTGGCGTTGTTGGCCGAGGTGGCGCCCGCGTTGCTGGTCATCTGCGCCTTGATCTGGCGCGCCATGGTGTAGAAGGCCTGCTCGACGTTGGACGACGACAATGCAGACGTCTCCAAGAACGGAATGTCGAGCGCCTCGGCAAACTCCTTGGCCGCCGCGTACTCCACCACCTTCTTGTCGGACAAGTCGGCCTTGTTGCCGACCAACAACTTCATGACGCCGCCGGTGGCGTAGCGGTCGATCTCCTGCAACCACTGCTTCACGTTGTTGAACGACTCCTGGTCGGTCACATCGTACACGATGATGATGCCGTGGGCACCGCGGTAGTACGAGCTGGTGATGGTTCTGAAGCGCTCTTGGCCCGCGGTGTCCCAAATCTGCAACTTGATGGTCTTGCCGTCAAGCTCGATGGTTCTGATCTTGAAGTCCACGCCGATGGTCAGGATGTAGTCCTGGGTGTAGGTGTTGTCGGCGAAACGGAGGAGGAGGCACGACTTGCCCACGCCGGAGTCGCCGATCAACAACAACTTGAAGAGGTAGTCGTATTCGTTGTTCATGGTGGTGGTGAGGGTGAGCCAAGGGCGTAGTGTCAATAAGGGCAATGGGGCGCGCACGACCGCAACCGGCCGTTGAGGTCTCAGATAAGATCACCTCTACACGACAATACTCTACAATCTACTCTACAAACACGACTCAACACTACTCTACAAACGATCACTCTACAAAAGTTCACTTCTTTACTACTCACAGATGTCTACAGAGGGCACGGCTCGTAGTTAATAATGTCGACAACCGTGGATTGGCCACGCGCATGACCTTACGAGACCAGGTCAGACTGCTGCGAACGCGGTGAAGGTCTAGCTCCGGCTCAGCTTCTCTGCAACAGAGCTTAGCCGGCTCGTCTCGTTCCGGCACCTTGGACAACCGCACGAGGTGTTACGCACCCGAAGTCACTACGACTGCTTCGAGTACTCAGCTTTGATGCCACGTAAGGACAATCTTCTGGCCAGCCTAGACATTCTTGCAGGCACGGATCAAACATCTAGCAACATACGGCCAGCATGTAACATACGGCCAGCAACACGCCTGTATTAGCCGACTCTTGCAGCCAATAGGAGGTGCCACCAAAGATGAGCCCAACCACACAGACGTCACCAGAGATGAGCCCAGGCAAATAGGCGACCAAAGATGGCCCAAGGCACGAATGAAAAAGATGAGTCGAGGCACGTAGGCGACCAAAGATGGGCCTAGGCGTGTCTAGGGCTTGAGGGAAGATGAGTCTAGGGCCAAACCAGATGAAGGGCATTGATTACTTCTACTCTTTCTAGACTAGTTACTCGAGCCCAATCGGTACTCCTGAGTATGACCATGGGCTGCCCTCATCATGGTGTCGATGACTGCCGCAAGGCAAGTCCGATTAACGTCACTATACCTGTCACCTGCATCAGCTATGGAGGTGAACGTGAGCGTCTGTTAGCTGCTTGCGCGGTTATAAGCGCCTACTCGAGCTTGGCGGCCTCTCTCGCCACAGGCACAGTCTTGGCGCCGCGGAGCTTCTTCTTCGCGATGGCCACCATCTTGGAGAACCAGAACACGTTGAGCACGTCGAGCGAGAAGTTCAACACCAAGAACATCGTCGGGAAGAACACCGACACGTGGCGCCCGGCGCGGTACATGTCGTACGCGAGAAGTGCCACCGCGTAGAAGCCCCACAAGATGCGCACGGAGAAAAACGTCACCAACAAGAGCACGCCGTTGATGGCGATGGCGCGATCGCTCACGGTGCCGCGCGGCAAGTGCGACGCAAACCAGTTGTAGTTGACGAACGGCGTGCTCGCCTCGAAGAGCAAGAACAGCGGGATCCACGGCAAGCAGTACGGCTTGAGGCTGCACGAGAACACGAACAACGCCGCGAACGCGTGGAGCAAGAAGCCAAGGCCAAAGAGGTTCACGTGCACGAGGCACACGTACATGTCCCAGATGAAGTAGCCCACGGTGATGGAGCTGACGAACCCCGAGTACGCGTTGTAGCCAAAGATGGAGTTGAACGGGTCGTCGGCCCGGTTCAGCGCGTGGGGGTGCTCCCACGTGGGAAGGAGCACCAATATCGACACAATGCACTGGACCATGGACACCACATGGATGTCGAAGTTCAATTTGGTCTTGCGGTCGAGCTTGGTGTATGTTGGGCCAAGAAGGCGCTTTGCGAACGCAGGCGTGACGGCCTGGATGGCGAAGTAGGTGACGGCCGCGAGCACAATTTCGTGCCAGTGGGCTGCGTAGTACGACTGCGGCTTGGCCGGGAACGGTCTGGCCCACGCCAATGGGTCTTCGGTCCACACTGGGAACATAGGAGTAGATGTGCGCGACATGTGACGGATCACCAATGTTGGGGAATCACAGATAAGTGACGGAACAGTGACAGAACAAGTACAGAGCAAGTGACAAGACCAAGATCACAAGATGACAGTATGACTAGACACGATTACACAAAACTAGAGAGTACGAGAGTTTAGCGTTGACAGGTAGGATGAGCATGGTTAGGTCACTGAGCATGAATGCCAACGGCCATGCAATAGCTTATACCGTGTGCACGCATGAGGGGAGGCGAAGAGACGAGGCACGTAGACAGAGAAAGGTGACAATAGGAGAGGTCAGAACACTAGAAAGGGAGAGACAACTAGGTAGAGGACAGATCAGGCAGAGGAGTGGCCCAGTAGGCAGGGAGAGGCGCAGATTGAAGAGATAGTCATAGCATTACTCGTTCTGATATGAGGAAGTTAGCGTGGCTTGATTTTGAAGAGGACTAAAGGGCGAGAGATAAACTATGACCATTAACATGTTCAGGTCGCTTGGATCGAGGGAGTCTCAGTGGGTGGTTATTGAGCCTTATCTGGATGATCTTACAATGGCTGCACTCCCGCTGTGCAAGAGCACAGCCCCCAAAATTCAACGACACAGATCGTAGCGAACCGGAATGACAACGGAGGCCCCAAACCGGAGTGAATGCCGGTCAGATATAATTGGGGTGTCTGAAGGTCCGAAGAAGGCGCAGGCATGTCCAAAGACACCTACAAAACCGGCCACAACAAGAATCACGTCTCGTAAAGAGGAATTCGTGAGAGGCGCTAGGCCTACGCTTTATTTGCCTGAGGCAGCATCTACTATTATCCCAGCTCTATAAGCCAGCTCATGTAAGCCAGCTCATCTGTAAGCCAGCTCATGTAAGCCAGATCATCTAAGCCAGATCATCTGTAGTTGCAATCTGTAGTTGCAACGGAAGAAAATTTTGGGAAGATAGCCGAATGGAAGATCCCAATGGACATGATCGACCGATCAAGATCCGCTCGCTGGCATGCGTGCCACAGTAATCGATGAACGTGCCGCGAAAAATTTAAACCATCACCACCATGTCCTACCCTTTGGTCTGCCTCGGCAACCCCCTTCTTGACCTCCAGGTCGACGTCGACGCCGCGTACCTCGCCAAATACGACCTCAAGGCCGATGACGCCATCCTCGTCGAGGAAAAGCACATGCCCATCTTCGAAGAGGTGCTCTCCAAGGACGGGCTCAAGTTGCTTGCCGGCGGCGCGGCCCAGAACGCGGCCCGCGGTGCGCAGTACCTTCTTCCCGCCGACCTGGTGGTGTACTTCGGCTCGGTCGGCAACGACATCTACGCCGACAAGTTGAACGACGCCAACGCCCAGTACGGGCTCAAGACGCTCTACCAGGTGCAGCCCACCACGGCCACCGGCAAGTGTGCCGCGCTCATCACGGGCAAGCACCGCTCGTTGGTGACGGACCTCGCGGCCGCCAACGAGTTCACGCCCGACCACTTGCAGAAGCCCGAGAACTGGGCGTTCGTGGAGCGTGCGCAGTACTTCTACATCGGCGGCTTCCACTTGACGGTGTCGCCTGCGGCGATCGCGTTGTTGGGCAAGCACGCCGCCGCCAACAACAAGGTGTTTGTGTTGAACTTCTCCGCGCCCTTCATTGCGCAGTTCTTCAAGGATGCGTTGGATGCAACGCTCGAGTACTGCGACTACATCATCGCCAACGAGAGCGAGGCCGCCGCGTACGCCGAGTCGCACGGCTTGACCACGACCGACGTTGTCGAGATCGCCAAGCACGTTGCCGCGTTGCCCAAGGCCAACGCCCAGAGACCCAGAACCGTGGTGTTCACCCAGGGCACCGACCCCACCGTCACCGTCACCTACGACGCCGCTGCCGGCACCTACGACGTGAAGGAGTTCAAGGTGCGCGAGTTGCCCCAGGAGCAGGTTGTGGACACCAACGGTGCCGGCGATGCGTTCGCGGGCGGCTTCTTGGCGTCCTTGGTGCAAGAGCACGCGCTCGCGCAGGCCGTTGACGTGGGCCAGTGGGCGGCGTCCGTGTCCATCCAGCAGGTGGGCCCCTCGTTCCCTTTCCCCAAGGTGGCCTACTCCGCCTAAGCGCTCGACGCCGGCCGGCGACGCAGCGTACATTCAACTGCATTTACTTCTTCGGTGCGGGCCATTCAACAGTGGCCCTAATTCAACATTGTGCATCCACCGCATGCCTTCATCCACGTATTGAAGGCATCATGTAGGCATATGCCTCGTAGTGCCAATCACCTGTTCGTAGTGCCATTCAGACTCTCTTCGCCGAATTACCCTATACGCCATAACATTACTAATTCATTCTTGCGAACAGTTAAAGAATGAGTAGATTGAGTTAAAGATGAGTTCAGAAGAGTGATTCCTGGAGCCTTAGCTAGTCCTCTCGAACTCTCAGTACTACATACTCAACTCATCGCGCATCGAAAATTTACGAACCGAGCCATGTCAGTTCTGAGAGATCACTTTTACAAGCTCAGCTCGGAGGTTCCGCTGGAGCGAATCGAGGGCGCTACAAAGCTTTTATCGGAGCTTGCTGCCGCCGACAAAAAGGAGGAATGGGACTACGCCTTGAGCAGACTCATCAAAGGCTTGGCCACGTCCAGACAGTCCGCGCGTTATGGCTTTTCCATGGCCTTGACGGAGCTCGTCCGTGAACTTGTCACGAAAGAAGACTACGACTTGACCATTGAGTCGTACTTGTCCAAGGTTATGGACGCCAGCAAAGTGGCCTCGTCCATGAAGGGCAAAGAAGTACGGTCAGTTTTGTTCGGTCGCCTCTTTGGCTTCCAGGCTTTGGTCAACTCGACCCTTTTGCTCGACAAAGAGGCCTCGTCGAACGAGATCTTGGTGACCTTTGTCAAGCTTCTTGTACAATTATCCGGGGAAAAGTCCTGGTTGAGAGAGTCCGCTTTGTTCACATTGTGCCAGCTCCTCACGCTGTACTTGGCGTCTCCGTTTTGCGATGAGAAGACTACCCAGGCAATTTTGCAGAGCATTACCGACGAGGGCTTGACCTTCACTACTGAGGGTCTCGCAATCTCCTTGACTATTCCGTCTGCTATGCGCTCGTCCGTTGCATCTAAAATAGTTGGGAATACGTGGAAGCACGCTGACCCCATGGCCAGAGGCAACTTGCCCACGTTGGCTAAGGTGTTGAAGGACGTAGATGTCATCGAGGAAGAGACTGACGAAGACAGCAAGAAGAAGAAGAACTCGAAACAAAAAGGCACATGGTCTCCTAGACTCCCGTTTGTTTGGGAGCTTTTGGTGAAGCAATATTCGAGCGCGCAGCCAGAAGAAGACGAGGAGGCAGAAAGCACGTCAAAGAAGAGAAAGAAAGGCTCGTCCTCTAAATCCAAAAAGAAGTCGAAGGTCGATTCGGTTGTCGAAAGCATACCACTCAGGGAGTTCTGGAAGGTTGTCGTGGACGAAACTATGTTTGCTGAGAAAGCTTCGCCCGAAAGGAAATACTGGGGTTTCGAGATTTTTATTTTGTTCTTGCAAAACTTACCCGCTGATCAGGTTGAGCACTTATTCACACCAAACTTGATGCGTTGTCTTATCAACCAGTCTGCTCAGGCAAACAGACTATTGAATAAAATCTCAACGAGAGCCCTCAACACAATCATTGAAACGTCCAAAGCAGACCTAAACAAAGTTCATCCGATTTTGGAGAGTCTCATCGACGAGAGCAAAGGCGGCACATGGAATTTTGACTCGATCACCAAGTCAAAGGTCACTGACGCTCTCATTGGTGTCTTGGGCTATCTTCAAGACGTGAACGCTGTGTCCGAAGCCGAAGTCGATAATCTTGTTTTCCAAATCAAAAACATCTTGATCACGAAGTTCGACAAAGCATTAAAATCTCAAAATGAACCTGAGTCCGTGCCAGAAGATGGCATCGTTCACAAGAAGTCGAACGACAATGTGTTGAAATGGGTATTGGATAAGCTACTCGTGCTTTTCCGCAGCACAAAAAGATACTCTGCGCTGAAAACAAAGCTGATGGAAGACATTTTCAAATTCCTTCTTCAATTTTCGTTTTTCAAGGCCGCAAAGGAACCCAACGTGTCCAATAATGTCATGAGGTTGGCGCAAGATAGGCTCAACTCGTTCCTAGCTGACGTGATCTCCCAAAAAAGAAAGAACCATTCTTGGTCTTTGTTTTGCGTCAAGCAACTCGAGAAGCTCGAGAAGAATGATGACTATGAGTTGGCCTTAGAACTTTCTGAAGAGTTGCAAAGTATCAAACAGGATTGCCTCGATACTCTTGAAACGATCAAGGACGCCATGAAGCGCGATTCTGAAAACAGTGAGAAGCATTACTGCTTCGAGTTACTCTTCTCCATGGTTTTGATCCAGTTGTACACTGGAGAGGCAGAGACCGTCAGTGTTTTGGAGGAGGTGAAGGCGTGCTATGTTGATACATTTGCAAAGTCTGGAAACGACGACCTCGACACTTCTGTTATTTTGACCGAGATCTTGTTGTCTTTCGTATCCAGAAAGTCTACGCTCTTGAAGAGATTATCAACCATCGTTTGGGAGTCGTTCTTGTGCTCCACGAGCTTCCTGGGCGAACTCATGATAAACGAAAAATGCTTCAAGCTATTGTTCGATGTACTCGATTCGAAGGAGAATGAGGAGGGTCAAAAGAGCTTGTTCGAGGGCGAAGACGAATATGCCGAGGATGTCAGTGACGAAGGGGACAGTGAAGATGATAATGCCGATGGTGATGAAGACCTGGACGGCAAGGAAAGTGATGATGAGAATGACGACATGGACACACGAAAGGACGGCGATGCGGACAGCGATGAAGACTCCCTGTCCGAGGATGTCGACAAAGAAACCACCATCAAATTGGCCAAGGCTTTGGGTATCCCAACAGAGTCCAGTGGGGAAGTCAAATTTGATGAAATTGACTCATTTGGCGACGACGACGATCAATACGAATCGGAATCCATGGACGACGAGCAAATGATGGCGATTGACGACGAGCTTGCTCGTATCTTCCAGGAAAGAAGACACGCACTTTCGGCCAACAGCACCAGCAAAAAGAACGCGGACAAAGTACTGGCCAAAGAGCAGATGATTTTGTTCAAGAACCGAATCCTCGATTTGTTGGACTCCTTCAGCAAGGTGCAGCCCAACCTGGTGTACAACATCAGCTTCATTCGTCCGCTCATAAACATCATCAACCTCACGACCGACAAAAACTTGGGACTCAAGGCACACAAAATCATCAAGACCAGAATCAGCAAGGTCAAACTCAGCGAGGCGGAATGCAACCTGCTCACAGATGATGAACGCGCCAACTACAAGAAATCATTCTTGGAGCTTATCGAATGGCTCCAGCTCCAGGCGGGCACTTACTCTTCCAACCAGGCGCACGGATCTGCTTGCGGCCAATCTTGTATCATAGTATCCAAAAACTTGGTTGCATTGGACTCGTCATTGCTACCAGAGATCGTTGCAATTTACTCAAAGACGCTTACGACATGGGCCACGAACTCCAAAAACAGGATTCATGCTTCAATGTTTTTTGATTTTGTCAACTGGATCAACTCAAAAAGGGGAAATAAGGATTAGACATTAAGCACCTTCATACCGGGAAATACTGTAGTCTGTAAGTTGGCTGCGAACGGAGTTCAGGAATTACGCGCGCCAGCGTAACCCTCGTCACCAATTACAGCGCGCGCCAGTACACCGTATCCGAGAACGAAAAGTCTCAACTCTCAAAGACCGACCATACTTACAATGTCTTCCTACAAGCAAGCTGGTATTTCCTTGAACAGAGCATTGGCAATTGCTGCCAGAACCGTCAGAAACTCTTTGAAGGCCGACGCCAGAGTTTCCGCTGAGAAGAGAGGCATCACCGATGTCAAGGTCCAGAAGTTCGAGAACGGTGTTGCTTCCGAGGCGAAGGAGTTGGGCAACTAATCATATTCATATAAATCGTGGATGAAAATATACGAACACGCATGAGTTCTGTCTGCGGACATGATGTAGTACGGTTGTGATTAAGAATGACTTCACCATTTATCTGCCGCCCAATAAATATTATATGTACAATAGTGACTACCTGGGAACGTTATCTTCCAAAATCCGCTTCTCGTCCTCGACCTCCTTGCTGAACTGGCCGAGAAGTTCTGCCCTTGCCTCGTATGGCAAATCGTCTAGAAGTGATCTGATCACCTCCAAGTCGTGGCCCTCAGTTTGGTTCATCTCGATGTCCTCGGCCTCGCGGTCAAGCTGCTTCTGCTTCTGGACTTCGTCCTCGGATAGGCGCTCTTCGTGCTCCTTGAAACTCGTTTCGTCCAAAAGCTTGGAGAGCTCCGAGTCGGGATTGCTGAACAACGCAACAAACCTGCCCTGTTCAACAACCTTACCATTCTTTCCTAGAACAATGACATTCTCGGACTTTGAGATGGTAGAGAGACGGTGGGCAATGGATATAATGGTCATCTTGCCCTCGCGCGTGAGTTCTCTCAACGTGTCGTTGATCAAACCCTCAGACTTTGAATCTAGAGCAGACGTAGCCTCGTCCAATATTAGAATGGACGGCTTTTTGATCAATGCTCTTGCAATCGCCACTCTCTGTTTCTGACCACCAGACAACGAAGCACCCCGTGACCCGATGACAGTGTCATACCCGTCAGGAAAGCTATCGATGAAATCGTGACAGTTGGCTTGTTTTGCAACATGAATAATGTCCGACATTTTGAGGCCGGCGATCTGGCTCGGCGTGAGCCCATACACGATATTTTCAAGAATCGTGCCGGAGAGGAGAATCGGCTCCTGTTGCACGATACCGATCACATGTCTTCTGAGCTCACGCACCTGGAAATTGTTGATGTTTTTCCCGCCAATCTCGATCGAGCCGCTGTTGATATCGTACGACCGGAGAAGCAAGGTGGCCACCGTAGACTTGCCTGCGCCCGACGGGGCAACGAAGCACGTGCTCGAGGCAGCGGGAACCTCGAAAGTGCAGCCGTTGAAAATGAGGTCGTTGGGGCGTGTGGGGTAGCTGAACACAACATCATTGAACTTGATGTCGTTGGCCAACTTGACGGGCACCTTCTCACCAACGACAGGCGACACCTTGTCCTTGTAGTCGATCAACTCGAAAAGCTTGATTCCAGCACCCGCGCCCTTCATGAGCTCCATATACGTTGTAGTGAGACTGTAGAGAGCCAGGTTGAACAACTCCGAGTACATGGTGAATGCCACAACGTCACCCGTGGTCATCTGCCCGTTGAGGATCAAGTAGACACCAAGAGCAATACACGAGAGGTAGCCCGAGTGGTACAAGGAGTAGATGGAAACGGAGTAGTTCGACTGGGCAAACGCCTCGCTTCTTGCAACATTGACGACGTTGCGGAGCTGGCCGGAGTACTTCTGAAGCTCCTTCTGCTCGCCGGTGAACGCCTGCACCAACTTGACCGAGTTAAGCGTCTCTTCGCTCACCTTGGTCAAGCCAGCGGTCGCATTCTGCAACCTTGTCGAGAGCGCACGGATCTTCTCTCCGTACCACACGGACCCGAAGGTGATGGGCGGAGAGATCAACATCATCACGCCAAACAAGAGCGGGTTAATGGAGAACATCATGTACGAGCTGATGATGCCGAAAAGCACGTTCTTGAGCCCGTCCGGCAAATTGCTGGTGATGGACCGCGACACAATGTACGCATCACTCGAGAGTCGCGACATCAAGTCGCCTGCCTTGTGCTTGTCGTTGTCGTAGAAGGCTGCGTCGTGCCGCAAAAGGTTCTTCATGACGCGGTGTCTGAGCCTGGCCACGAGGCGCTCGCCCAACATCTTCAACACCCAGATTCTTGCCCAGAAACACGCTGCGCTGACAACCATGAACGGCACCATGACGCTAAACACCGTGGAGTACTTGTAGCCCCAGATCAACAAGTCGCCCTGGTCATCCTTGGCGTTGTCATTGAAGGCGTCGATCGCTGCGCCCACAAGCTTGACGGAGGTGGTGGGGTAGAGCACCGCAAAGAAGATGAACGTCAACGCATACAAGAAGAGCCGCAAGTCGGGGCGGCCAAGGCGGATGATCCGGGCGATGGTGCGAAAGTTCTTGCGGAAGTCGATCTTCTTGACCGACTCCTTCTCCCGCTCTTCCTCTCGCGTTTGCTTCTTCTTCAACTTCGCAACCATCAAATGCAGCTTGACAGACTCGGACTGCTCAAGGCTGTCCACCAACTCCTGAAGTCCGGGTTCCTTCAGCTCGGGTGCATGCTTTTCCAGACCCGTAGATAGGTTTCGAAAGCCGTACTTGGCGTAGGTATGTGCCAAAGGAGCTCTTAGCTCCGGTCTAGGTGACCGTTCTATTCGCAGAAACAGACGGATCCCGAAACGGAGGGACGGGTGTATTCCAAGGCAAACGGAGCGGGACGGGTGGAGCCCGCTCCAGTGCCGCAATACACTTCGAACTCCCGGCAACAACATTGGAGGAGCTAAGAAGTTGAATGCGGTGGTTTTCGACAGACCGGGCCTGCACAGATCTGATTCGGCGGGTGCGCTCCGGTTGCGCACAATGGCAGCTGCAAAATACTTGACCATCCAAGAGTAATGAATAGAATTTTATACTTACGTAGCGGTGATTTAAACAGCTCTGTCGGCGAACGATTGAATCATGCCCACCTCGGACTCGTCGTACTCCACCACGTCCACGTTGCCCTCGTTGTCCAACACCGTGTTGGCCTGGATGAGCTGCTTGCGGGGCAACTTCTTGCGAAGCACCGCGTCCCTGTACTTGGCGTAGTCGTCGGACACGTCCGTGATGTCGTTGTAGAACGCGAGGCCCTCCTTCACGTTGGCGGTGGTCTTGTAGACGTGCAAGCTGTGTAAGAAGTCGCGCAAGGCGTCCACGGCCGCGGTGTCCAACTTGGACTCGTCCGTCACGAGCTCCAAGTCGTCAAAGTCTTCGGAGGTGTGCTTGAGCGACACAACGCCGGCGCGGTGGAGGCTCTTGAAGATGCCGAAGCGCGCTTGCATGTGGGGCTGGCCCCAGTTCTTGGACGCCGGGTCCCAGAACTCCAAGCCAAGGAGACCCGCGCGCGCCATCAACACCGTGGCGATCAACTTGACGTCGCGCTGGCTCTCGGCGTCCGAGATGTCGAAGATGGGCAACACCTCTTGCGGCTTGTGCAAGATGAGGTACAACGCAACCAACTCGGCGCGGCACTCCTCGAACGAGCCAGCGGTGGCGCCAAAGAGCGAGCCCCACGTCTCGTTGGGGCCGTAGTAGGTGGTGATTTCGGGGTGTGCGGCCCTGTCGAAGTTGAACTTGCCGGGCGCCGTCTCCTGCAACAACTTGCCGGTGCCGTGGCCCAACAACTCGTGCAAGCCCACCTGCACCTCGAACGCGTCGTCTCTCCACTTGCGGAACAACGACTGCAAGGAGTCGCTGAGGAACGTGATCACCTCTTCCTTCTTGGGCTTTTTGGGGTTGGCACTTAAGACGTTGCCCAACGACACGTTTTTGAAGCCCACGTTCAAGCGCACGTCGTCGTAGTTGGGGATGTTGATGCCCGCAGGCACGCCCGAGCCCGCAAACGTCAACACCTCGAGCGACGTGAAGTCGGGCGGAGTGAACGTGTCCTTCTCGTACAACTTGTCCCAGGGCAAGTAGGGGATCAACGTCGACGCATTCTTGACCAACGTGGAGAACTTGGCCGTGCGGTCCTGGTTGACCATGGCCACCAAACCTTCCCACTCTCCACGCACGCCCGCAGGGTCTCTGTAGGTCTCGATGAAGCCGATGTTGGACTCCACCGGGGGCCCGAGGTCCTTCACCCACTGAATCTGCGACTGCTTGTGCGCGTTCATGGACCCGGTCTCAAACGACTCCGCGTAGAATCCGAGCATCTTGCTCTGCGTGTCGTTGGCGGCGTACTTCTGCGCGTACTTGATGTGCTTCGTGATCTCGGCGAATTCCGTGGCGTGGTCGCCAAACTTGAGCGTGACAGTGGCACCAGACGCCAAAGTGATGGCGTCAGCGGGGTAGTAGTCGGTGGTGTTGGTCCGCACAGCACTGGCCACAAGCACCACGAACTCGGTGTCCGACTTCTTGGTCACACGAGTGTTCTCGGGCATGATGCCCCTGTCGGCCAAGGCGGCGTTCACAGCCTCCACTTCGGCCTTGGTGATGGCCGGCGACTCGGGGTAGTAGTTGGACAAGTGCCCGCTTTCGGGCCAGCCCAACAAACCGCGCTTGGTGTTGAAGATGCCGTCCTCCGCGGCCTTGTAGAGCGACGTCAACTTGTCGCTGCCGACCGCGTCGACCAATGCGGCGAAGTCCGCCTGTGAAAGCTTGGGGATGAACTTCTTGTCGCCAAACGACTTGTAGTTGCCCACGTTGGACAAGAACTGCGACGCATACTCCAAGTAGAGAGTGACGTTCTCCGCAGCCACAGCGTCCAACTTCTCCGCGTACTCGGCGTTGGAGGCGGGGCTGCCCAATGCGGCGTGGATGCCCAAAATCAAGTCGTAGATGGCCTCGCTCTCGGGCGAGACCGACCGCAACACCGCTCTGGTGCCCCAGTGGGCTGCTCTGGACAAGTGGTGTGCATAGAGCTTGGCTTCGTCGGTGGGCAATTGCTCAAAGTGCTTCTTGGCCGAGAGCAAGATGATGGGCGCTTCGGAGTCGGCGAGGAAGGTGGACATTGTTGAGAAAGAATCCTGGAGGCGCTCTTAAGTAGTACTGTGGAGAACCGCATGTCGCAAGGCTTCGGTGCAGTGCCGTGTGCTCACGAGGACAAGACGACCACGACTGCAATTGCTCCGGACCCGGTCCGATCACTGAACGAGAGCGTTGTGCATCTTGTGGGCGGGGACTGTTGTTGGGCTGTTGGAATTATGATTTGGGAGCTCCGGGTACTGCCTCTCAATGTGCGGCTGCAAAATGCTGCGGCATTCTGTCACAATCGCAGCCATTCACCGACCGCAGCCATTCAGCGAGAGGCTCCTGGCATCCAGAATATAGGCTCTCTTACAGCCAATGACTCACAGACTAAGAGATATCCACAGAACAATGACTCACAGACTAAGGATACTCAAGGAACGCTCTCTGTTCCGCTACAGTGAACAATGATCTAAGGAGCAATTGACCAATTGCGTATAGTGGAAGCGCTAATCACGTTCTGTAGCTATGTATTTAGAACGGAGGTTCAGTCGGCCGCCTCAGCTGCCGTCAACGACGCTGAAGCAGACGCATCAATGATCCAGTAAGGCTCCCATACACCTGCGGAGGAGCAGAGCGAGACAGCCAAGTCAGACGCTGACGCAACGTCAGTGCCCTTACAGTTAGCGGCAAAGCAGTCAGCAATGTCAGATGCCCAGTTCGTCATCACACAGAGACATCCGGTGTCCCAGTAGGGGCAAGGCGTAGAGGAGGTGGACACCTTCACGCACGACTGGGCGCAAGAGGGCAACTGGTCGTAGATGCGGTCAGCAAAGCCGTTGATGGATGCAGTCTTGGCCACAGAGGGGTATGTTGCGTAAGGGTTGGTGGTTGCTGCAGAGGCAACAGCGAGAAGGGCAGCAATGGGGACAAGCATTGTATTCGTCGTAGCTGGGACACTTCAGATCGAGATCCTTTTATACCCGGGACATCCAGAGGACGCATTTGCCAAGGTTTGTTGCTTCGGTGTTACCGGCGACTTCGCTCTGATCGCGTTGCGGCTTGTACCTGGCTTAGCTGTCAAGCCCAGATCCATGCAAATCTTCACAGCCCCAATAGCAATTGACTCCACGGATTGACTTCTCATCTCTATAGTTATCTCGTGCTCTCACATTCTGCCAAGGGCTTAATACGTTGTGCCATGGGCGGTAGGTGGAGAAGTCCGATACGGAATGATGGTTAGAAGAATGTACCGGTGCTTGAGTTCCATCTCCGGACTTGGCAGGTACAACCCGAATTAATGCCCAATCGCCCACCGCTAACATCTATACGTTCAGTCCACCATTCCATTAGCAACGTATCACCCAAGAATTGTATAATGAACACGATTGATTAGACTAGTTCCTTTGGGAGTGGTTTATTATATCTCCTGCCAATTCATTAGAACTAGTCAACCAGCTAATTCTTAATAGATGCAACTGTAGGCACGAAAATCAAGAAGACGCACCTGATTACTGGAGAGAATCACGGCCCGAGTCCTGTACCACGGTTCCACTTCAAGGTGTAGGTATGATGGCAATTGCAGGCGAGAGTTTCGGGCGACTCACGGTACTCACCATTTCTCGTGAATGGAACCTCTGTGCTGGCAAAGAATATCGAGGTTAAATTATTTCGAGGTCAGATTATTTGAGGTTATTCGACGAGTAGGAGGTATTGCAAGGTGCGAGTGCGCGACATGATTCGCACCATCAACAAGTCATCATGACGAAAGCCCTTGACCCAACCACGCCGAAAGAGGAAAACTCGAGCGACCTAGCAAAGCAGGATGAGCTACCGAAAAAGGAAGACGCAGAGAGCGACTACGACGAGGAGGGTGACGACGACTACGACCCACAGAGAAAGCAAGAGGATGAACAAGTCGAAAGCGATCCATCAGACAACGAGCCCGAGCCCGACTACTCCGCCATCAGCACGGAGTACAGCCAGGTTCGCACACGTGGCCAGAGGTACAGAGACAACTTAGACGGGCCGGGCAAGCGCACCGCCGCCGCTGGGTTGGTGACTGAATCGCTGCACATAGACGTGGACGAGGTGTTCAGGTCTCTACAGAGCAACAAGGACGACGACTGGAGAAGACTTGTCGGCAGCTCCCCATCGGCGCCTGAGCCGGAGAAGAAGAACGAGGATGCGTTCGCGGAGGAGAAGATCCGCATCATGACAACGTACACGTTTGCGGGGAAGCTTGTGCGGGAGTCCAAGCTCGTGGACGCCAACTCGGCCGAGGCCAAGGCGTACATGAACTCTACCAACGGCATCGTCAACACCGGCGCCGAAGAAGGGCCGCACAAGTCGTACGTGACTGTTGTGCGGCGGGTGAAAGGCGTGGAAGAGCCGGTCTCGCTTCGCATCAAGCTCAAGCGCCCGTCGCTTATCGACAAGTTTCTCGCGGGCGACAAGAAGAACAAGCTCACAACGCTCGAGAAGTCGCGGCTCGACTGGGCGTCGTTTGTCGACAAAAAGAGCCTCAAAGACGACTTGGCGCTCCACAACAAGGGCGGCTACTTGGAGAAGCAGGACTTCCTCGGCAGGGTGGAGGCGAAGAAGGACTTGCACTACCAGCAGGCGAAAGAGGTGGAGCGGCAGCGGCAGTGGCAGTTGCAGCAAAAGATGTGATTTCACCAAACGTATCGCAACTGCCCACATTACGCCTTCACCACACATACTCCCCACACATACTCACCACTACATACTCATCACTACATGCATTTACCTACAACCTGTAAGACGACATTGAGCACAATTGAGCACTTGTAATGCTTGGAATTGAATGCGCTTATCTGCCTAGGGCGCACGGACACACGTGACTGGCAAAACTTTTCCGAGTAACAACAGCTCAAGGCCCCATAATTGTCTCCAGTTGCCAGCGTCATCGCGTTGACCCCATTCAGCCGTCCACACTAGGCCAATTACCATGTCTAATCTTTTGAAGCGGAAAAACGAAGAGGATGAGACCTCGGCCGACGACCAACTCAATAAGCGCGTGGCTCTAGATAGCGAGCAATTGGAGTTGTCTGAGAAGCAAGAGGAGAGCACGCAAACGGCCCCCACCATCGACCAGCCCGAGGGCAAACCCGAGAACGGCACCGAAGTGCCCGCCAAGAGCGAAACCATACAAAGACACGACCTCCCCGAGAGGCAGCCACCTTCCAACGAGTACGAGCCAAGGAGTCACCTCCAAAACGAGTACGAGCCAAGGAGCCAGATCCCACAGAACGAGTACGAACCAAGGACACAGAGCGAGTACGAACCAAGGACACAGAGCGAGTACGAACCAAGGACACAGAACGAGTACGAGCCACGGCCCGACCACGAGCAAAGGAACGACCACGAATACAGACATGACGACGAATACGGCGACTACTCCGCGTCCAAGCCGGTGTCGTCCCACAGAGAAACCGAGGACGCCACGCACGTCTCGGTGAGAATGTACTGCCCGGTGAAAGAGGCCGGTGTCATTGTGGGCAAGAAGGGCGAGAAGATCTCGCACATCCGCGAGAAAGCCAACGTGCGCATCTACGTGAGCGAGAACTTGAAGAACGTGCCCGAGAGAGTCATCTCCGTGAAAGGATCTGCCGAGAACGTGGCGCGTGCGTTCGGGTTGATCACGCGGACCATCTTGGAGGAGCCCGAGGACGAGCCCGCATCCATGATGAGCAAGCAGTACAACCTCAAGCTCTTGGTGCCGCATCCGTTGGTCGGGTACATCATCGGCAAGGCGGGGTCCAAGTTCCGCGACATCGAAGAGAACTCCGCCGCCAAGCTCAAGGCCGCCGAGCAGGCGTTGCCGTACTCCACCGACAGAGTGCTTTCCGTGACCGGCGTGGGCGACGCCATCCACATCGCCATCTACTACATCTCGCAGGTGATGTTGGAGCACAAGGACATTCTCAAAAAGCACAAGATTGTGTACTACAACCCCGCAAACTACCGCCACCAGCCACCCACAGGAAACCCGATCATGAACATGTCGATTGCACCACAGCAAAACTCGTTGCCGTACATGTCTGGCAACCCGATCCAGATGCCCGGCATGGCCAACCCAATCAAAGATAATCACGGGTACCCGCAGGTGGCCAAGCCATACAACTTCCAGATGATGTTCCAGCCGTCGATTCGGCCGCAGTACAATGGCCCGCTGAACATGCCTCCCGCAGCACTTGCGCCGCCGCAAAATCTGTTCACCGATGAGCACGGAAACACCATCATCGGCGACGTCATCACGCATATGCCCGTCCAGGTGAGCAGCTCGCCGGACAAGTTCACCCAGGACGTTTTCGTGGCGAACTCCAACATTGGGTCCGTCATTGGAAAGGGTGGAAACAACATCAAGCAGATCAGAGAGAGCAGCGGATGCACCTACGTTAAGATCGAGCCCGACCAGAACCAGTCGATTTTGCTCGGCGGCGGCAAGGGCTTAACGAACATCAGAAAATTGACATTGACAGGGAGCTACAACTCCATACAGACGGCCATCTACTTGATCAATCAGAGGATCAGTGCTGACAAGGAGCGTAACGGCATACAGTGAGGTTGGACTAGTGTATACATCTATAAAGTCTAAACTACAAATGCTTGATGCCCAAGCTTGTCAAAAGCATGGTGACTCCGCTGAACAAACCCTCGCCCAAAACCAAACCACTGCTAATGATCACCATCTTGACCTTCTGGTCTGCAGGGTTTCTTTTGGCGTGGCGAATCCATACGTAGGCCAATAAACCGCCCAAAAACCGGGCAAGAGTAAAGTTTGGAGTGTTGTAGATGCCAATGCCGACAGCGACGCCGTTGGGCAAGTAGACCAAGTACTTGTGATACTTGGAGCTTTTGGACACCGTATTCTTGACCACCGAGATGGCGCCGAAAATGGCGCCAAAGAGCAAGCAGAACTCAAATGCGTGCGGAGGTAGGCCCTCTCCAGTCACCAACCGCGAGCAGTCGATCCACACCACGGCGGTTGGGATGCGGAACATCGAGCTCGGAATCTCATACACCTTGTCGTAGACCTTGTACATGATACTGCTCAAAAACACCGAATAAACGGTTCCTACCAATTGAGCAGCGAACTGGGCCTTGGGGGAGGCGCCAATCAAATGTCCTGTCTTGAGGTCTTGCATCAAGTCGCCCGCTTGCTGAGCGCCCGCCTCTGCAATTCCTCCTGCCACCAAATTGATAAGAATCTTCGATGGGTGATCATGCGGGATGATCACAGCAAAGATCAACTGAGACAACTTGCCAATGCCGCTCACGGGGTTCAAGTCTGTCTCGCCCAAGGCGCGAACGCCCAACACGGAGAAGAAGAGTGCAAGCACGATGGCCATGACTGTAGCATAGTACGGAACCAAGTCGCCAAACACAATTCTCATGGCACCAATGCAAAGGAAGGACGAAAGAACGAGTCCCACCACGGTTGTGCGGTTGTCAACCAAGTGCTTCTGTGCAACGTCCACGAACGAAATCTTGCTGGCGACACTGGACTCCTCTCTGTCCTCCAACAAGGGCACATTTTCAGCGGTATACTGACGAACCAAGCTGTTAAGGCCGCGCATTGTCACCACAACAAACGACACCACCGAGTCTGCAATCATGACACTCAAACTCAACCACAAAATCCATCCCTGGCCGCCCGTGACCCAATTGTCTATAGGTCCCGGGGCCCATCCCAAGTACTTTGAGAGGGGCGCCAAGACACCCCAGCCCAAGATAGCGCCAAACAACATGTAGGATACCGAAGGGAGACCCATGATGATGCCTTGGCCAATGTATGCTGGAGAGGGCTGGAAGTTCCACTGGTAAACGTGCGACAACTTGCCTCCGAACACCGGAAGCGAGCGCAACACGGGGATGAAGAAGGACGTTAATGTGTATGCTGCCGAAATTACGAACGAGATGAGTAACGAACGGATGTTCGACTGGTATGCTGAGGTTGCACTCTTGAGTCCGTTGGAGTCGCGAGGGCAGATCACTCCTCCGTGAGGGTAATCCCATAATGAAGGGGCGGGGCTTTCGATCAACTCTGGGTTCTCCAACAAACGCTCTTCCACCTTGTCGTCGTACATTTCAGTGCCGTGAAGCACAGAGATGAGTGTTGCCGTGGCACTTCCACTTGGAAATGGGAGTTTTTCGGTGATGATGACCTGCTTTCGGAGGGGAACGGCAAAGAAGACGCCAAAAAGCGCCAACCCAAGCGACCACACAATCAATTGGGGTGTGGAGAAGACGATCTTCGCTCCAGTCCCGCTTTCGTCCTTGGTGAGAAACTTTTCGATGGCTGGAATGACGCCAACGAGCCCGTAGGCCAACGGACCAGTGCCCACGGCCACAGCGACACTCTGGATGTAGACGTTTTCAACGTCGGTGAACGTTGCGCCCCAAGGCGAAAGTCTGAAAAATGTGAAGCCCAACAACGCCGACGGAAGCGACATCATGGAGACCCAGCCGGTCTGGAGACCAAACTGGAAGTTGGATATGAGCACCACGCTACCGATGAGCAACCCTACTAGCGTGGCCCGGACGGTGATCTGCGGAAGTTCAGATTTTTCTTGCCATTGGAGCACCGGCGTCTCGCTCTTGAGCGAGGTCGAGTCCGCCAGGCGGCTGGACATTTTTGGAAACGTTGTGGGCAATCAGGAGAGAAAGGTGTCGACAGCGCTTAAGTCCGGAAGCAGCAGAGTGTAGAAGGTGGGTGTGAGTAGCGTGGTGGGTGCGATGACTGGTTTGATGTGCTTATTAATGCGGAAAATTTACCCCGATCTGGTCACCAGTTGCTACGCGCCCGCGAACGAGCACCGGCCCGAATAAGCCCTGGCCCGAGCCGAGCTGTCTACTCGAAAACATTGCGTTAGTCGTCTAGTCCGTCGTCTAGTGGCCTAGTGCCGCGTGTCACGTAGTGGATGTAGTGGATGTAGTGGATAGTGGGTAGTGGTGAGTCAGACGTCCAAAGAGCGTCCTCACAGAGAATGCCCTGAGAATGCCTCGCTGAGAATGGTGAGGCTAGTCCTCGCCGCTGAGGAGGTAGTTCAAGATGTCGCTCAAGGTGATGACGCTGACCAACTTGCCACGCTCGTCGACGACGAACAACCGGTGTAGTCTGGACTTGCGGATGGTGTCCATGATGGTGCTCAAGCGGTCGTTGAACGTGCACGTGTGGACGCCCTCGAAGTCCTCGGCACGGCGCAAGAGAGCGTCGCCCACGCTCAAGTCGAGGTCGGTGTACATGCCGCCCTTGACCAACGCCAACACATCCACGGCCTCGTACACATTCACCAAGCGGTTCTCGTCGTTGACAATGGGCACGGACGACACGGAGTTGTGGGCCAAGTGGTGGATGACCTCGATGACGGGGGTGTTCATGGTGCACTTGGAGAGCTCCTTCGGCGAGCACAACGCGGCAATGTCCCGGATGGGCTTCAACAACATCTTTGTCTCCCTACAGTTCAACGCGACGAACTTGAGGATACGGTACTGCGTCAACACGCTGACCACGATCTCGCGGTGGGTCTTCTCGTCCTCGTCAATCAACGGGATACGGCGCGCCTTGGACTCCAACATCTTGACGCACGCCTCGTACAACAGCTTGAACGGGTGGATGTACACGGTCTCGATGGGCGCCACGCCGATGGCCTTCTCGATGTCGCGCAACCCGTCCAACGTGAGCTGGTCCACGAGGTCGAACTTCTCGGGGAACTGGAAGTAGTACTGGATGACATTGATGAAGTCGCTCAGCGTCAACAACCCGGCGAAGCGCAGCGTCTTGTTGTTCCACAACGGCGCGCTGACGATGTTGTTCTGTAGCAAGATGTTCAACGACTTCTTGACGAGCAACAGCGTGTCCAACACCACTAGCCGGTAGCTCACGGGCAACACGTCGTAGGACGTTTTGCTTTGTAGGAAGAGCCGAATGGCCCGGAGCCCGATGCGCTGGTCGTGCTCGATCTGCTCAGCAGACAAGCTTTCTATGTAGTCGTTGGGCGTGGCCGGCGAGGCAGCGACGTCGGTCATGGTGGTAGGGATTGTTTTCGCGCTGTATGAAGGCCGCAATAGAGGCCGCCAATAAATAGCGAGCCGAACAATGGCACCGACCAACGACGAATTTTACGTAATCAGGTACCTAGACTATTGTGCTCACGTGGGAATGAAGACAAGAGTAGACTGTCTCAGCTTCTGAGATCACTACGGTGAAGTTCAGTAGCGTGTGATAATGGGTGCGAAACGACCAGGCTGCAACCCGAGATTAACTTCCCATTGTGACCCCCGAAACCCGAGCTACTGCTTTTTTACAATGGGACGGCTGAAAGTTTACATTTGCCACAAAGACTTCTGATACACTTTTGAGTTTTTCATCTGGGATGTCAACCTGGCCGTGCGAGACCCACCAGGGCAGTCAGCTCTGACAAACTTCATACCAGGATCTAATGCAACCAGGGAAATACAAGGATGCTCATTACTGTTATCTTATTTGTGATTATTATGATTATGGATCCTGGTGTCTCGTACATGTTCATGGATCAGTCTTGGTGTGAACTCGTATGGTTGGCCGATGCATGGTATAGAGATGGCTACACCGAGTCATACTCTGTGATTAATGAAGGTCTATAATCATGCCCATCTGCCCAACAACGCCATCACGCCGGTGCCGAAGCACAAGTAGCCGTACGCGAGAAGCATGCGCTTGGTGCCGTTGGGGCCCTTGAACTCGCCCGAAAACAAGAACTCGTGCGCCATCAACTCCACGAGGCCCGTGTACAACAAAATGCCCGCGGAGATGGAGTCAAACACACCGTTGGTGATCAACGCACGCGCAGAGTTGGGTGGGTACGTGTATCTCACGCCAATGCCAATGGCAATCGCAATGGGCGTCGTCAACGCGTATGCAGCGGCCATGACCCACGGCGTCCACCGCTTGTCCTTGGGCCATGGCGTGGTGGAGATCCGCGCCCCCAAACCCAAGCCCTCAAAGAGCTGGTGGAACACAACAACCACGTACAACGTCTTGAACTCGTCGCCGGCAACGGCCAACGTCAAACCCACGAAAATCGAGTGGAAGATAACGCCAAACTCCAACACAAACACCGCCACCAACTGGCCGTAGTACTTCTCCTTGTCGGGGTCCTCCACGGGCGTGCCGAGCGCCTCTCTGTCCTGGTGCTCTTGCGCGTGGGCAAAGTGGCTGGGGTAGGGGTTCGTCTCCTTGGGCACAACCTTACCCTCGTCGTCTTCCGAGTCGGTTTCCTTCTTCACGTACGCGGCCTCCTCGCCAAAATGGGAGTGGGAGTGCCCCTCGCCGGAGGCGCCGATTTTCTTGTCCACGTAGCGGAACGCTAGCAACTCAAAGAAGAACAACAAGAACAACGAAAAAAGGCAGATCGCAAACGCATAGGGATACACCTGCCACGCCTCGCCCAAGCACTCGTCCGTCAAGGACTCGTTGGCTGGCTGCAACAAGTGGATGAACGCGGTGGCCACAATCACACCCGAACCAAAGTATTTGGCAAAGAAAAACGTCCACGGAGGCATTCTGACAAACGAATACCTCGAGGCAAGGATGGGGAAGAAGGCGCCGAAGCCCGACCCAATTAATATCACGAACACGGACGAAATGCGTGCTCCAAGCATCCCGTTGTAGTCATTCCCGCTCTCGCAGGTGTCTCTGGCGAGCACCTCAACAAACTCGGACATGGATACTGGGGTAGTAGTTAGCGAACGATCCTTTCTTTATAGAGAATGGTAACCACACCGGTATGGCATCTCGCGACTAAGGCATGCACTGCATAAAAATTAGCTTCTCGCAACCACTACGGTACCAGAGAAAGCTGCCAAGAGCCCAGACTTTCGATTGACACCAGAATGTGTCACGTCAAGCGAGTCCGATGCCCATGATTACGAAGGTGGGAAGTGCCCAAGACTCAGTTGGTGGAGGCAACGGTTCACCCTACTCCCTGTTACCCTGGTGGTTATCGTGATCGTCTTCTCGATGTATACAGGCCGATGGGGATCACGAGACCAGTAGTTAAGGTGAACGGCTGCGGTGCCGAATGAAAAACGGCCAATTAATACATGCATCACCACTATAGTACTGAGTGCCGTGCACACCTTGAATGGGGAAGTATGGGCTGGAAAAATCGGCACGTATGGCCACGATGTACTGATGTTGATGCATTGACGGTCTTGGAACAATGATGGCTAAACGTAGTTGAGCGTCATTTAGAAGGACATGCTGTGCATTGATTGCAAGGACGAACCGTGCTGGGCAGAGGCGAGAGAAGCCGACATATGCAGCTCGCTATTGGTCTGCACAAATGGTACAGATGCCGACGGTCGAACGAATTGCCTCGTAAATGGCACTACAGATACTAAGCCCTTGAACAATAGCGTCAACCAGAGGTCGACTTCACAGAAGTCCAGACGTCACAGAGGTCCAGACGTCACGACGTGACAGAGTTTACATGGGTCACGATCAGTTCGACAGACCATGTCGCAGAGTTGACACAACCTCATCCGGACGTTTGTGCCTCGCGAAAAGATCTGCCGTGCTTCGATTTGCGTGGATATATCGCTGTTCCTGGGTATTAGGTTGCGTTCTGGCTGAACGACTGCAAAATTACGCCCGAGTAAGTGCAGGCCATAACCTCGAGCTCGGATGATGGGCCCGACCCTTGTGGAATCTGTAAGTGACACGCTCGTGATGACCTTTTTATCCAATTAGGTCTCGGTATAAGATTGCAGAGGTGGCGTTGAGTATATATTGAAACTATGGTGGGGTGGACCATGCGATGAGGTGCATGGAGAAATTGTATGGGCGCCGAAATGGTTAAATACGTATTTCATGGGGCGAGACGACAAACGCTTGTTGTTTTAGGAGAGACATCTACGGCATCGACCGCTAGTGGAAGCTAATGTGAGCTTTATGTCTGAAAACGTGTAACTGTTGATAATCATGCAGTGTTCTTGGTCCGTAGCTCGAAAGCCCAATGCCGACATACAAGAACGATTTAATACATTTTTCTTTTCTATTTACTGGTCTGAAGAGAGTCAAGGCTTTCTTGCCTTCTTGCCCGCGCCTCTCCTGGCTTTCTTGCGAGGTGGCGCTGCCTTTCTGGCCAATGCCTGCTGCTGGAACTTCAGGTCTGCCACCGCCAACAACTGGGAGAATCTTCTCGCTAGTCCAGCATGCATCGAGCAAGCAGTTCTTTGTCCTTCCTCCAAAAGTTCTAAGAAGTGTTGGAAGGTGTGCTCCATGTTGAGTCCGCTAGTTCTGAGTTGAAGATCACTAGGGCCAACGAACGACGTGACTCCGTCGACCAGGTGGGCCAGCTCTTGGTCTTGACCAGCATTGTGCAAGAAAGCATTGTACAGTTCCAGGAGTTGTGCCTTATAGGCGACAATCTCAGACACGCTGTTGGTCATGGTCGCAAGATCGCGTGAAAGATCCGCCGTCAACAAACCCAAGCTGTCGCTGGATCTTTCAACAGCTTCGCCAACTAGGCCAACTTCGCTGAGGCACTCTTGAACCTTCTTCTTGAGGGCGACAACGATTCTTGGCTCGACTGCCGCCTCGAATGCATCGACCAAGTCCAAGAATCCTTGGCTCAAGGCACCGCCGGCATCAAGAACAGCCGCCAACTCCTTCGCACCGTTCAAGCAGCGAGTAGCAAACAGAGTGATCATCTCAGTGTTCTTGTCAACTTCCCTGGCCAAGTAGGCGAACATGGCGCGGAATCTCAATTGCAATTCCTCATCCATTTCGGTGGGGTTCTTCCCGTCCCGGCACAAACGCTCGAACTCGGCTGGGAAGTCCAAAGAGAAGTCTTCATTCTTCTTTGTCTCGTTGACCTTACCAACAACATGAGAACAGGCGCCGGTAGCACCACAAACAAGCATCTGAATTTCAACCAACACTGCTTGAAAGTCGGGGGTTGCCAACTTGGTCTCGGCCACGAGAGACAAGACCTCATCCCTCCTGGGCAACGCAGTAGTTATGAGACTAAAAGGACAATCGCCCGAACACGCAGCAACGTCTTGAGTGCGAGACTGCTCAACAGCGGCTTCAGTGAAAGGCTCTTCCGCAATCACATCCACTGCTGGATCAGACTCGCACTTCTCGTGAACCGTCGCTGTATGCTGGGAAGGAATCTCCCCATCAAAGTCCAAGCACACGAAGGGCTCGGGAGCATCCCACCAGCATACTTCAAAATTGGGTGGCAAATATGCTGAGCATACGTCAAAGGTGGGTGGCAAAGGAGCAGCATCAAGCCCTTCAGGAGCGCTAGCGGCATCGTGAACTGGCGTCTGGATCAAGTCGTTGGTTGCAATAACTTGCTCAACAGTCGCACTCGCAGTCGCGCTTGGCTCCAAAATCTCCGTAGATTCCGCAGATAACTCAGTGAGAAGGCCATTGTTTGCCGCTTCCGATTCTTCAGCGGCATCAGAGCTCACCTCCGTGATCTTTGCGGCCACCACCGTGTGGGTAGTTGGGTCAAGTTTGTCCCTGCACAAAGTTGCTGCATCAACGAAAATGGGTGCAAAATCAGCGCCTGAGGGGAGAAGTGCACTCAGCGAGAGGATAACCTTGAATGATCTCTCTTCAAAATAGCTTTGAAGAATCCTGCTTCTGCTAAAGTAAGTCGCATATCTCATCATGAGCTTGAAGTGGTGGTACTGGGAGAGTTGGCCGACGGTGTTCTCGACTCTTGACAGAGCCTGTTCAATGACCGGAGAGGCGGGTGCAGACGTAGTCAAAAGCACATCCTTGGGACCAAAGAATTCAGAAGAAGGAATCGTCAAAGAAGGAACCGACGGCTTGTCGGCATGGTCACAGACCAACAGCTCGACGCTATCGAAGCTAGGTCTCTTTGCCAGAAAGACAGGAGACGAAGTCGAAGTGGAACCGTCCTCCAACGAGCCTCCAGGGCCCTGGCGGTAACACTCTAAAGGCAGAGGATTCACTGCAACTTGGCAGAGATCCTCGCTTGCGACGGGCAAGTCCTTGCCTTGCTTCCACTGCTTCAAGGCAACCTTGACTTTGGCCCTCCGCACGGCCCTGGAGAGGTGAGCAAACTGTTCGTTTGCTGCCTTCTTCACCTTCTCCCTCTTGGCGCCCTTCAACTTTCTGCCCATCTTCTTGGGCTTGACTCCTTGCAATAATGATCTCCCCTTAGGGGGACCCACGGGGCGAGGAGCCTGCTCTTGCTTCCCGAAGGGAAGGCACGAGTAAACATAAGTCGCCAAACTCAGAAGCTTGCTAGCTATGTTCGAAAGACTCATGAGAAGTAGTAGAGAAGGAAATGGGGCGAGGTGGGCGGACGTGAATTTATACCCAAAACCAGCATACTTCAAAAGAAAACAGCGCATAACAGTCACAACAACCAACAGCACACACAGATAAAGAAGACTGGACCACACATGAGCTTCATCTTGAAATCCTATCGATGAACATAAATTTCAGCCTCACGAACCCTTTTGTGTCTAGGTTCGTCGCGGTGACGCAGTAGAGGTCCGTTGCAACACAACAGCGAACTTTTCGGCCATCCCCGAAGTTTTGATATACTGCGACGTCGAAAGTAACATCCCATGCAATGGGAGCCATAGCGTTCAACGATGAAGCCGTAGCAGTCAACGAACATGGTAGAACGAATGTCCGTAGTTCAGGCAGCCACGCACTTCACATGGAATCGTCACAGGGAGGATGGTCCAGTCAATCCTGTCCTTTGGCAATCTGACACCCCCAACTCGGACCTGACCGACTCCATGATTTAACAATGGTATCCGCCTGCTCCACGATGACTCTGGTTGCAAAATCGCACTTGCAACCACGGTAGTGCAGGCCAGGTGGCTCCAGAGCTACGTTAGTCGTTTCGGCGGTCAAATCTGATCCCACGTTGCATCCAGGTATCGATTCGTTCGATCCGTTCTCTTGTTTTCTTACTGCTGCTCGTTTCTGTGTCTTGTCGCTCGCTGTTCGCGTCAGCGTTCGAGGCACCTGCCTAGTTGGCTCCGAGCTTGGATCATGAAAACTTGCCTTGCGCCCTCGTGGACTCGCCAGCATGTTACAGTGTGTAAGTTAACTAGCCGGCTTGAGTTAGTATAAACCACAACGTATCTGCATTCTATTTGTTAGGGATTACACTAGTCTCTGTATATGTTGATCCGAGGGACTCCTCAGCTCCCCTTGAAAGAACAATTCTTTCGTTCGATAAATATCCTGCCAAAACATTCCTTCAAACATTCCATCAACTTGTTCATCAACGCTTTCGATGTTCCCGTGGACTGTTATCTTGATGTGAGGATGTACTGGTTTGTCAACTATCGTGATGTGAGGATGTACTGGTGACAACCACAACATGTCTGACAGAAGCGAGGTTCTTGAGGACAGGCTAGAGGCGGCGAGAAGGCGGTTTGAAGAGTTGAAGAAGAAGAAGTCCAAGAAGCTTGAGGGCTCGCCGGGCGACTCGACGGGCTCGTCTCCCTCGCTTCCCGCGGCCACTCCGCCAAGCGCAGAAAATGAAGAGCTTGCCGAGCTCAGGACCACAGTGACTATGCAGACGGAGACGATCAAGCGCTTGCGAAACGAAAACACCGACCTCAAGCTCGAGAAGATGGACCTCACGGACCGAATTGCCGACTTGGAGGCGGAGATCAAAGCACTTAAGGCGACAGCCGGAGCAGCACCCAAAGCGGCAGTCAAGCCCGCCCCGGCCGATACTACTTTCACCAACGACTACGCCAAGGACACGCCTCAAGTGCCGGACAAGGGCGACTTCAGAGAACGGCTAATGGTGTGGAAAGGCTGGCAGGTCGACATGACGCAGTGGAGCGGCCCCAGCGCAACCAAGGTGGCGCTCTAGCGCTACAGACATCCCTATAGCATGAGCTACAGCCCGTATGAATGAGTGCTACAGAAAGCACAACCCGTATGACATGACTATTTACAGTATCTATGGCTCACTTGACGCGACACAACACCAAGCCCTTCAAGTCCCTCTTGGCCGCCTCCTGGATCTCCACCACCTCGTCGTTCAGCGTCTTCACGAACATGATCTCCGCGGGCTGGATCGGCTTGATGAACCGCACGGGCAACCCGGACGCGAGCGCCTTGACCTCCGTCTGCGTCAAGTGCACCTTCCTGCCGGGCTTCAGCACCATGCTGATGTCACGGATCACCGGCGCGTTGTTCCTATACTTCAAGTCGACCCACAAGCGGCGGGTGGAGATGTTGTCGGGGGTGACTTCCACGGGCGTTTGGTCGGGACCGGCCGTGGAACCCTTGTGGACGGAGGAGATGAAGCCTTCTTTGTACAAGCCGGCGGCGAGTTGTAGATGCAAACGGGTGAAAGGAATGGAAGTTGTAGAAATGCGCACGTTCGTGCAGTTTTTTATGTGGGCACAGAGGTTGGACAAGTGGACCAACGACATTGTGGAGTGGTTGATGTCAGATTTTTTCAATGCTTCAGATTTGTGCAGTAGCTCCTACTCTCAGCGACAAGAGCCTATTCTCTACGCTTATTTTTTCTTCACTTCCACGTTCCTCTCTTGTTTCTATTTTTCTACGTTATATCCTCAATTCTCTGCCGTGGTGAAGGGGCGAGGTGTACTTAGAGGGCATAAGTATCGCAGAATGGGCGCACCGCAAGACTATACGGCTTCGTCTCTAACGCTTGGTCAATGTGCTTGGTCAATGTGCTTGGTCAATATCTTTGTCAATGTGCTAAGTCGATGTAAGATCACTGACTTTCTTGCTTGCAATTATTTCACCCTTTTCCTGTCTTGTTCGTGTATTTGTTCCTCTGATTAGACCAGGTGCGAACTTCAACATGTTCTTCAGAGGTGCTCCGCGGGCCCTCCCCATCAGAAGCCCACTACAGAACTTCTTTCCTCGACTGCGCTTCTACTCCAAGAAAGTGCGTCCGGAAAATGCCCCCAGAATCAGATACTTGGTCTTGATGGTGCTAGTGTCGTTTGGAGCGATGCACTTGGCCACGTCTCGAATCACGAAGAAAGGACCGCCCAAAAACTCCTTTTCCGAGAGAGAGTTCCAGCAGTATGAGCAGGAGTCCGGCTTGAAAAGGCGTAGCAAGTTGGTCGGCCACGAGCAGAACTCTCAGTACGACTTCTACGTGGTGCCGTTTACGCATGATCGCAAGAGCTTGGAACAAGAGTTGGCCAAACGTTTGCCCGAGGACAAGCAGGTGAAGGTGGTCGACCCAAAAGAGTTGATCGAGAAAGAGCTTGAGGACGAGGGCAGGTACTCCTACTTGTTGGAGGATTTGAAGAGACTGGGCAAGCCATTGCCCCGGGGCTTGCTCACGGCTTTGGTGAAGCAGGAGGTCAAGCTCTTCATGAACACCACGCGCGGACAGCACGACACCAGCATAGTGTTGGTGAATTACCCGCAGACGACCGAGGAGGCCATCAAGTTTGAGAACGAGGTGGCAGACATCAAGGCATGCCTCGTCTTCTCTGACTACGACCAGAGCGTCAGCGACTTGAGCGACGACGAGGTGCGCAAGGTGACCAACGTGCTCGGCTACTTTGACATCGTGAAGAAGAAGAAGCAAATCGGCAGCGGTACCGACAAGCTCTAATGCCAATCTTGTACATACATACCAAAGATATCACCTTACATCACCTTCCAATAACCACCTAATGGTATCACCTTCCAAAGAATTCTTCCGGCGTGTGGTACCTCACTCCCACGTTTTCGGCAAATCCCTTGTCATCGGCCAGATGGTCCCCCTCTCTTCCTGCCGCGTCTCCCACGTAGAAACTGTGTTCCAAGTCGATCGAGTAGTCGAGCCCCAATGCCCCTTTGATGTATAGATCGAGCTCCTCCCACATGCCTGGCTCAGGCTTTCTATAATGCTTGTGCTGCTCTTCTGAGCTTTTGAGTTTGTGGGCCTTGCCGGGCCGCCCGGGAGCAGCGAACACCAACGCTTCGATTTCCGTCTTGTTTTTGAGCGAAACTAGCACCAGAGACACCTTTTCGGTGAGCTTGTGGTAAGACTTGGACGTTAGCTTCAGCTCCTGCGTGGCCGACACGCTGGCCTGGTTGGTGAAGATGGCCATCACGTACCTGTGCTGCTTGACCTTGGCCCGAAGCGTGGGGAGTATGTCCTCGTTGCGCCACTTCCAGTCGTAGGGCCCTTTGCCGTACTTGAAGTCGGACTTTGTGCAGATGATGGTGTCGTCCATGTCGAACGCCGCCACCCTGACCTTCTTGTCATCTATGACGGCATTTTCCTGACAGTACTTGTCGAAGTTTGCCGACAGCGGCGTGTTTGATATGAGATGAGAGCCCCTGAGTCTCCACTGGGGCGAAAACTGATTTGTGGACACGGGGCTGCGGCGTTTTACCTGGGGCTTCTGAACTTTGTTCCCCTCTAGAAGGTCTCCAAGATCCATTGATGTTCGCGATGCGAGGTTGCGAAATTATCTCCACAACTCAACAGTCATACATCTACAACTCGATTCGTACAATACAGCTCGATAGTGCGAACCTGAAAAGTTGTCCCACTAACCTTGCTTATTGGTAGCTGCGACGCGTTACTTGATTTGATCATTACTTTGCATATGGACGAGAAGGTCTCAACTGACCAGTATGGCCGCAAAACGTGGAACGTCGAGGCGTACGCCAAAGACGCCAAAAAAGGCAAGTCTTCACTGCCGTCAGAGCTGGCTCTTCAAGCTGCTCTCGCCGTGAAGGATCTGTCCGCTTTGCAGCTGCGGGCACACCTTCTAGATCTGTCTGTTCTGGCTGTGGGCACTCACACTTTGATCAGCTCGGGCAGCACCACGGCCACCTTCGGCAAGAACAAGCGTTTCGGATTCGCCTGTCCCATTTGTGACTTGTCGTTTCGAGACACGTTGGCGTTGGTGGATCACTTCAACTCACCCCAGCATGCCAAAAACGCATCCAAGATTGCGAGATCGAGCGGCGGAGGCGAAGAGATCGAGGATGGAGTGCGGCGAGCAAACGCGCAGGAAGTCGCTGACATGATAGAGCAGTTGGTGAAGAGGCTGCTTCGGACCAAGGCAACAGGCCACGACAAGGCGTCATTGCAGGAGAGGATTCTACAGAGGCAGAAGTTTGAAGAGCGGAAGCGGCAACTCCGACGCGCCAAGAAGGAGCGTAAGCGGCAGGTCTTCGAGACGCCGGAGGAGACGGAGATCGGCAAGATGATGGGCTTTGAGGGTTTTGGCACTACCAAGCAGTGACCATAAGGGCGCTTACCACCCAAATCAGTTGAAGCACAATGGATCATCCACCCACTGCATCTCTTCTCCATGTCGTTCAACTATCCAACTCATCCTTTGTTCAATGGAGCATCAGATGGCATCCAGCATCCAATGTCCAGTGCACCTCATATTCGCCAGGGCTTCGCCGCTTGGTCAAGAAATGAGGTTCTGAGAACTTAACTACAGCCAGTAGGGCGACCAGTATGACGACCAGTATGACGACCAGTATGTTGACGAGTACGACGGTGAATCTCAGCATTCTCAACTCCTTGGAGCTCGATGGCTGCGAACTTGCGAACTCGCTTATCGTCAAAATTGTTCCCAGAGCAATATTCGGCACTGCCCGCTCACAGCATCGAACCAGAGCATTACGCGGCTATCGCCTCACAATAATTCATCTTAGCATTCCACTCTCTAGCGTAGTCTCCAGCTTACTCTCTAGCGAACGCTCTAGCGTAGGGTGTGCCGCCTGCAGTACGGCGCACCCACCAATGAAAATTATGGAAATGCGCTTTACAACAACTACACCATGGTCAAGTTCAACTTCAGCGTGCCCTTCAGCAGCCTCTTCAAGTACCGGGCAGGCAAGTTCAACTTCCAACTCGAGAAGGACATCAGGTCCAAGTTGGACTCGTTGCCTTCCGTGACCAAGGTCTACGCCAACCCCGACGGCACGCCCAGAGTGCCCAGCGACACCGAGTTCAAGACGATCGCCGAGTTACAGAACTTGTACTACCAGAGAAATCACAGTGAATGGAACTTCATTCTCCCCGGCATTCCTCGCGAGCAGTTGGAGTTGTTCAAGGACAACACCCAGGACTTGAAGAACTTTCAGTTCGTCACCAAGGACGCAGGCAAGATCGTGGACAAGATCCCTTACAAGGACGAGACGACGGGCGAGCTAAAATGGCGCGTGGTGCGCGAGACGGAGAAGGCCGAGGGCTGGGAGTTGCCCTACTTCTACATTGTCTTGCCGGTGTTCATCTACGTGCTCTACTCCAAGTACACGGCACAGATGAAGAAGCGCGCGGCGGAGGGTCCCGAGTGGGCCGAGAAGGAGTTGCGCTTGAGAGCCATGGAGGAGTACTTCCACGGCGACACGGAGAAGGCCAAGCAGTTCTTGTCGGACGAGGGCAAGTCGCTGCGCGAGATCAGAGACAGAGACGACTTGGTGGTGGCACGCATCTTGGCCGGCGACTACGACCGCTTGGCGCAATTGAAGAAGAAGATGCCTGCGGGCGTGCCTCCCCGGCCCGAGGTGAACGACAAGCTCAACATTTAGCATAGACCAGTACAATGAACCACGCATTCATGTAGACCCATCCAGACATGTTATCGCATTCAGCGTCACTACTCACCCTTGTCCCGTTGTGTTGTCCCCTGTCCGTTATGACCCTTCTGTCGGTGCTGGGTGCTAGACATTCTACAATTGACTGGTGAAAAGAAGCTCTGAGCTTGAGCTGTTGGCTATCTGACTATGTACTTACTCGGAGACCTCGCCGCACTCCTCCACCACAATCTGGCTCTTGGGCTGGCCGCTGTTGGAACCCTGGGCCTCGATGGCCTTGACAACGTCCATACCCTCAATGACCTCGCCAAACACCACGTGCGCGCCGTCCAACCAAGGGCAAGGCACGGTGGTGATGAAGAACTGCGAGCCGTTGGTGTTGGGCCCCGCGTTGGCCATCGACAAGAGACCAGGCTTGGTGTGCTTCACGTTGAAGTTCTCGTCGGCAAACTTGTCGCCGTAGATGGACTTGCCGCCGTAGCCCATGCCGGTCTCGTAGTCGCCGCCCTGCAACATGAAGTTAGGGATCACTCTGTGGAAAATGGACTTGGCGTAGCCAAAGCCCTTCTCGCCGGTGCACAATGCACGGAAGTTTTCGGCGGTCTTGGGCACCACATCGTCGTACAACTCAAACTTGATGGGGTTCTGCTTGACGCCGTTGATGGACGCAGTGAGGTACACCTTTGTGCCGAGGGCTCTGGAGGTGCTGGAGAAGGCTCTGACGGATCTGAACATGGTGGTGGTTTTTTCACAGAGTGCAGGTTCAATGCCGAAACATGGAGAGCAATGAAGCGAGCCACTAAAGAGGCATACTGAGCCCTGAGGTAACTACACTTAGAATAATGCTTTACGTTTGATTGTGTAAATTGCATCCGATTGCCACTTTTCTGTAAATCTTGGCATCTTGGTTGTACCTAATGGCTCTGATTACCAGCAGGCGAACATCAATTGCTCACAGTGAATTTCGCTGCAGTTCTAACATACGACAAAGTCCGCTTACTTCTCACACTACTCTCACCTGGAATTTATGAACGACGAAGTCCGCTTACTTTCAATCTACTGTCACCTAGAAGTTATGTCCTGTTACATATTTTGGTTATTGTAGAGTGCTATATCCCAGTGTCTCAAAAGCTCAACAAGTCCACCTCGCCCGAGCTCTGCTGCGGCTGCTGTGTCTGTTGCACCTGTGGCTGCGCCTGTGGCTTTGGCTGCGTGGGCTTCTGTGGCGAGCCAAAATCAAACTCGTTCTTCTTGCCTGTTTTGGTTTTCGCCAGGGAGAAGAGCGAGGAGAACGCATCGCCCTGCGGCTTCGCGGGACCCGACAGCACCCTGGTGCCGGTGGAGCTGGCGAAGCTGTTCAGGTTCGAGTAGTTGGGTCCCGAACTCGTGC
This sequence comes from Helenozyma rhizophorensis, assembly GCA_030573355.1. Lineage (NCBI taxonomy): Eukaryota > Fungi > Ascomycota > Pichiomycetes > Serinales > Metschnikowiaceae > Helenozyma > Helenozyma rhizophorensis. Next base: position 120,298 of record JAJMDD010000019.1, read on the forward strand.
CATTGAAGCTGGGCTGCTGGCTGAAGCTGGACTGCTGGCTGAAGCTGCTCTGCGGTTGGCTGAAGTTGGTTTGCGTTTGTGGCTGCGACAAGTAGAGGCCGGCCAAGTTGGACGTCACTCCCGCCGTGCCGGATGGCGCCGACTGGAAGTCGTCGAAGTCGTCATCGTCCTCCTCTGCGCCCTTCGCAGGTGCAGCAGGCGCAGCCGACGTCGAGCCACCCAACAAGTCGCCCAACAAGTCCTCCTCAGGCGCCTTGGGTTGCGCTTTGGGCAGCGCAGGCTGTGGCTTGCTCTTCGAAGGCAGAGCATTCACGCGCGACGAGCCCGTGGTGGGCTTGCCGGCTCTTGCTGGCTCCACATCGTACTCCTCGTATGTCTCGCTCCCGGTTGCTCCGTTGTTGTATGCGCTCGCTGGGTCGTCGTAGCGGGCGCCAAACACACCACCGTCGCCGTACACGCGGCCACTAAAGTCGTCGTCGCCGCCAAACCCTCCATCGGCCGTAATAGACGACGCACCGCCGTAAGCGGCAGAAGACACGCCGCCGAACTTCTTGGCGTTGGCACGGGCCTTCTTACGCTCCAGACGAACCAAAGCATCGTCATTCAACAATGCAATCAACGTCTTGGAGCGGTTGCGCACGTTGATGCCTTGGTCACGGCCCTTCGAGTCGATGTAATGGAACAGCTTCAACATCTGAATGAGGGACACGTTGGCGCGGATATCGTCGATGATGCGCTCCAGCCCGTTCTTCACGAGGTAGTCTAACAATTGCAACAGCTTGTAGATCTGGCGCCACTCGTTGGCAGCCTTTTCCGTAAAACGACGGAAGATGAACCCAAGGATTTCCTCCCTCTCGCGGTAGTTGTATGTGCCAGCAGCAATCTGTGCCATGAGAGATGTGGAAGCTCCCCATGGTTCGTTGTTGGTGGCCTCACGCACCTTGGACTCCATTTCCGACAAGTTCATTGCCACTATTCTGTTAGTACGTGATGGATACAACCGATCTGGGCCGGCAAGCACCGGAATCTCGAGGCGGAAAGTATTCGTGCAAAATCATAGGCACCTTGCTGTCCGATGCGAGCCGGTTCGTCTATCGGAATCATGGCCCGAAATAATCTTTGGAGTTCCGCCTGTCGGCAATTATCAAATCTACTCGACCAAATCAAACATACCATTCTGAGCCTTCCTCACATAAGCCTTCACCTCGTACAACGAGATGTTTTTCGACACGTCTTTGAGGTAATCCATATTGGACAGCCGGCTTGTTGAGGAGTAATTGACAACTTTCCTCGCGCATGTGCAGGCCGCAACATTCTGATACTTGGCGAACATCTAACGCTGATGTAATCTGCTTTACCGACGCTGCTAACTTTCTTCCACATTTTTGTGTTCCTCCTGCTTTGCACTTATTTGTGCTTCTTGTTTTCTTCTCCTTTGTTTTTTCTTTCTCTTTCCTTTTTATTTTTTTTTTGTTTCTATACTTCACGTTTATACCTTGCTTTAATAGATGCCGTCAAGTCACGTAGCTCTTGGACCTTCTTCGGAAACGGCGGCTTGAAACCACGAGGAGAACCGAACGGGGTACTTTCCTCAATTATGCTTGCATTGCCAAACGATCCAAGATGAGAAGCGTTTCCCTGTATGGTGTTGTTGCTGAGGAACGAATTGTTAAAGTTCACCAACGTGTTGTTAGCAAAGCTCGCGTTGGGAGTCCGAAAAGCTGACGTGTTGGAGAGATCCACACTGTTATCCATTGCAGATAACGTATGTTTCGATAGATACCTCCGTTTCTGCAGATGCCTCGCTTTCTCAAGAAGCTCAGTCTCTTTGAGTTTTAACTTGTCTTCTGATGCCGCAGCTGCATTCTGAGGAGTGAGAGACCGGGTGGATGTTGGCTTGGGCTCTTGTGTGATTTTCGCCTTCTTTCTTAGCCCTCTCTCAGTAAGCAGCCCATCAAAATTCTGCCCCAACTTCATGAACGAATACTGAAGAAGATCTGCCACGTCGGCCACCGGCAGCGACATATCGCAGATACGGATATCCTGAATGCAGCTTTCCTTGCTTTTGTGCTCTTCAACTCTGAGCATGGCTAGGTCACTTTCAAACCCTGCCCGATTGTTGGAAATGTCCCACACAAGTACGAGAATTTGAATCCGGTACAAGCAATACCGGTTGCAAAGTTGAATTATTTTCAGTAGGATGCCACTGTCCCTGTTTAGCTTATTTCTAAGCGTCTTGTACACACCAAGCTGCTTTTCCTCGAGTAGCCCACATTCAAATACAAGGAATGGAATGTTTCTGAATGATGACTCCGAGAGGGAATGCGGTAAACTCTCGACAGAGAGAATCATCTTTTCAACTTCAACACGAGTGGAGTAGTAATTTTTAGTTGAGCTTGGTTTCAACGAAAATTTGGTGTTGAGCCACTTGGAGTAAGGTGAGGTCCAGTCTTCGGCAACAAGTAAACATTTTAGTTCAACCTTCGGGTCCTGTGCAAGTGTTTTCACGTTGTGTGCGCAAACCCTCGCAAACAGCTCGATGTCAAGTGGTTGCCAAAGTTTTTGTATCTCCTTCTGCCTCTCTCCCATGTGGTCGAAGCTGGTGTTTCTCGAGAGTGGGGTACTCTTGCGCTTGGTTAGTGACTCTGTCAGGAAATTTGAGGATGAGCGCTTCCGTTTGAACAGGGATGTGCCAAAGTTCATGGCCTTTAGCTCTTCCATACGCTTTGCTTTCTCATCACGTTTGCGTTGTGATTTTTTGCCGACTTCGATGAAGTTCCTAATAACCTTTTTCTTAAGATTAGAATTGTAACGATAGTCGGCAACTGCCAGTAACATCGTCAGATAAGTGAGCTCGTCAAAAAACGCTTGGTACAATTCTGACGCCAACGATTGAAGAACCCGCTCACGCTCTCTGCTTCTATTTTCGTGCTTCACTATCCTTGGAAGGACCTTCAAAAGCTCTGATTCGATGGCTTCGTCCAAGATCTGTTGATAAATTTTCGAGACAGCTTCATTGAACAACGGCTTATCCTTTAAAAGTCTGTTCTTTGCTTGCATGGGCTGTGCGGAACTTGGAAGCAAAGATACAGGTTTTGCTTCTTGCTTGAACGTCACAGAACTACCCGTGTCTTTGGCGACTGGCAATTCAAACGAGACTGACTTTGCTTTGCCACTCCCCAAACCTTTTTCATTCGAGAAAAGAGGAGGCAGTGTACTTAATGGCTTTTCACTAGGTAACAAATGCGGTTTCGCCATTGGAAAGCTATTCGTACTGGGTGCCAGGTTTGTTTTCGATACCGCTGATTCAGTTGAGGATGCCAAATTCGTCGGCCCTGCAGCATCTGAAACCTTCGGTTTGGCTGTGAAATCAAATTTAGGACCTGCCTCTGGAACTTGACCAAATGCCGACTTGGACACACCAGTGTCTGTATTCTGCTTCTTCATGAAGTCTGCTAAATTGAAAGACCCATTTTGAGCACTCGAATCACTCACGTTTAATCCGAATGCTGCTTTTTGTCCAAATGTTCCCTGAAAACCAGCCTGGTCCTTACCAAACCTTGAACTCCCATCGAATCCAGAGGTTTGCTCGACAACGGGATTTTGGCCAAAACCAGAAGCTTTCGTGCCGCCGAAGGCACTTCCATTGGAGAACATATCAGTACTATCACTTCGCTGAAGTCCCATTTCAGCACTAGACGCTGGGTTCAACCCAAATGAGCCTGAATGTATCGGAGCAACGCTTGCCTTGCTTGAAATTGGTTTTCGAGTCACATTGCGCAAGACATTCGAGAAGTTCGATTTATTCAAGTTGAGATTTGAGTTCAGCAATCCGGAGTTAACGAGCTGGGCTAGGGTGGTTTGGCGCATACGCGCATCTAGCCGGGCGGAGAACGCCTGTGAGCGAGTTGCTTTGTCGTAAAGGGAGTTCAACTTGTACTGTGATTCCAACTTCTCCTTGTTGCATAAATCAACAAGTATGGTGCCATTGTCGTTGATAATATCGATATCGTAGTATGAGACGAAGTTCACGAGCTGTTCAACGGTATCAAAGCCGAGCATTTCTCTTAGTGACTCCCCTAGGAAAGCCTTTCCCTTGGTATGATATGATCTGGACATCGATTTCAACGCATAGAATCGGATCTCGTTAAAATGAGTTTCTAGTAGGCACGCAAGTAGAAGCGGGGTTTCATTTGCATTGACCAACCGGAAAAATTCCACGAAAAGATTAATGGCACCAATGCAATTCGTGTAACCTCTTTCCACGACATTGTTTTGGGACATGATGGAGCGGAAGCGAAGAGCTAGCTGCACCTTACTATCCATAAATATCGAATCTGGAAGCAGTTGGATCTCTCTCTCCAATTCGGGATCGCGGAAATGACTTATAAGGTGATAAGCCCTGAACTCTGCCTCATTTGGACATTTCCCGCCATGATTTCTCACGTCCTGATAAATCTCTGTCAATGTTTGCAATGCCTTGTTGAATTGTTCCAACTCTTGCTGCTGGGAATACTCGACATCGCTGCCAGCCATGATATGGAAAGATAACAAATGTATCCGAACAATGCGCTCGTTACAGTCGATAGCTTCGGGTCCGTAGTAGTTCTGGTAAACAAAATCTTGGCGGATGGACCGCGTTCTATCCCAAATAAAGGAATGTGCTTCGGGAAGCTGATGCAAAATGTTGTCCACTATGAAATCAAGTGTTTTCAGAAGGATGTGCGGTGGTCTGACGTCGGATGGCATCGGAGGGGGTTGACCGGCGGCCGGCCGTGAAAAGGCCTTCACTGCTTTGTCTCTGGAAATTTTTTGAGTCGCAGGATCCTTTTCCAACGCTTTGACGTTATTCTCCAAAGCTCTCCGAACTCGTTCAAACGTAGGGCACATGTCAGTGCAGGTTCCTTGAAAGAATATAGCGTCGTTCAAATCCTTTGTGACATTTTCCGCGTCCACGAGGCCCAACTCTTCCATCTTCTTACGCTCCACCTCTCGCATCTTTTGAAACTCCTCGTAAACACCTTGGTAGTCTGAACCCGAGTTTGCTTGCTCGATGCGGAGCATTTTGGCTTGGTTTTCTGCATCCCAAGGATCCTGGCTATACTCCGGGGCCACTAGAAGTCGCGGTTGGTTGAGCATATACCGAGGAGTATGTCGAAGTGGTGCATGACTACGGTTCCGCAGAAAACCAAAGCTGGAGGGGTCCTGGAAGAGCAGTCCTGTCGCTGCAATCTCTTTTTGGGAGAACTTTTGAATGGGGTCAGCTGCTTGCTTTGGTAAACGCTGTGTGGGGGTAATTGAGATGTTATCAACAATTTCGACACTATTTGTAGGTGGCTTTTGGTTTGTGGGTGGCCTTTGGTTGAGGCCGTTCTTGGAAGGGAAGTCTCCACTAGGTTTGCCTGATGGCTTCTTACCAGGGCCCTTAGAGCCAATTTTCGGTTTGTTCGGTCTCTTTTCGTTTGCCTGTGGCGCGCTGGTAGGATTTCGACTTTGTGGGTTCTGGCCAACCAAGGCGCGAGCTTGCCCAGGGACCTTGCGTCGATTCCTTCGGGAATCCACACCTCTATTTGTGTTGGCCTGGTTGTCAGACGGCCGCTGAATCGGCTGCGGTCCGCCCGGTGCAGACATGCGATGAGAATGCTGATATGCTGAGGTGGAAAGAAGTTGAGTAGTTTTGAAGAGGTTCTTGATGTTTAACCTGTACGCAGGACCTGGGGTTTCCACCTCGTCCTTTGCAACCAGTGATGTATTAGTGCCTAATGAGTCTATAATGTGTTTATATGGGGCGTCGAGGCTGACTGGTGGAGAGGCTGTGGCACAAAACCCTCCTCTACTAACAATTCAGCACTCATGCTTTTGGTAAGCTGAGTGTGTAAACGACAAATCCGTGCAACAAGTCGTCCGAAAGAAGCTCGTCGGGTACAACGTGTACTTCGAGCTCCTCCTCCAAAGCGTGGGTCAAAAATGCGTCCGTAATGCTCTCGTCCCTTAACTGCATAGCTACTAGGACGAGCGTATTAGGTCCCATTGCTGTCTTCACCGCATGCACAAAGTGCGGTATGAGGAACTCGTTGTATATGGTATCGCAAGCAAAGATGAGGTCGGGAGTTCCAGAAAGCTTGGCCAACATGACATGATCTTGCTCAGCGTTTTCCCAATCGTACTCGACGATATCGATCTTGCTCCATTCTGGCTTCTCGCGCATCGACTTTTTGCTAATGACTGTGGTGGACGTGTACTTGTGAGTGGCGACGTTCTCCACGAAGTTCTTCTTCAATAGTTTGAGAAGGTGCTTCTGGTCTGTGGCTACGTATCCCCTTGCTTGCGGCCCCAACACAGACGCCAAAAGCCCGCTAGTGCCGGCACCAAGCTCGAGCACTACCAGGGACGAGAGTTGCGTTCGAAACGGACATCTTGGGTGTGCAAGCATCCAGTCCGCAAAGAACAGGGCCGTCTGCCAGCAGATGAAACCCGTGGAGGAGGTCTGGGTGTTGGAGCAAAGCGAAGAACGCGACTGGGTGATGGTTAGATCAATGTCAGCTAGCTCAAGCAGAATGGAGATGGAGTCTGCAGACTTGTCGACGTAGCCGAGGTGCTGTCCCGGCCTAGGCGCGTGATCCACATAGAGTGTGTAGAGGTGGTCGTGTAAGTCTTCGTGGACCACTCTGAGAAGAGAGGTGCTCATCGAGATGTGCAGCTTGGGTGCGAAATACAGGCAGGAGTACTCGATGGTTGCAACATCACCTCGAGTCACACGAGCATAAGGTGACTGACACGCAACACGACTACAATTGGGTATTCATGGCTACACTTGGGTCTATCAAATTCGACGTTATATTGAGTGTGACGTTATTGAGTGTGTTGCTGTGTTTAGATAACGTTCTTCGCATTCAAGATCTCGGCAATCAAGATACCTGCGCCTGCTGCACCAATGACGGTGTTGTGCGACAACACAACCATCTTGAAGTCCAACAAGGGGTCCTCTCTGATTCTGCCCACGGAGACACCGTAGCCCGCGTCTCTGTCCCTGTCCAAGCGGGGCTGAGGTCTGTCGGGTTCCTCCAAAACATGGATGGTGTGCTTGGGAGCCGAAGGACAGCCCAAGTTGGCCGCCTCGCAGCGGTAGTTTCTCAACACCTCCTTCACCTGCTCCACAGAAGGTGCGGGGCGGTTGGCAAAGCGCAACGAGATGCACTCAGTGTGACCATCGCTCACAGCCACTCTCGTGCACTGGGCAGACACCTTCATGTCCTCGAAGGGCAAGGGCGCAAACTCGTCGCCGCTGGGGGCGATGTTGCCCAAGATCTTTCTCGTCTCCCACTCGATCTTCTCCTCCTCTCCGCTGATGTAGGGCACGATGTTGTCCAACACGTCGATGCCGGGCACACCGGGCGAGTAGCCCGCACCGGAGATGGCCTGCAATGTGGTGGTGGTGACCGCGTCGATCGGACCGAACGCCTCGACCAAGGGCTTCAATGGGGCGACTAGGCCTGCGGTGGAGCAGTTGGAGATGCACACAATGAAGCCGGGCTTCTCCTTGCCGGCGGCCTTTGCGTCGGCCACCTTCTTCTCCACGACAGCCAAGTGCTCGGTGTTCACGATAGGCACGATCAACGGCACGTCGGGCTCTCTTCTGTAGTTCTTGGCGTTCGAGATGACGATCTTGCCTGCGGCGACGAAGGCCTTCTCGATCTCGCCGGCGTAGTCGGAGTCCAAGCCGGAAAACACAACGTCGCACTCAGCGAACTTGCCTTCGGGCTTGCATTCCTCGACGGCGATTTCTTTGGCCGCCTCGGGCAACAAAAAGGTCTGTTTCCAGGTCACGGCGTCCTTGTAGGCCTTGCCGGCGGACCGCGAGGATGCACCCAAAGCATAAAGCTCGAACTCGGGGTGGTCGTTCAACAACAAGATGAAACGCTGGCCGACGGAGCCGGTCGCGCCAAGTACACCTGCTTTTTTGAGGGCCATAGCGATGTAGTAGGATGTATGGAGTAACGTGAATCGAAAATTTGCAATTTTGAGTCACCTCGCCATATGCACTACGATAGTGGAACCACCCACGGAGTGACGTATAGGTACGCTTCTCGGTAGAAGATTCTCGGGTAGAAGCTTCTCGAGGAGAGGCTTTCGTGTAGGAATGTGTGGTTGGGCGATGGCGACTGGGTTGGACCGTTGGTGGAATGACAAGCATAGGGAATGTCGGAGTGGATGAGACGCAGGGTAACAGTTGATATTCAGTAGTAATTTCGGTGCACGTTTTGCTTGCAGTGTCGAGCTGTGCTGTTGGTGCTATTGACAGTTATAGAATTTGTGTTGGTATAGTGCTGCTGGAGCCAACCTAGTGTGGACGACCATTAGATTTGGAGCCTCATGCTTCCAGAGTACACCTCTTACATAAATCTAACAGCTTTATTGTACGGCCGTGATGTTAGCTTTGCGTTGTCTCTAGGTGTCCATTAAGTTTTTTCAAACCAATGTTCGATTTTTGAATTTCAAGTCTAACTGTTGCAAATATAATTTCGCAATGAACGAAGACGGCAAGCGAATAACTACAAAAGAACAAATAAAATAGCCACCACGTAAAAAGAAGAAAAGAAACACAGAAACAGATTTCCATTGCCGTACCGCTTGCACATCCTCCCCTTTACTCTTTATTTCAGAATCTCCCCACTCAGGTAGGTGTGGCCAACGCTCATTAGTGCATCTCTGCACACGGACGCGACTCAAGTCAACTACCATGGTGAGCACCGACTTTGAGAAGATCTACCTAAACCAGTCGCGGTTGAACGGCCGCATGAGAATCGCCGATTCCGGCCTCGGCTGGAAGGCAGCCTCCGTCAGCGGATCCAGCAGCGCACCGTTTTTGTTGCCCACGGAAGAAATCTTGGCTGCCCAGTGGTCCAGAGGGTCCCGCGGGTACGAGCTACGCGTGCAGACCAAGAACCAGGGCGTGGTGTCGCTTGACGGGTTCGACAGCGAGGACTTTGCCAAGATGAAGCAGGAGTTGCAGCGCAACTTCCACCTCCAGTTGGAGCACAAGGAGCACTCGTTGCGTGGGTGGAACTGGGGAGTGACGGACTTGGCGCGCAACGAGTTGGTGTTCCAGATCAACAACAAGCCCGACTTCGAGGTGCCGTACCTGGATATCTCCAACTCGAACTTGACGGGCAAGAACGAGGTGGCCATCGAGTTCAACTTGAACGAGGAGCACGCGGGCGACGAGATCGTCGAGATGCGCTTCTACATCCCGGGCACGGTGGAGAACGAGACCACCAAGACGGTCAAGACCGAGGACGGCGGCGAGAAGCAGGAGGAGGAGAAGGAGGAGGTGAGCGCGGCGCTGGTGTTCTACGAGCAGCTCAAGGATAAGGCCGACATTGGCCAGGTGGCGGGCGAGGCGATTGTGTCGTTCAGCGACGTGTTGTTCTTGACGCCCCGCGGGCGCTACGACATCGACATGTACCCCACGTCGCTCCGGTTGCGCGGCAAGACCTACGACTACAAGATCCAGTACAAGCAGATCGAGCGCATCTTCTCGTTGCCCAAGCCGGACGACGCGCACCACTTGGTGGTGTTGCAGATCGACCCGCCGTTGCGCCAGGGCCAGACCCGCTACCCGTTCTTGGTGTTGCAGTTCCTGCGTGAGGAGGAGACCGAGTTGGTGTTGAACCTTTCCGACGAGGAGTACGAGCTGAAGTACAAGGACCGCTTGAAGAAGTCGTACGACTCGCAGACGCAGTTGGTGATGTCTCACTGCTTGAAGGGGTTGACCGAGCGCCGCTTGATCGTGCCGGGCCTGTTCCAGTCGCGGTTCTTGCAGGCGGGCGTAGCGTGCTCGTTGAAGGCGTCCGAGGGCTACTTGTACCCGCTCGACCGCAGCTTCTTGTTTGTCACGAAGCCTACGGTGTACATTCCATACTCCGAGGTCAGCAGCGTCACCATGTCGCGCACGTCCACGGGGGTGTCGGCGTCGCGGACGTTTGACTTGGAGGTGAACTTGCGCGGGTCCAACCAGTCACACGTGTTTGCCAACATCGACAAGGAGGACCAGGAGACGGTTGAGCGGTACTGCCAGGAGAAGGGCTTGCGCATCAAGAACGAGGAGAAGTTGGCCAAGGCGATGTTGGCCAAGGCCATGACCGAGCAGGACGACGACGACGACGACGCCGACGTGGACATGGGCAGCGCGGGCGAGGACGAGAGTGCGGACGACGACTTTGGTTCTGGCTCGGACTCCGACGTGGCCGAGGAGTTCGACTCCAACGCGTCTGCGTCGGACTCGGAGATGGGGTCGGGCGCCGAGGACGACCGCCCCCCCAAGAAAAAAGTAAAGAACTAGAGTGTACCATAGCCAAGAAAGAGCGTTGCCCGCAACCGTAGGCCCATTGAGCGGGCAAGTATGAGGGGAGAGTGGAGACGCATGCAGATTGCAGCTTCAGCTGGACCTTCCTAGCCGACTTTCCCAGCCTGGAAGAGCCGTGCCGAGCTTTGCCCAACACGAGTGTAGCTTGGCCCAAGTGGAGTTGGAAACTCTAGCCGAGCTGCGCCGTGGCCGCTTGACGCGGGGAGTTAATAGGAGGCGAGGAATTAAGAAAGGCACTACGAAGCGAGGCGTTGTTGCAAGATTGTTGAGCGAGGCTCAGTTTCGACATAGGCCAGGCCTAAGGATCTCGGCAAGATCAGAGTGACCGAGGGAGCAAGATCAGAGTGACCGGAGAGCAAGATCAGAGTGGAGGGGAGCAAGATCGGAGTGGAGGGGAGCGCAGGTAGACGGGGTAGCGATATACGACGACGGCCACGAACCCTTCCAAATAGCCTTTACGACAAAGTAACGAACAAACGCTCGCACACTCTCGCATCCGGATCGGCCCACACCAGACAATCGGCAGCGAAGAATGGATCAGGTCAGGCAACGCTCGGGCAATGATTGCCCGAGCCTGACCATGGCCCGAGGTGAGACGCGCTCCTAGTAAGCCGCGTGTTTTGGTGTGATTAACGCCGCGCAGTTCCCCAAAGCGGTATGGAGATGGAGGTGGGACACGGGAGATTTCGGCTGCACCCCCTGCCGCGGAAGCGGGTATTTTTTCCCCTACGTTGACTACTGGATCGGGCAATTCCATCGCGCCATGGCGCAGCGTGATTTCGGCCAGCGGCCCAGCGCCGTAAGATCCTCGCGATCGGCACCTGGCCCCACTTGTGCCCCTAGCATAATGCGCAGAAGCATCCATGAGCCCAGCCTTGCGGGGCGGAGTGTGTACAGGCGGATGACGTTGCGTGGCTGGCCCCTGACATGAAGCGACGTGCGGTTCATTGCACTACCCGATTAGGCAAACGCACCAGTAAGCGACCAGCAGCGCCGCACGGGTGCAAATATATATGGGCCGGGTGCCGGCTGCGCATTGTGCCCACACCACGCCAGCCAAATTTCTTGTTGTATTCTGGCGCCATGGAGCAAATTGATTGTCGCCTCCAGGACGACTTCCGCCGCTGCATGGACTATCTCGACACCAACGTCGATGACCTAATTGTGCCCGACCGGTCGCCGGCGCGGCCGCGCCAGATCCCGCTCCCGCTAAAGAGCCACGACCTCCGCTTCTCCGACCACGACATGCTGGACAGCTCTCTGGCCGAATACGTGTTGCAGGACGACCCGTCGCTGTCGCCGCGCGACTCCATCTTCTCGCACGAGGTGCTACGCTCGCCCGAAGACTTGGACGCCTTCCTCGACGACGTGAGCTCCGCGGACGAGATCTGCACCGTGGACAACGTCGTCACCATCCGCAAGGTCCACGACCAGTGGGACCCCAAGAAAGTGGGCTTTGTCCTGCTTTAGCCATACCCATCACGACTAACGACCTTCCCATTCATCCCCATCGCACCGCCAGGCCGCCCGGCCGAGCCTGGTCCCCGGACTCCATTCCACTGGACCCATGAGTTCCCAACTCGCCTATGATTTATAGCCATATACAGTATGATAAGTATAGTTGATACAGTATAGTAGATGGAGAGACATACAGTACAGGTAGACCGTGCGTCTGCGTCACCTGGCCGTGCATCTTCCTCACCTCACCCTCTCACCTTCACCTGACCTTCACCTGACCTCCTGACCTTCACCTCTCGCTTCTAGATTGTCTAGTAGTGGATGTAGAATCTTGTCCCCCACGTCCCCACGTCCTGCACCGTCAGAAAGGCTCGCAGACAGGACGGAAATACGCAGCCATAATCCGGACATCGATCGCACAGTTCCTCAAAATGGGCGCTGCGCTAGGCTTGGTCATCTACGCGGCCGTCAAGCCCATCTTCAAGATCTACTTCATCATCGCCATGGGCTACTACCTCGCGCGCCGCAACATCTTGACCGTGTCCACCTGCCGCGACATCTCCGACCTCATCGTCACCGCCATCATGCCGTGCTTGATCTTCTACAACATCGTGTCGTACTTGGTGTCGTCCGACGTCAAGTACATCGGCATCGTCTTCTTTGAGGGCACGCTCTTGTTCATCGTGGGCGCGCTTCTCGCGCTCCTCACCCTGGTCGTCTGCAACCTGCCCAAGGCCTGGCTCGGCGGCCTCCTCTCGGTGGGTCTCTTCCCCAACATCTCCGATCTCCCGATCGCGTACTTGCAGACGTTGGGCAAGACGGGCAGCCTCTTCTCCACGGCGGACGCCGACAAGGGCGTGGCCTACGTGTGCATCTTCCTCGCGACCCAGATCTTCTACCAGTTCTCCATGGGCTTGTACCAGCTCGTGCGCTGGGACTTCCGCGAGCAGCTTGCGGACCCCGAGCGCACGGCCGAGGCGCTGCCGGCCCCGGACGCCACCCCCGCACTCAGCGCCGCTCCGTCGTACAGACCGGCGCCGTCGTTGAGCGCCGACAAGGAGTCCACGCACCTGCTCTCGAGCAACGAGCTGATCGACTCGGTGGCGCCCGACGCCGAGTCCGACCAGCACGCGGAGTTTCTCCAGCAGCTCGAGTCCCACGCCACCACGCCGCTGTCGCTCGCGCTGGCGCAAGACTCCGCTGCCCCACTGCGACGCCGCCGCATGAGCACGGCCTCGGCCGCCACAAACTACTACTCGCTCAACCCGCAGACGCTGCGCTCGGTGGAGTTGCGCCACATGCGCTCGCAGGATATCGACGACGTCATCCACGAGTACTCGGAGTTTGACCGCTTGCGCTCGCACGAGGTGCGCCGCACGGTGACCCTGCAAAGCGAGTGCGGCGTGGAGGATATCGTGCCGGAGGAGCCGCCCGCCACCACGGGCCAGCGCATCCGGGCACATGTGGTGGCCGCGCTCAAGAACTTCCGCGCACCCAACTCGGTGTCGTTGATCGTGTCGCTCGCCATCGCCATGGCGCCGCCGCTCCGGGCGCTCTTCGTGGAGGGCTCCTTTTACATGCCCGACGCGCCGGACAAGAAGCCGCCGCTCTCGTTCATGATCGACTTGGCCAGTTATGTGGGTGCGGCGTCCGTGCCGCTCGGGTTGCTCCTTTTGGGCGCCACCATCGCGCGCTTGAAGGTCAACCAGATGGTGCCGGGCTTCTGGAAGACCGCAGTGATGATCACAGCGTGCCGCTTGGTGGTGTTGCCCATTTTCGGCGTGGGGCTCACCAAGGGCCTCGCGCACGCAGGCTGGTTTGGCGACGACAAGCTCATCCAGTTTGTCAGCGTGTTGGAGTTTGGCCTTCCCAACGCCACTGCGCTCGTGTACTTCACCGCTTTTTACACCGACCCCGCGTCCCCGGACCACTTGCAAATGGACTGCTTGGCCGTGTGCTTGATTGCGCAGTACCTGGTGCTTTTCATCACGTTGCCTATATTGGTCACCTACACCTTGAAGGTTTCCCTCGGCTTCTAGTTTGAGTTACACCTTGAAGTTTCCCTCGGCTCCTAGTTATGGCCGCTCGACTCGGCATCTTGTGCCAAGTTGCAGCCATTCATGACAAATTCACTTCTTTGCATGACAGATTCACTTCTTTGCATAGCAGACAGATCCACTAATTGCATAGCACACCGGGTGCTTGTCTCGCTGCTTCGAGCACTTATCGAGACTCAACTTTATAGACAATCGTCTCCTTCGTTTTACGTACATTCCGCATGATGGCCATCGCGTGCTGGGTTGCGGTCCCTGCCTGCACAATGCGCCATTTCGCAACCTTCAGGCAGTCAGGAAGCAAACATACTGAGGATATAACTGCGCACTTCCCCATCTTTTCCAACCAACAATGGCTTTATACTACAATTTGGTCTTCGGCTTGCTCATCATCGAGATGGCCTTCTTTGCCATTCTCTCGTTGCCTTTCCCCAGGGCCATGAGAAAAAAGGTGTTGGCCACCGTGTCTGCGCCCTTCAAGTCTGACCAGGTCCAAATCGCCATAAAATGTGTGCTTGGCTTTGTCCTTGTGCTTTTCGTTGACTCGGTCAACAGGGTGTACGCGGTGACGGCCGAGTTGCACGCCATGTCCCCCAACACCCACTCGCCATCCAATGTGCTCAACGACAAGTCAGAGGTTCAGGCAAGAAGATTCTACGCGCAGAGAAACATGTACCTCTGCGGGTTCACGTTGTTCTTGACGCTCATCTTGACGAGAACCTACTCGTTGGTGGCCGAGTTGATCCAGACCAAGGACAAGTTGGACGACATCAACAGGACCAGCAAGTTGCAGACGGAGAGCAACGTGGACTCCGCCGAGATTGGCGGCTTGAAGTCGACGTTGGCGGAGAGGGACCAGGACTTGGACCAGTTGAAGGAGCAGGCCACCTCGTTGTCGCTGGACTACGACAAAACAGCTAGAAAGAGGTTCTAGCTACGAGCCCATGTATTCAATGTACGAATTACTCTATAATCACAGACCTGTAAGAACTGTAAAAATGAACTGTTAGCCTTAAGAAGTCGTCTTATCGAGCCTATTGCTAGATTGATACGTATGAAAAATGTCTATATAGGCGCAGTGCTTGTCTAGTACGCATTGCTCTTGTGCTTGGGCACAAACAGGAAGTCCGACGAAACCTTTCCGAGGAACATCTCGGTGATCTTGATCCAGTCCTTGTAGTCGGTGGACCCCAACAACGTCTCCAACTCGTTGCGGCCCTTCCACTTGGGCGGTCTCTGGTTCAACTTGGGAGGGAGGCGCTCGAGTATGCCCACGGGGATGTACCGGTGGGTGAAGCTGATGAACTCGCACATGTACCTGCGAGCGTTCTCCACACCGTAGTTGTCGGAGCCCCAGTGCTCCACCGCGTAGTTGGCAAACTGGCGCATGTACTCGAGTCTCTCTGTGGCGCTCTTGTCCAAGTACTGCTCCGCGTCAACCTCCTCGAAGATCCACGGCTTGATCAACGCACCGCGCGCCACCATCACCGAGTCGATACCCTCGGTGTTGACCGCATTGTGCCACTGCTCGTAGGTGAAGCAATCACCGTTGCCCACAAAGTACGTGGGCGCCGTGTCCTGCAAGTCCTTGTTGTCTTCCTTCTTGGCGTTCCACGCTTGCACGGTGCGGCCCACCTCGGCGATGTAGTCCCAGTCCGCCTCTCTCGTGTAGCGCTGCTGCCTGGAACGGCCGTGGAGCGTGACGGCAGCCACGTGCGTTTCCTCCAACACGCGGCTCACCAACGCCGCCGCGGTGTTCTTGTGGTCCTTGGTGCCCGTTCTGATCTTGACGGTCACGGGGATGTCGCCCGACACGGCGTTCATGCCGTTCAAGATGCGCACCATCTTCAGCGGCTGGTCCAAGAGCGCAGAGCCCTGGCCCTGGCGGTAGAGCAAGTCGATCGGGCAGCCGCAGTTCAAGTTGAGCTCGCTCACGCCCGTGGTCTCGCGCGCAACGGCCTCCGCCGCACGCGTGGCCTGCTGGTGGTGGTTGGATGCGATTTGCACGCCAAAGCCGGGGTACTCGGACGAGTGCGCCTTGGGCAACGCCCACTCGGGCTTAGCGCCCTGGAGGAGGGGAAGCGCGAGCGCCATCTCGGAGTAGGTGACGTCCGCGCCCAACGTCTTCATGAGGCGGCGGTAGGGCAAGTTGCCCACGGTGGTCAACGGCGACACGATCTTGGCGCGGCGCAAGCTGAGGCGCTTCTTCTCGCCCGGCGTGAACGGCGCTTCCACGTACGAGGCGGTGTTGTTCTTGGCCTCTTCTTGACGCTTGGCGATGTTGGCGTCGTTCTGCACCAACTGGTCCAAGTACTTGTTGTAGGGCGTGGCCTTCTCGAACAGGTACTTGTTCTTCTGCAACGCGATGCGGTGGTCGGGGTCGATCTTGTTCACCTCGCCGTTGGCCTTGGCGACCTCCTCACGGGCCAAGTCCCGCAAAAGCTCCTTGGTCTCTCTGTTGTAGTGGCTGCCCAACCAGCGGCACTTGAGGCCAGCGGGGCAGTAGCCGATGGCCGCGTACACGGGGCACGTGCCGTCGATGTCTGGCGGCTTGGTGCCGAGGTAGTAGTCCACGTCGTGGGTGTTGCAGCACTTGTCGCCGTACGAGCACTCGCGGGCGTTGGCGGGGTCGAGCACCGTCGAGCACAACCGCACCTGCTCGCGGGCCTGGCGGAGGTCGCGCTTCTTGTTCTGGCCCCGGTTCTTCTTGCTGCGCTTGGACCGGTCGTCCTTCTCTCTGTCACCTCCCTCGGCCTCGTCGTCGTTGTACTCGGCGGCGGTGCTTTCGACCACGTACTCGGGCTTGACGGGCGCGAACCCTTTGTCCAACTGGACCCGCTTGGGCTCCGGCGTGGCGGTGTCTGACGCTCTCTTTGCTTCCACCATCATGTACAAATGTCTAATGCGCACTCTCCATCTCATCTCCATACTGCTCCCCTCCCCCCACCTCTTCCCACTCCCTATCTTTCTACACTCGTCGCTCTCTCTCGTTCCTCTCTCACTTCTCTTTCACCTCTCTCTAACATCTCTCATCGTTCATCGCTCATCGTCTCTTGCTACTCGGCTTACCTCTTAGTAGATCTTATCGCATCGCCTTGTGCGCACACCTCATCGAATTTTTCAACTACATGGAGAAACGCAGAAAGACAGGGCCGCCTGCGCCGCGCGGCTCCCGCATCTTCAGCCCGTTCCGGGCCCTCGGCAACGTGTCCAACGAGGTGCCGTTCGCCGTCGGAACATTGGGCTCCACGTTCTACATCGTCACCTCGGTGGGCCGCTCGTTCCAGATCTACGACGCCGCCACCTTGCACTTGTTGTTCGTCTCCCAGACGCAGACGCCGTCCAAGATCACCTGCTTGGCCGCCCACTTCCACTACGTGTTCGCCGGCTACGGCAACAAGGTGGGCGTGTTCCGCCGGGGCCGCCTCGAGGCCGAAATCGAGCTCACCCTCTCGTCACCCTCCGCCGCCGTCAGCCACATCTTGCCCTTCGGCGACTACTTGGTCGTGGCGTCCACCGACGGCGACTTGTTCGTGTACAAGAAGCCCGCCGGCGCGAGCATCGCCACGGAGCACTACACCACCATCACCACCATCAACCCGCAGTTTGACGGCGACATCGTGGGCGTGCTCCACCCGCCCACATACCTCAACAAGATCGTGGTGGCCACCACGGGCCACCTCTACGTGATCAACGTGCGCACGGCCAAGACCGTGTACAAGACCGCCGAGAATGCCTTCAGCGAGCCGCTCTCTGCTATTGAACATGCACCTGCGTTGGACATCATCGCCGTGGGCACTGCCCGCGGAGGTGTGTACCTCTACCACCTCAAGAAGGCCGCCACGTTGGGCGCCCGCATCGCGGCGTCGCCGGCGGACGTGGCTGCGAAGGTGGTTGCGCTCTCGTTCCGCACCGACGGCTCGCACCACTTGGTGGCCGCGTTGAACACGGGCGACCTCTACTTCCACGACTTGGCCCGCCGCACACGCGTGCACGTGTACCGTGGGTGCCACGCGGAGGCCACTGGAGGCGTGGCCAACGCCAAGTTCTTGAACGGGCAGCCCATCGTCGTCACCAACGGCGGAGACAACCAGTTGAAGGAGTTGGTGTTCGACCCTCCGTTGTCCACATCCAACAGCGCGGTGGTCAGCCCGCCACGGCACTTGCGCTCGCGCGGAGGCCACGCTGCTCCGCCCGTGGCTCTCTTGTTCCCCAACGAGGACAAGTCGCACTTTGTCTACTCGGCGTCCAAAGACCAGACGTTGTGGTGCTTCTCGTTGCGCAAGGACGCACAGGCACAGGAGGTGTCGCAGCGGGCGCCAAAGACCGGCAGCAAAGACCGCAAGGCGGGGCCGGTGGCGCTGATGCGCGAGCGGTACCCCGAGATCACCGCCATGGACATGTCGGTTGCCCGCGAGGGCGAGTGGGAAAACATGCTCACCACGCACCGCAACGAGCCGTTTGCCCGCACGTGGGACTCGAAGCACAAGCGCGCCGGGCGGTGGCAGTTGGCCACGGCGGACGGCGGCATCGCCAAGGCCGTGTGCGTGTCGCACTGCGGCAACTTTGGCCTCGTTGGCTCGTCCGAGGGCGGCATCGCCGTGTACAACTTGCAGTCCGGCTTGCTACGCCGCAAGTACATGTTGCACAAGAAGAAGGCGGTCACGGGGTTGGCCATCGACGGCATGAACCGCAAGATGGTCAGCTGTGGGCTCGACGGCATCGTGGGCTTCTACAACTTTGCTGACCTGAAGTACTTGGGCAAGTTGACCCTTGATGCGCCCATCACGTCCATGTGCTACCACAAGGGCTCCGACTTGATCGCGTGCGCGTTGGACGACTTGTCGGTGGTGGTGATCGACGTGGTGGCCCAGAAGGTGGTGAGAATCTTGTACGGCCACACCAACAGAATCACCGGCTTGGACTTCTCGCCCGACAGTCGTTGGATTGTCAGCGTGGCGCTCGACAGCACGTTGCGCACGTGGGACTTGCCCACCGGCGGCTGCATCGACGGCATCCGGCTCCCCAGCGTGGCCACCAACGTCAAGTTCTCGCCCATTGGCGATTTCCTCGCCACGACGCATGTTTCGGGACACGGCATCTCGTTGTGGACCAACAGGGCGCAGTTCCGCCCCGTTTCCACCCGCCAGATTGAGGAGAGCGACTTCTCCAGCGTGCTTTTGCCCAATGTCTCGGGCGACGGAGGCAGCACAATGATAGAGGGTGCGTTGGACGACGGTCCTGCTGAGGACGTGGACCTCAACGAGATATACCACTCTGTTGACCAGATCGACAGCGACCTCTTGACGTTGTCGGTGGGTCCACGCGCCAAGTACCAGACGATCTTCCACCTCGACACCATCAAGCAGAGAAACAAGCCCAAGGAGGCCCCCAAGAAACCGGAACACGCACCGTTCTTCTTATCGCTTTCGGGTGAGGTTGTGGGCGACCGCGCGGTGGTGGCCGAAAATGGCGTTGCCAAGCAGAATGGATCTGGCGACGACGGCGACGAGAACTCCAAGTTGCGCAAATTGAGAAAGGGCGAGCTTCACAGCTTCGAGTCGGATTTCACCCGCTTGCTCCGCGAGGGTAGCGCCAGCGGCGACTACGCCGAGTTCTTGGCCTACTTGGCCACGGCCGCCCCTTCGACGTTGGATCTCGAATTGCGGTCCTTGAACTCGTTCCCTCCGTTGGATGAGATGACAAACTTCGTCTCCGCCTTGGTGGCCGGCATGAAGCAGAATACCAATTTCGACATCTACCAGGCCATCTTCGGCTTGTTCTTGAAGCACCACGGCGACGTGATCTACGCAAACCCGCACGAACAGCCTCTCGTGGAAGCGTTGGAGCTGTGGGGTAGTGTCAACTCCGCGCAGAACAAGAAGCTTGACGAGATCGTCAAGTATTGTTCCGGTGTCATTGACTTCATCTCCACAGCGTAACCTAAAAGACTACATAGAATGCATCTCGCTCGGAAGGAGTTTCAATCGGTAGACTGTCGATAAGAAGTAGTAGTGCGCACATACATGCCAGACTCAACTACACCTATGAATGTCGATGTCATCGAACCGTTCAACCGGCTACAGTTGCTGGGCGGGGCCAAAATCTCGGCCGTTCACAGCAGCAATGGTCTCCTATACTTGGGAATGACTAATGGTGACCTTACAATCATGAGAGCCAGCACTCAAGTGGAACCGTCAAAAAGTGCACCACGCTCATTGCGAAGCTTCCGCTCATTTAGCGAGATCAAGAGATTGTTTTCTGACAACAGCCAGTCGCAATTGCTCCTAGACGAGAAGTTCTTTCCGAATGTCACCGGGAACCAGACAGCAATCACCGCTTTGGAAACTATACCGCTATACAAAGACAGCAGCAGAGAGGTGCTTCTAATAGGTAACTCGGACGTGCTACAAGTATATGAATGGGTGGGAGCCCACCTTAACTTGGTCAAGTCATTTGACGAAGCGAAGGGTAATACCAAATTCGGGTATATGGAGACGAACGACCAGAGACTACTACTTTTGGGATCTCGCAAGAAGCTCTCGGTGTATCTGGTATCGCAAAAGTCCCGGAATGTGTTTGACTTTGTTCTAGCGCACGATTTCGCATTGAAGGAACGAGTACGTGCCATTTCCTGCTATGACAAGGCCTCAAAAGCACTCATAGGGTTGAATCACTCGTTCATGGTTTTGCAGTTGGATGGCGACGTCAGATTGGAAGAGTTGCCTACAGTGGAGTCAACCATCTATAATTTGTCGCAGAGCACGTCGTTCTCGTACTTTGGGCTCTCCAGCGCTGGACCAGAAGTCAAGATTATTCAGATTGGCGCATCCGAAACTTTGATAGTGCGGGACGCGCAGGTGGGTAAGGTGTTTCTTGACGAGAACGGGTTTGGCGCATTGAAGGACTCGAACATCAAGCTCACAGCAGTTCCCAACAATGTAGCTTACCTCCATCCATGTTACATTCTTGCTGTGTATAGCAAAACGCTCGAAGTGATCGACATCGAAAGTGGCAGTGTCATTCAGCAGTTTCGCCACCAGCTCAATGTCAACGCGACTGTGCTCACTACAGAGAACTCTATTGTTACCGTTGGCGCTGGTGCTAATGTGTTCCAATTCAGTTATCTTCCTTACCAGAAACAACTCGATCAATACCTATCCATAAGTGGACCTGGCTCCTCCACCAAAAGCGTGAAGGATCCAAATAATGACTTACGGCTATTGGGACTCGAGCGTGCATTGACTCTAGTTTCCAGCTTGGACGACGAAGACGAGTTTTTTCACGACAAAACAGATCCTCTGATGACAAGGCGGAAAATGAAAGAGCTTTTCCTTCGAGATTTGTACAAGGAAAAAGCCACGATATACTTCATCTCCTACTCGAAGTACCACGAATCGTTAGTGGATATTGCATCTGAGTGGGTTCTTTGTTTCAACGACATTCTTCCACTCTTCCCCGACTTTTTGAATGGTCGTACGCAGATGAGCCAAGATTGTGATCCTCAAACATCACCACCCAGTGGGTCAAAAAATGCCGTCAAGCGTGTATCGTTAGAGCTCATCAACGAGGCTCGAGGGCCGAATGGGACGTTGTCGTCGGCTACGGATTCTGAAGTTAAGGATTCCGAGAAGAACAATTCCAGCGCTGGGCCAGCCCTTGAGGACCAGAAGTCGCAAAGCATCAGAAAATTCCGCAAGGCTGTGAACAACTTGATCATCTACTTGACTGATCAGCGAAGGATACATTTGAGCTTCTTGAACAGTAGCGATCCCATGCCCACAATCCTGTGGAAGAACACAAACCTCAGCGTGACGGATGTATATCCCGGCTTGGATAACCATACCATCAAGGATCACTTACTTAATTTCGGAGCATACATCGACACTACATTATTTTTGTGCTATTTCTACACCAGACCAATGATGTTGGGCCCGCTTTTGCGGTTGCCGAACAACCGATGCAGTGCCAAGGTGGTCAACGAATGTCTTTTAAAGAACATTCACGGTCACACAAAGCAGCTGGAAAACTTTTTGAGTGAGTTGCTTGATTTCTATTTCGGTAGAAGACTTCACGAAGATGCTTTGAAAATGCTCAGCAAACTTGCACACGAGGAGGTTAAAGGTCATGAGAATGATTTCGATCATTTTCTTCGTGGCCCTGATCTCACGATTCGGTACTTGCAGCGGTTGACAAATGAGTACTTAGATGTTGTGTTCAGATATTCGCATTGGGTGTTGACAGAGTCACCGGACGAAGCATTGAATCGGGCTGAGCTTATATTTATGAACGACTCGTATGAATGCGAGAGCTACGACAATTTCAAAGTGTTCGATTACTTGAAGAGTGTGTCTAAGAAAGATGACTTGGCCATCAGGTACCTTGAGTGGTTATTGGACGAAAGCGATATTTTGCAACTTGCTAATAGGAGGGAGCACGCTACCAAGTTCGCCACGAAGCTTTGCTTATTCTATCTCAAGAGATTGAAGGCTCTTAAAGTACCGACTTCCGAGTTTTACGAGGACGAGAATTACAAGAAATTGTATTCGTTCCTTGAGAACAAGAAGGAGTACGAACCCTGGACCGTGCTCAAGAACATACCCACCAGTCAAGACAGATTTTTGAGGTTCACAATTTTCATCTACAAAAAACTAGGCGAACATCAAAAGTCCGTGGATGTATTGTACAATCAGTTGTCCGATTTAGATGGCGCAATGAACTATTGTGCAGAGGTTTACAATGAGCCCAATGGCGAAAAGGCGGGCCAAGACTTGCTTCATAAGCTCTTGGAAGATCTCCTCATGCATTATGAGGAGAACCAGGATGCAATTGCCCGTTTGTTGACTCTTCAAGGAGCCAAAATGTCGGTGTTGCACATCATTACAGCATTGCCCAATTCGTTTCCCTTGCATAAGCTCAAACAGTTTTTGGTGGACACAACGTCTAACACAAACGAGAGGCTCTACACCTCCAGAACAACCAGCCAATTGTACAAGATTGGGTCTTCCAAACTCCATTACAAGCTTCTAATGGCACAAAAGCCTTCTTATTCCATCACAAATGCCAACCAGAGGTGCCACTTATGTGGCACAAGATTGGACTACAGTGTGCTTTGTGTTGATAAGGACGGCCACATCGTGCACTATGGGTGCTACAACGACCATGACGCGCGCGATGATTAGCGACTGCATACAACCCGACAGGTAGTGGAGTTTTCTAGTGAGCATTCCTCCAGCCCTGAACATCGCAACAATCCCAGTTGGGAAATCAAGCTTGGCAATGTCTACCCCCGGAAGATTTAACGGAGACGGCACGCCTCTGGGTGGCGGAAGCGGGATTCGGCTTCCGCCAATTTCGTTCTTGTCGTCCAGTCAAGCAGCCACTCCACAGTCGGCACCATTGATACTGCCCGTGAAGCCTGCGCTCCAGGAAAACGGCGCTGCAGCAATTGACAAGTCGCACCGGCCTTCCAATGGAACGGCGTTTTCGAGCGATGGTGATGCCCCAAGCGACGCTAAAGTCACTCTTCCCAAACCGCAAGCATTGGATCTCTTCCCTCGCAACGTCGAGCACGAGCCTGCTTCGGAGTTGCAGAAGAGCGACGGCAACTCAAAACCGAACGATCAGGGTAAAGCCCATGGTCACCAGAGGCTAGTTGGAGGCCAATTCCACCATCACCACCACCACCATCATCACAGCCATAACGCCCCGGATGAGCAAGCTGTGCCCGCCATTCTGAAGCGGCCAGTGGACGCAGAGGGCGTCGCAGTCAGCAAAAGGCCGAAAGGCAAACCGCAGATGGACAAGTCCGGACTTGAGACTCTATGTTCCGAGGTGTTTCCACAACGCCATCACCTTGGCACCATCATATACAATCCCACTACGACATGGGAAAGTCTCCAGGTCGAGCAATTGCACGGGTTGCAGGAGCACGACAAGCAGCGGCTTCTTCAGATCAAGGCGGACTACGCTGATCGAGCTGCGGAGAGGTTTTCCGACGAGCGCGAGGCGTACATACCCGTGATCCCGCCGTTGACGACGGCGTACATCAACAGTTTTCTCGAGGTCAAGATCCCCTACAAGTTCATCAAGAAGTTCATCAACGGCATGTCTGCATTTCAAAACCGGCGTGAACTTTGGGGAGGCGTCGGGGGCCTTTACAGCGACGACTCGGATCTCTTGAGCGTGCTTAGCCACCTCGGGCTCTTTGAAGACAAGCTCGACCTCACGGACTTCAACCCGGACTGGAAGCCGAGTGACGTTGTGCGTCCGCTCAAGGCGCAGGTGGACGAGGACGGCGTGGTGTTGCTAGACCTTTCGGTCACGTTGCTCATGATGCCCACGCTCGAGAAGTACCATGGGTTCTACCGCAACGGCATCAACTCACGGTCGTGGTTGAGCGACTCTATCCACGACGGGTTGTCGTACGGCGTGTACGCTGTCAAGTGGGAGACGTACTTGAACTCCATGAGCGAGCGCAGCCTCAGCAAGCTTGCGCAGAGGGAGTTTGTGCTCGACAAGGACGCCGAGGAGCAACTATTGAAGGAGAAGAACGGGTGGCTGTTTGACTACAAGTATTACAAGCAGCTCAAGGACAAGATCGCAAAAGAAACCAGATAGTACATGCAGCGGCCGGCAGAGCTGACCTGGGCAACTGGTTCGTCCAATAAGTACTGTACTATAACTGTCTAGATATTACACACGTACCCACACTCTATAAGCGATCCATAAGCGATACCAGCACACCGTAGCGCGGTAATGTAGCTTATTGGCTAAGCTCTGGGGTATGCGCGCTCACTTAGACTGTGCACTGAGCATCTACTAAAGATAGACTGCCCATGGACTGCCTAGAGCACCCCTAGAGGACTGCCTAGAGGACCCACTGGACTCACGACTTTCCTCGGAAGGCAGCAGGGTTGCACGGTGCTGGCACGGCGGCTATTGCCTTTTCCGCATCCCGTCGGAAACCACCTCCCACCAAACCGGACCGGAGGCATCAGGCCTGCACACAGGCACGCTGGCCAGCCCTGGGCATCCTCTTGGCGCCCGCTGAGCGATGGGTTGGGGCCCAAAACGTCGGCAAAAGCGTAGAAGGACCCCGCGGGGCGAGCCACTGCAGAGGAGCTGCGGCGGGTGCTGCGGCGGGCGCCGGCTTAGGCTGCGGCTGAGCTGTGGGGTCCTTCGCGGATGGAAAAAAGCAATCTGGGCCGACCATAACGGAGCGACCGGTAGCTCACCTGGACGGCACATTCCAGACACACCAGCCACAGCCAACGGCTCACCAGTGCTCGCCAGACCTTCCATGGACCCCTCTCTGCTCAAGGAAACCACCCCCAGCAACGTCCCCACGCCCAAGCTTCGAAGCCCGACCCCGGAGGGCAGCCCCAAGAAACGCAAGCTCTACCTGTTCGTGCGCAAGCTCTCTGTCGAGTGGAACTACCTCCTCGTGCGGCTCCGAACGTTCGCGGAATACAGTAGCACCGACCGGGCGCTCGCCGACCTCTTCCAGTCCAGCGAAGAAGACTTTCTCGAGCGGCACCGTGCCGGCGGCTCGCCGTTGACGCTGACCGAACACCAGTTCTTGTCAGACTATAAGCGCTACAAGACGCTAGACCGCATCCACGCGGCACACACATCCGAGCGCACCGTGATGAAGGTGTTTGACGGCGACGACATGGCCGAGCGCACCAACGTGGTGTCGGACACGCTGACCGACTGCTCCGAGCGGCGCGAAGAGAACGTGGGCGAGATGTTGTGGGAGCACCGCCGCGAGCGGTGGTTGGCGGCGACGCCGGACGGCGCCTCGCCCGCTGACCGCGCCCAGCACAGCTCGCTCAAGCACATCCCCAGGGACTTGTACCCGCGGCTCTACCGCGACTTTGTGTTGAAGTCGCGGCCGTTGCGTGCGGACAAGCGCATCAACTTGGAGGACTTGGTGCTGGTGATCGACGCGGGGTGGGCCAGCGAGGACAAGTGGGAGCGGGCGGCCAAGGGCCTTCCGTAGCCCTCGCCCCTCTCGTCCCGCCTTCTGTACCAGCTGACCAGACGAATGTCTGGTCTGATATATGTCTGGCCAGACGTATGGCCAGATGTATGTCCGGCCAGATGTATGTCCAGATGTATGTCAGATTGTAGGTAGCTAAGTCTGGAGCACTAGTGTGCGTCCAGCTATGCATTGGCTCCGGCCTTAATGACTCACGTATTTTCCTTCACCAAGCGTAGCGTGTGCTCCAAGATGCGGAGGTTCTGGTCCACGAGCTCCACCCGCCGTTGCAAGAGGTCCACGTACGACTGGTCGTCCGAAGTAAACCGCCGGCGCGTGCGCCGGACCCGGCTCTCGAGCTGCTCACGTGCGTGGACGAGCTCCTCGACGCTGTGCCCGATGTCGCGGTGGAGCTGGCGGTCGATCTCGCGGTCCAAGTCGTGGATCGTGGTGATCTTGTCCATCACCGAGGGACACCCCGGGGTGTTGACCGAGTTGGCGCGGATCACGGCGCCAATGGCCTTGGCAAGCTGCTGCGACGCGGCTGCAGCCTCGTGGAGATCCGCGGTCTGCCGCCGTTTGGCCTCGATGAGAAGCTCTTTATGCGTGGGGCCGTTGCTCATGTTGATCCGGGGAACCTGCACGGAGCACATGGCCTCCAGGTCTAATACAACGATGTCGAAACATTGTCGAGACATTGAGAGGAGTGGAGAATGTAAGATCCAGTAGACCGAGCTCTCCCAGTGGGTGGAATTATGTGGACGTATTCCGAGCAAGTCGAGACGTCGCTACGGCTCACTAGGCAGAGCAGACTGATCTGGCCGTCGGGCCCGAAAAACTAGATCCTACACCAATCTCTAGAGTCTCTGTGCTATGGTCTTCTCTCCTCGTGTTACCATGTCGTTTTCTCCTGTCTCGTTCCTCCAGTCTCGTTCCTCATGTCTCGTACAATCTCGTCTTTCTATATCGTCATACTCTCTAGTCTCTATCTAGTCTTCTATCGAGTCTTCTGTCTCGTCATTCTGTCTCGTCTCATTCTCGGCTTTCAAATCCCATTTCTGTCTCGTCTCTCCGCCTCGTCTTTCGTTCTCGTATTCCTCGCTTCACCCGCCTTCACTTTATCGTCTTCGTTGCTCTACATGTCTTATCGCGCGACTGTGCAAACTATACCATGTCAGACTTATCGGCCGAAACACTCTTTGTCCAGCTTCCACAGCCCGAGGCTGAGCCAATTGACTTCTTCAACATTGACCAAATCTCTGCGGCCCCCCTTCCTGTGCTTATAGATGGCACCTACCACGCTCTCCACTCCGCAACCTCCACCAAAGATGCGCTTCTGCTATGGGAGATTCGGCTAGTGCTTCTTCTCTTCAACAACCAGCTCCCGGTTGCCAAGAAGGAGGCCATCAACTTGAACAACACGCTCTATTTGCTCGAAAATGCAAATGCACCGAAGCCCGTGGGCGCCAGTCTGGACGACATTCGAACTGCCCAGCAAAGCGTGATATACCCGCTTCCCAAGAACAATGACGGCGAGATCAGCTTCCTGTTGCTCATATTGATCATGCGCCTCAAGTCGTTTCCGAATTTGGCCCTCGTCAACGAGTTGTACAAGCTCTGCTACCAGTTGCGCCTACGGGGCACCATCTCAGAGGCCTCCACGGTGCAGTCGAAGCTCATGAAGCTCAGTTACGAGGTGGTGTTGGTGCTAGCTATTACGAGAAATTACCTCACGCTTCTATCGTTTCTCGACTCGTTGCGGTCGGACATCAAACTAGCCAAGAGCCCAGACAACGAGGAAGCCAGCAGGACGTACTACTCGAACGTCACGCTTGTGTGGTTGATTGTAAATATCTTGGTGCATGCAAAAGAAAAATCTGGCCCTGAGTTGCTCGACGCCATCACCTCTGCATTCGAGTCCACATATTCCGAGATTGAGGACTCCAGTTGGCAGAGCTTGAAGTACGTGTTGCAAACCTTTCCACCCACGACCACAGGCACTTCCACATGCAGCGAAGTGGACCTCTCGCTTCCAGCCCTAGTGGAGCTAGTTTCGAGCAGTACGTTGTCCACGCGCATCATATGTTGCACGTTGGCTGTCTGGGAGTTGGATCTCAGCTACACCACTACACTCGAAAACAAGGACGGCAAAATGAGCTTCTCTGTCTCTGCTCCGCTGGGAGAAGCAGGCGTCGAGGCTGTTTACGGCAACGTGATGTCTAGATGGGGAGAGTATGTACACAAGGTCTTCGGAATCGAATAAGTAATAAACATTGGATGGGTACATTAGCTGCATTGTCTCAGCACATGCTCGCTCTATTCCATAATGGTAACCCCTCTTAACTTAAGTATGTGCTTTCTTAAGTTTGTATGTACACTGCTTTCTTAAGTATCTATAAGGTCTGTTGCAGCCATCTAGGGCGTCAGCCCTAGCACGCTCATGTCAGGTGACACAGATTGATGCCTATATACATGCAATTGCGAACGTTCCTGTACACACGCACGCGCGGGGCCGAGTTAGCATGGCGCGAAAGTGGGCCCGGCACGCCCCACTGTGCGAAAATTTTTGATGAAAAACTAATCTGCCTTTTGAAAAAATCTACACCTAGACTTCATCAACAAAATGGCTGTGACTGACGTTGTTTCCCGTGAATACACCATCAACTTGCACAAGAGAGTATGTACAGCCTTCCATCCTCAAGCATTCCTTCAAGCTCCAACTTCCACCCCGATCCGTTGAAAACGAATATCCTCAAGTCCATCTGCTCGACAAGAAAATCTGAATATGCCGCCCATTGAATCCATCCGCTATATCTGCTTCCAACCGTCCCCTTCATCGAATACATTTCCAGAGCAAACGAATGCCCAAAAATCCCTACAAACCTGTACTAACAGTCTAGTTGCACGGTGTTCACTTCAAGAAGAGAGCCCCTAAGGCCGTCAAGGAGATCAGAAAGTTCGCCTCTAAGCACATGGGTACTTCTGACATCAGATTAGATCCTAAGTTGAACACTCAGTTGTGGAAGAGAGGTATCCAGGGTGTCCAGTACAAGATGAGATTGAGAATCTCCAGAAAGAGAAACGACGAGGAGGACGCCAAGGAGTCGATGTTCGCTTACGTCGAGCCAGTCATCGTCCCAACCACCAAGGGTTTGCAGACCGTTGTTGTTGACGAAGATGAGGCTTAGATTCTGTAATTATCATCCTTAACCTACTCATAATACATAAAACTTGTCTGAGTTTTTATGGTGTATAATAACGATTCAAGGTGCTGAACAACGTAGGATGCGCAAGGGCCCGAGAAGTCCTTCATGACCCATCGCTCTCTAGATCTCGTACGAGGTTACGGCTCGCTTCAATTGATGGACCAATCCAACGTATTTCTCTAACTTACAAGGCGTGGGTGAACCTTTGTCTACTCGAGTGTAACCTTACGCCTGTGCGAGTCTAAAGCCTTGGCTCTGTACGAGTAAGTCTTAGTCTGTACGAATGTAAGTCTACGTCTGTACGAGGATAAGTCTTAGTCCGTACGAGTGAAGTCAATCTGTACGAGTGCCTTGGGTCGTTCGAGTGAGTCCAACTGGCAATGCCGTCACAAGTTCTACAATTATAGAGCAACATGTATGGTCGACGCTCTAGACGTTTTGGAGATCTTTTTCATTTCAACTGCTGAGTTAGTCAAGTCCAAGAAAACCGTAATCAGTGTAACTATGACAAATTACCAGGTCATTGCAAGCGAGGCGTGTGCAGCCAAAACGGCTACTCCTCTAAATGCTCAAAGTTGGTAGAATAAAAAAAAATCTTCATCAGTATACGGAAACGTTTCACATACCGTTGAGTTGATTGTGCTTCAATTCGTAGTAGAATTTTCTCGCGATGTATAAAGTGCTGCGTGCGGGTAACTCCCATTACAACGGTAGTCTTAACCCTACTATACTAGAAGTGCTCCGCTACGAACTCTCGGTAAATATGCATCTACAATTGCAATAGCATCATCGGCAACATCAGGATTTTTCGTTTTAGTAGTGCTGGCCATGCGTTTCGAATTGTGCTGCCTTGTGAGTTTGCTGCGAAAACTTCGGAACTGCTCTTGGCCCGAAACATGTGCGCTAAGTGTACACTTACTAAATCCAGCTTGGCTTTAAACTAAGAACGAATCATTCTTCTGCGACAATCAAGGGTCTTTCGCCAGAAATTTGTCCGACTTTGTCACATCCCCACATCACGGCGGTCCTGCATTCTACTTCCCCAGATATCAAGTGCCGAGGTTTCATTTTGAACTTACATCGTCCCTTTTCATGCCAGTAGCAGCGTCTCCAATGCCTACTGCGGCAGATACGCCTTCGATGCTTACGAGCGCCAATTTGAGAGTGGTGAATGACTCCACGAATTTGGCTGTCGATCAAGTTTCGTTGTCTATGGAGCTATTCGTTCGCTTGTTCCCAAACTCGCATAAGGAAGAGCGAGATCAGTCGAGGTTTGTGTTGATCAAGTTTATCGGGGTTCCAGATTTCTTCAACAAGTTCAACATTTACAAAGTCACCTCCATTGATGAGCACGGCCCGGCGTCCAACTCAGTGACCATCACCAACCACTCCAATTTGACCAAGTTCGGCAACAACTTCACTGTGCGTGGCTGTGCAGTACAGAGTATTGATACCGCATCGATTCCGGTGTTGGAAAAGGTCTTCGTCGAGGTTCCATCTGGTATCTACGACATTTTACTGTCGGCACCTGCAAAAACAGTGAAAGACCAATTCATATCGCGCTACACCGCAAGCAAGGGTTCTGTCGTGGCTCAAGACGATACTATAAGGGATATTAATGGCAATGTTCGCCTCTGTGAGCCGTTTTACCAGGGCCTTGTGCAAGATTCCACAACATTAGTGTTTGTCAAAAAACCTGCGAGTGAGTTCACGCCAGCAGTCAAACAAGCACAAGTTGACGAGCTAGACTTGTCGCAGTATTTGTCACTGTCAATTGTTTTCGATGACGACAGCATCGAGTCCCGAGAGTTGTCGCTTAAAGTCCGGCCCCTTCCGCACCGAATTTCCGTTCCCCAAATGATGCCCATGCGAGAGGATTCCGAGCTTTTTGCTTTTATTAGTACAAGCGACCTCTCGCAAGTGGGATTTCCAGTGTTTAGCGGAGATTTGGCGGTCTTGAATATCAACGAGACAAAAATCGTCGTCAAGATCTTTACCTTCTTGGAGCCCAACAATTCTTTTTCCCCTGGAACCATTTACTTGTCGCCCTTGCTTTTGGTGAATGTGAACTGTGACGAGGAAACAAGAGCCACGTTGGCTCCATTTACCGGTAATGGCGAGTCTTTCCAGGACGCCATCCCTATTGCGAAGGTGGCCACCATTTCCAGGGTGGTGTCCCCCATAACCATGGATAAAATGTACCAGCGGAATTTTTTTGCCGAGTTGAAAACCACGTTTCACTCTCAGTCGAAGTGCGTGAGGAAAAACGACTTTATCCCCGTTTGCATTGATTCTGTACTTGCAAAGGCGATGTTTGAAGTTACTCCACTGAATGGACAAGGGGAGGAGGAACCTGCGCAAGATCTTGGTCTTATCCCCACTGGTAACCCAGACTCCGTTGCTTGGTTCAAGATTGTTGAGATCTCCGATGGAACAAGCTCCGAAAACGATTCTCAGCAGTTTAGAATTGATCCTTCGAAGACCGCTTTGACTTCATCTGGTGTGGAATACGTCAATGTTCCTGGAAACAAATTTAACAACTGGGCCGACTACTTGGGCATGCCGCCAATTTTCGACTATGTGGGAGCGGTAGAAAGAAACCCAGCGACTTTCAAGTACGCTCAAGAGTTTCGCCGCGTATTGATGACGGGAATCAGATCAAGGGCTAACTTGGATTTGAAGACAACCATGCTACTCAATTCGATGTCGCGCGGTTTGGGCAAGACCACCATGGTGAGAAGTATAGCACTCGAACTAGGTGTGAACTTGATCGAACTCGACGCATTTGACTTCATAAAGCCTGGAGCAGAGATGAAGACAGTCGGGCTTTTGACTGGTAAGATTGAAAAGCAACTTATTGGGCAGTTGGAGGCGGCCCAGTGTTCAAACTACCATATTCTTTTGATCAAACACATCGAAAATTTGTGTGTCCAGATCGATCAAAATGAACAGGGTGCCACCTCCTCCAATTCACTTTCGCTCAAAGTGGTACAAGCCATACAAGAGATCATGAACAAATATCAAAACATGGCGCTTGTTGCCACATGCAACGACATCGACAAGTTGAGTGATAGTTTCAGGCAGATTATCACCTTCCAAATCGATGTGGGTGTCCCTAGTGAACAAGAAAGATTTGAGATTCTCAATTTCTTGATCAGCAACGAATCCAGACCCAGCAACACCGAGAGCATTCCCGAATCGTACGAAGAGCGGGTGGAGTTTGTTGGCAACACCAGTAACTTTGATATTCAGATCGACGAGCGTGGAGACGTCAGTCATCAAGCGCTTGCCTTGCAATCGGCTGGGTTGACTCCGCGAGACATCATGTCGATCGTGAAGAAAACGAAACAGCATGCGGTGAGGAGGCTCGTGCAACAGGCAAAGAAAACCGACACGAGCGTTGACAAGCTTATCAAGATTGGCTACGGCGGCCACATTCTTCTAATCCCGGAGGATTTTGAGAAGGCTATCAATGAAGCCAGAAACCAGTTCAGTGACTCGATCGGCGCGCCCCGCATTCCGAATGTGAAGTGGGAGGACATTGGTGGATTGGATCTCGTGAAGGACGAAATCTTGGACACAATAGACATGCCGTTGAAGCACCCCGAGTTGTTTAGCAACGGGTTGAAGAAGAGATCAGGTATCTTGTTCTACGGTCCTCCGGGCACAGGCAAGACATTGTTGGCCAAGGCAATCGCCACGAACTTCTCGCTCAACTTCTTCAGTGTCAAGGGTCCCGAGTTGTTGAACATGTACATCGGAGAGTCCGAAGCCAACGTTCGGCGAGTGTTTCAAAGAGCACGCGACGCAAAGCCGTGTGTGATTTTCTTTGACGAGTTGGACTCTGTTGCGCCCAAGAGAGGAAACCAAGGTGACTCGGGCGGTGTCATGGACCGTATCGTCTCGCAGCTCTTGGCAGAATTGGACGGCATGAGTGGAGGCGAGAACAACGGAGACGGCGTGTTCGTCGTGGGTGCCACTAACAGACCTGACTTGTTGGACGAGGCGTTGTTGCGTCCTGGTCGTTTCGACAAGATGTTGTATCTTGGCATTTCGGACACCGATGAAAAGCAGACAAAGATCATGGAAGCATTGACACGCAAGTTCAAGTTGAGCGACGACGTCGACTTGGCGCAGGTGGCGAAAAAGTGCAGCTTCACGTTCACTGGTGCCGACTTCTACGCGTTGTGCAGCGACTCGATGTTGAATGCCATGACGAGAACGGCCAACGAGGTGGACGCCAAGCTCAAGGCGTTCAACGAAAAGCGGGCTGCTCAAGGCGAGGAAGAAGTCTCGAGCCGCTGGTGGTTCGACAACGTAGCCACGCCGGACGACATCAACGTGGAGGTGACGATGCAAGACTTCAGCAAGGCGCAGAGCGAGTTGGTGCCGTCGGTGAGCGCCGACGAGCTCGCACACTACTTGCGGGTGAAAGAGAACTTCGAGGGCACGCCAAAAGAGAGCAACGGGCACATCAACGGAGACTGAAATACACACACACACCGTTAACCCTCTATTCTATCCGGACAACCATGTACTATACTATTACCGGGACCGACTTCTCTAACGAGCTGCCATGTCTATCATGTTCTCTTCAATTGCGCTTCCTGGATCTTGATCACGCCCGATCGATCTCTACCAAGGCTCATCGATCTCTACCCAAGGCTCACAGGCTTATAGCGACGGCTCATCGCTTTACCAAGTAGCTCTTCTCGAGCACGTCCTTCGCCTGGTTGATCTTCTGCGACAAATACTGGCTGCCTTGGCGGTCCGGGTGGTTCATCACCATAAGCTTGCGGTATCGCTGCCGTAGCACGTCCGCGGTCAAGTTGCCGATATCGCCCGCCTCGATTCCCAACACAAGCAATGCCTCGCGCTCGGTCATGTTGGGCTCGAACCCTGAGTTCAGGAAGCGAGACCGGAGGTACTTGATGTGCGATGCTCCGGGCCCGTTTGCGACGGCGGTGGTGTGGCCCTGTTCTAGGCGCAAGTTGTTGAGAGTGGCGATCATCTGCGGGCTCAAGCGGCGGTAGCGCGCGAAAGAGCCCGTGATGGCTCGCCCCGTGAGAACGGCGACGGTGACGCCGAGGCCGATGACGATGGGGAACATGGAGTGCACAGTGCGATAATGCCGATCAAGAGCTGGACAGAGAGCGAACAAATGAATTGAGCCCAGGAAGAAGCTGGCTATTGATAGACAAGGCTATGTGATAGAGCAAGGCTTGAAAGAGCAATGGGCAAAGTGAGAGGGCAGTTGCGATGTCAAGTGAAGATGCAGTTGAGGATGCAGTGGGATGAGCAATGCTAAGTAAGATTGCGATAGTGCGAGGTACAAGTGAATTGACCATGAGAGGT
Source organism: Helenozyma rhizophorensis (assembly GCA_030573355.1). NCBI lineage: Eukaryota > Fungi > Ascomycota > Pichiomycetes > Serinales > Metschnikowiaceae > Helenozyma > Helenozyma rhizophorensis. The sequence goes on from JAJMDD010000019.1 coordinate 154,720, forward strand.
GAAGAGTGAAGTGGAGGGTGAACGCTGATGTTGATGGGTGGAGGCACGGGCCTGAATGAGACGAGCGAGTAAGGTGATGCGAGGTCCGATCGGGCGGCCCTGTAAGTGCATAGGAGGGTTCTTCTGACCGCGCGTATCAGGTGGTACCGGGAGATCCGAGGGTGGGCCTGCACAAACCGAGACTCCCGTTGCGATCTCTCGCCGACAACGGCAGCCAAAGAGCCCAAAGCTTAGCCATCACTACCCCAGAGGGTGCTCAATCGGGTGACATTTTCCCAATGCTTCATCGCTCGGAGGGGCCGAGCGTGGAATGAAAGAAAACGCGCGCCTGCAGAAAACCTCGGACATGGCACAAAGCCATCTCCGGCCGACAATCAACCGGGCTATATATATGGCCAGCCCCTCCATATTCGCACCCCAAAATGTCTCAATCTTCTATCTCGTGGTTGATCAAGTTGAACACAACCGAAACGCCCGACCATGTGCTTCGCCGCTCGTCGATCATCGGCACCATCGGCCCCAAGACCAACAACCCCGAGGTGTTGGTGAAGTTGAGAAAGGCTGGCCTCAACATTGTCAGAATGAACTTTTCTCACGGCTCGTACGAGTACCACCAGAGCGTCATTGACAACGCCAAGAAGTCCGAGGAGCTCTATAAGGGCCGTCCTCTTGCCATTGCGTTGGACACCAAGGGCCCCGAGATCAGAACCGGCACCACTGTCGGCGAGAAGGACTACCCCATCACCCCTGGCCACGAGATGTTGTTCACCACCGACGAGGAGTACGCCAAGAAGTGCGACGACAAGGTGATGTTCATCGACTACAAGAACATCACCAAGGTGATCTCCAAGGGCAAGATCATCTACGTGGACGACGGTGTGTTGTCGTTCGAGGTGCTTGACGTTGTCGACGACAAGACCTTGCGCGTGCGCGCGGTCAACGCGGGCAAGATCTGCTCGCACAAGGGTGTCAACCTCCCCGGCACCGACGTGGACCTCCCTGCGTTGTCCGAGAAGGACAAGGCGGACATCCGCTTCGGTGTCAAGAACGGCGTGCACATGATCTTTGCGTCGTTCATCAGAACCGGCGACGACATCAAGGAGATCCGCAAGGTGCTCGGCGAGGACGGCAAGGACATCCAGATCATCGCCAAGATCGAGAACCAGCAGGGTGTCAACAACTTCGACGACATTCTCAAGGAGACCGACGGTGTGATGGTTGCGCGTGGTGACTTGGGTATCGAGATCCCCGCGCCCCAGGTGTTTGTCGTGCAGAAGCAGTTGATTGCCAAGTGCAACTTGGCTGCCAAGCCCGTCATCTGCGCCACCCAGATGTTGGAGTCCATGACGTTCAACCCCAGACCCACCCGTGCCGAGGTGTCCGACGTGGGTAACGCCATCTTGGACGGTGCCGACTGCGTGATGTTGTCCGGTGAGACCGCCAAGGGTAACTACCCCTTCGAGGCCGTGCTGATGATGCACAACACCGCGCTCATTGCCGAGAAGGCCATCTCGTACTCGTCGCTCTTCAACGAGCTCAGAACGTTGACCGTGAGACCCACCGGCACCACCGAGACGTGTTCGATCGCCGCCGTGTCTGCTGCGTACGAGCAGGACGCCAAGGCCATTGTGGTGTTGTCCACGTCCGGTACTACCGGCAGATTGGTGTCCAAGTACAAGCCTTCTGTGCCCATCATGATGGTGACCAGAAACGGCCGTGCTGCGCGCTACTCGCACTTGTACCGCGGTGTGTACCCCTTCATCTACGAGAAGCCCAAGGTTGAGAACTGGCAGGAGGATGTCGAGAACAGATTGAGATGGGCGGTGGCCGAGGCCATTGACTTGGGTATCATCAAAAAGGGTGACTCCATTGTCACCATCCAGGGCTGGACCAGAGGCTCAGGACACTCCAACACGGTTAGAATTGTCCAGGCGTAACTTCATTTCATATACGGACGCTAATACGAACTGTAGACACATACATTCGAACCAGTACATTCGGATACATGGACACCATTCGGTAATTCGGACCAGTACAGTTGCAAATAGTCGCACATGCAATCTGAGTGAGTCCTGATCATAGCTGACCACTAAACTTACTTCGAGAACGCCGAATTCCCAAGAACAAGGACAATGTACGGGTGATCTAACGACCCACGGAATGGCAAAATGAGAAATGTATATATTTTGTGTCAAGGTGTAGTTGCGGTCTGCGTAGATGCCTTCCCTGTACGAAGTGCGAAGATATCACCATGTCTCGAGTCTTCCGGTCCAGGGTGCCCACCCTCGCCCGCTTCTACTCCAAGGACACGACCCACTTTGGGTTCAAGACCGTCAAGACGGCCGACAAGGAACAGATGGTCCGCGGCGTGTTCTCGTCGGTGGCCTCCAAGTACGACGTGATGAACGACGCCATGTCGTTTGGTGTCCACCGCCTCTGGAAGCACCACTTTATCAACCGTTTGGACGCGGGCATGCGGCCCGGCGCCTCGCGCCCGTTGGACTTTCTCGATGTGGCTGGCGGCACCGGCGACATTGCGTTTGGCTTGATGGAACACGCGGAGAACAAGTTCCAAGACACTGCGCTGACCATGACCGTGGCAGACATCAACCCAGACATGTTGGCCGAGGGCAAGGTACGGTACGCGGCCAGCAAGTGGGCTGGCAGCGAGCGGGTGCAGTTTTTGGAGCAGAACGGCGAGACCATGGACGCAATCCCCGACGCCAGCAAGGACGTGTACACCATTGCGTTTGGCATTCGTAACTTCACCGACATCCAGGCGGGCTTGAACACGGCGTACCGTGTGTTGAGACCCGGAGGCGTGTTTGCGTGCCTCGAGTTCTCTCACGTGGACAACCCGGTGGTGGACTACGCGTACCAGGCGTACTCATTTGGTATGCTTCCGTTGATGGGGCAGTTGATCGCCGACGACCGCGACTCGTACCAGTACTTGGTGGAGAGCATCCAGCGGTTCCCCAAGCAGGAGGAGTTCCGCAGCATGATTGAGAAGGCTGGCTTCTACGTGCCCGAGCCGGGCTACGAGAACTTGACCTTCGGAGTGGCCAGCGTGCACGTGGGCATCAAGCTCTAGTTTATGTATATAGTATACACGTATGGTTCTGACTCGTATGACATGACTCGTATTACCCTTCATGGTCGCAGACAACACGCGCATCAACTGTTGGACGCATAAGCCATGAGTGGGTGAAGTCATGTGAATGTGGGTGAGCCATGAGTGGGTGAGCCATGTACGAGCGGTGCGGTCGCTTCTATAATGCACCTTCGTTGGGTGTTTAGTCTTCAAGACTCGCAAGCGCAAGCAGCACGTCCTCGCACACCGCTAGCGCACGAACAAACTGGTGCGTGATGTCTCCATCCATGTTCACATCTCCAGCCAAACGAATGATGCCGTTGTCGATCCGGAACTCTCCCTCGATTGCACCCTTCTGGTGGTGTCCGGAGACGGAAAGGGCCAAATCGCACTCGGCAGACTCGTATGAGATTCCCCTGAGCACGAAATCGAGCCTGTTTTGCTGTACCTCGCTCTCCTGCGAATCCTCCTTCATCATTGTATCGTCTTGTTGAACGAATGAGTCGAGCTCAGAGTCAGTGGGGAGCATCTGCAAGCCCAAGTACTCCGACGTGCCGGAAATGGTATTGAGACTGAGCAACTCCTCGTCCGTCACCTCGTTGGGAAGCTTGAGCGACTGTTTGAGCTTCTTGCTCGCTTCGGCACTGGCGCCCTTGCTGCTCATGGTGAACTCTGGCCTCTGATGCAAATTTTGCAAGAGCGCCGAGAACACAATATGGTTTCTGAGTGCCCGCACAATGCTTGCCAACTGTGTCAACCTGGCAAACGAGAACGCCGACACGGCCACGTACGGCGCGTAGTCGTCCAAGTCCAAGCTGATTTGCAAGCCGTCTTCCTTCGCAAACTCAATTCCACTGTGCTCGATCAACGACGAAAACACCTCGTCCAATGGAGACGCCAGCACCTCGTAGTCGACGACGCCTAGAAAGTCCAAGAGATCTTTGGGCATGTACACGGGCGAGTTGAGCCTGAGCACAAGCTTCCAGTTGCGACCAGTAGGTCCCGTCACGCTCTGCCCGCCATGAAGGTGCAGATTGCCGGAGAATGTAAATCTGTACGGCTTGGTTGTTCCGTCCGCAAGGCTGAGGTTCCAGGTGTCCGTTGTGGCGTCTTTGAGGTAGTCAACGGAAGCCGAGGCTGCGTCCTCTATGCTCAAGAGGCCCGAGTACTTGCGGCCGAACTCGTCGTCCAGCTGCTTGTTGATCTCGTGTACATCGTGCCAGAAGTTGAGAATGACGCCCAACTGCGCGGACTCGGTGTCGTTTAGAGCAAGTTTCCCAATCAGATTCGCCAAACCGGCAGCCACCTTCCAGGACCCGTTCAACTCGATCTCGCTGGCATGCACTGCGGCCAAGTACAACGCCAAGTTATCTAGGTACACGACAAGATCGCCGTCTGGCGGCGATATGCTGTCCAAGTTTGCGAGGTACTTCAAGTTGGAGGAGAAGTTGCCCAATGTCTCGCCCGAGAGGTTGTTCATGAGAATTGACTCGGCAACCGAGGCGTCTGGCCCGTCGCGGAGCTTCAAGAAGGAGATATGTGCTCCTTTGGCGAAGTCCAACGTGACAATGGTGGTGGAGCCGTCGTTGGAGGACTCTGTGTAGCGAGCAGCGTCTGCGGGCTCGAGCTGCTTAAGCTCCAGGTTGTCACGCGTGTGGTTGCCCAGCGAGAGCGTTACTTTGGTAACAAGCAGTCCATCGAAGTCGATGTCGACGAGGAGGAGGGACCCTGCGATCGAAAGGCGCCTTAGGTTGGACGAGTCTAGCTCGGTGTCGATGAAGGTGTCTAGCTTGAGGTGGTTGGCAAGCTTCTGGAGAAGGTCGATGGATATGCGAAACCGCAGCGAGTAGTCGTAGAGGAGCCGGAGCGACTGGGCAAGGCTCTCGTTGTACGAGGGCATGTTGTTGGTGTGCACAATGTGAGAAGAGATCGAGACAGGCATCTGACAAGACAATCATCAAAACGACCTTGACAGAAGACGTAGACGGAAATACGTAGATAGAGAGAAAATGGAAGACGTAGATGGGGGTACGTAGATGGAGAGACGTAGATGGAGAGTTAGGTGAAGAATTTAGGTGAGTTCAGGCGCATGCGAAGATTGCGAAGCCCGGAAGATACTGGAGAAAGATTATTCTTCGATGCAACGAGAGTTGCATCGAGTCGGAGCGAAGTCGCAACTGCAACTTTCCAGAGTTGATGTTAGTAAGCGGTCCTAAGCTTGGAGAGGTGGAGGTGGAGTGGTGAGTATGGGTCGGTGGGTACAGGAAAAATTACACCTTCATGGCTCTCATCACCCAAGACATCCTGGCCATCTTGGACCCACTCGTCTTCCAGTTGAAGCGCAAGCAGCTCGTGGGCGACAAGAAGGTGGCGCTCGAGGTGGCCCACCTCTTGATGCGGGTGATCTCGGCCGCCCGGTGGACCGACCCCAACGACCTCATCTCGCTCCTCCGCAAAGTGGGCACCGTGCTCCACAGCGCCAGCCCGCGCGAGTTCATCCCAGGCAACATCGTGCGGCGCGTGTTGGCGTTGGTGCGGGACGAGATCGACACGGAGAACGCCGACAACACGCCGATGATGAGCCTGATGTTCTCGCTCCTCTCCACCGCCAGCAGCACCCAGAGCACGCACGCGAGCCACACGAAAAAGCAGGCCAGCGACATGCGGTCCATCGTCATCCAGGGCATCCGCGACTTGATCGACGAGATCTCCAACGTCAAGGAGGAGCTCGAGAACATGGCCGCGGACTTGATCCACGAGAACGAGTTGTTGTTGACCGCCACGCCGACGTCCGACACCGTGTTGCAGTTTCTCATCAAGGCGCGTGCCAAGCGCCGGTTCACGGTGTTGGTGACGGAGGGGTACCCGAACGACATTGCCGAGGCCCACCGCTTCGTGCGCACGCTTGCCGAGAACAAGATCGAGAGCGTGTTGATCCCGGACAGCACGGTGTTTGCCGTGATGCTGCGCGTGGGCAAGGTGATTCTCGGGGCCAACACCGTGTTCGCCAACGGCGGGTGCCTCTCGAACGCGGGCGTGGCCAACGTGGTGGAGTGCGCCAAGGAGCACAAGACCCCGGTGTTTGGCGTCACGGGCTTGTACAAGTTGTCGCCGCTCTATCCGTTCAACAGAGAGGACTTGATCGAGGTGGGCAACCTGGGCAAGGTGCTCAACTACGGCAACTCCACGTTGGTGGAGAATGTCGACATGGTGGCCAACCCGCTAGGCGACTACGTGCCGCCGGAGCACATCGACATATACATCACCAACGTGGGCGGCTTTGCGCCGTCGTTCATCTATAGAATTGTGTTGGACAACTACAAGCCGGAGGACAACAGCTTGGAATAAAGGGCATACGAAGTCAAGCGACCATCGATACTAGAGACTCTATAAGTCAGTAAAGGAGCATCAACCTAGAGGTCCGTTCAGTATAGAAGAACCTTCAACTTAGAGATATGCACAGGTCCAGTTTAGAAAGGCCATAAACACTAGAGGTCTCCAGCTCCAGTATACGAAGGACCATTAATAATAGATGCCTCCAGGCCCAGTATACGAAGAACCATTAACGCTAGAGGCTTACTGGCGTATAGAGGTCCATCAATCTACATGTCTCCACAGTATCAGCGTAAAAGGGTGATGTACGGCCAGGTCGGCCTAGTACAGCGTCCAGATTTCGGATCAGCTGCAAAATTTGTTCACATCTGTGCATCTTGCGTCGCAATTGCAAGCAGACCTACGGTGGTACTCTCCAATTGAAACAAAACACTACATAATTCGGGCAACAATCTCTTCGAGTCATGATTAATCGAGACATCGGAGTCGCGGAAGGAATAATGGGATCAGTACTGCATTTATGACGCTTGTGCAGATTAACTGTGGAGACTAAATTAGTGCAACGACTAGACGGCCATGTTGCTTTCGTACGTATTTACTCTTGGCTTGGCGGCCGCTGTTGCTGCAAACCAAGAACCAATAATTGTTCCCCAGGAGAAGGAAAGAATTGCGATCATTGGTGCCGGAGCCGGAGGTTCCGCTGCTGCGTACTACTTGCAAAAGTACACCTCCCATGGCTACAATATCACTGTCTTCGAGGCTCTGGATAAATCTGGGGGCAGGGCCGCAACAGTGGAGGTATACGGAAATTCCTCGCGGACAATTGAGCTAGGAGCTTCGGTTTTCGTGCGGGCCAACAAGATTCTCGTGGCCGCAACGGAGGAGTTCGACTTGCCCGTCGAGAAGTACCGCTCCATCAATTCGTCAGAGACAGAGCGTGTGGGCATATACGACGGAAACACTGTGTTCTTGCAGTTTGAGGATTCGTGGAAGGCTCCATTGAAGCTTCTCTGGAAGTACGGCTTGGCGCCTCTCAAGGTCAACCGGTTGAGCGCAAGTTTCGTTCGAAAGTTCTTGGCCCAATTCTATGAAGCTAACTTTCCGTACGAGAGTCTCGACGTGATCTCTCGCATCACGGGCTTCTTGGCTGTCGTTGACAAGACAGCAGACGAGTATTTCATCAAAGAAGAAGGCATCAGCCGGGCGTACGTAAAGGAATTTGCCCAGGCCGTTCTTCGGGGAAACTATGTCCAGAACACAGACTCGGCACATGCACTTTCCTTGTTGGTTTCCTTTAGCGCAGAGGATGCTTCTTCTGTGAAAGGAGGAAACTGGCAAATATTTGACAACTTCGTCAAGCAGGCACAGGTCGACTTGAAGCTTGACACCAAAATCACTTCCATTGAGAAGGCTGGAGGTTCATGGAAGGTGCTGTACGGTGAAGACGCTTCGTATTTTGATAAGGTGGTCGTTGCAACACCTTGGCTGCTCGCCAATATAACAGGCATTGAAAACATCCCCAAGGTGGAGTACAAGACGCTTCATGCCACGATTTTCACCACTACTCAAAAGCTCAACCCTCTCTTTTTCGGGTTAGAAGCGGATCAAGAAGTGCCAAGCGTGGTTTTGACGGTACCACAGCTGGACCGTTCCCCTACTTTCTACACTGTTGCGGTGCATGACTACATCGAAGACACCGAGGAATTTGTTTACAAGATATTTTCGCCAGAGAAACTAAGTGACAAAGACGTTGAGCAGTTTTTCGGTGCGGCGAACATCACTTGGATTGTCCGCAAAAACTGGAAAGCGTTTCCCGTGATGGAGCCCGTTTCGTCCTTCCCTGATTTTGAAATTGAGGACGGATTATTCTATCTCAACACCATGGAAAGTTTTATCAGTTGCATGGAGACCTCAGCACTTGCTGGGGCCAATGCAGCGGCCTTAATCTCGCGGGGAAGAAATACCACCCAGTTGGTTGTTCCCTAATTCAATTCCTGAAGTCTCGTCTGCAACGAGCATGGAAGTCGCCCGGTGCGAAGCCCTGCCTGTTTGCATTTGAAGTGTTTGTATTTGAAGCCAGCGATGGTACTAGCGCAGAGAATACCGCACATCGTCCATCGAGTTCATAAAAATATGATCATTCTTTTTGTCATAGGTGTAGCCATCCTGTCTCGTCTTCGCGCTACACGGTCCATTAGTTCATGAAGATATAATCGTTTCTTTTGTCATAATATATATAGCTTAGCCGGACAAGATCTCAGCGGCCTCGTCTTCGCGCTCAAATCTCTGTCTCTCGTCAAGAGACTTTCTGTTCAACATGGCCTCCAAGTCCGCCGAGTAAGGCGCCTTGCCATCCTTCGAGATGGGGTTGTTGGCCTTCACCACTCTGAAGTAGTTCTCGTAGATGTCACCGTTGTAGTAACCGATAGGAGCATTGATCATCATGTCCGACATCATGAACGCATCGGTCAATGGAATGACGTGAGGTCTAATCTTGGTGCACAACTGAGCAATGTGCTCGGTCGAGTTGTAAGCAATAGCCTCAGTGGAGACAACCGAGAAGGTCAAGAAAGTACCGGAGAAGCCCTCCAAGATGACGGAGGCTCCGTACAACTGGGCCAACAAGTCCAAAACGGGCGCCAACTTGGCATCCTTGGTGCTGTCAATCTTATCGAGGAAAGCCTTCAACAAGAAGAAGTGCGCCATCAACTTAGACAACGACACAAGCTCAGCACCGATGAAGTCGGTGTCACCGTTCTTCGTCTCCAACACCTCGTCGGCGCGAATACAGGCTCTCACGAGGGCAACCTCGACAGCCTGCAAAATCTTTCTGGGGTCAGTCAAGTCACCCTTGTCCAAGACCGGCTTGGTGCCCGCGAGCTCCTTGTAACCGTTCAAGAAGGAAAGGATGCCAGTAGCGGACTCCTCACCCTTCTTGACCGAGGCAAACTTCTTGATCAACTGCTTACCGACAGACATACCCAAGATGTTGTTGTCACCCTCCCAGGTGCACTGCACGGCAAAGTCGTTGAAAGCCTTACCGAAACCAGCGTAGGCGGAGTAGCCGTGGCCACCGCACGCCTGTCTGCACTGGTCGATGGTGTTCAAGGTCAACCACGTGCAGGTGGACTTCAAGGAGCCGGAGGCAATGAAGAGAGACTTCATCTTCTCCACACCCTCATCCAAACGCTTCTTGTCCTCAGAGGCAACGGCACGGTCCAACTCGTCCATGGTGTCGGACGAGGTCTGGGCCAACACGTTGGCACCGTTGGAGAAAGCGTACGTCAACGCCAACAAGGGGATCAAACGACGCTGGTGGAGGGGGTAGTTAAGCAACTGGGTCTCGGGGTCGGACTCCTTGGCCAAGGCGGCCTTGAACTGGCGTCTGCCAACCGCGTATCTCAATGCAATGGTCACCACACGGGCAGACCAGCGGAAAGCGTCCTTGACCATGATGACTCTACCGAGCAAAAGGGCCGAGTAGGACAACTGGTTCAATGGGGGCTCGGTCACGTCACCCTCGGCGGACACCTTACAGTACTTCTGCAACATGAAGAAACGGGGGATCTTCACGTGCGAGAACTGGATCCAGCCGTTGTCGATACCGTCTCTGCCCATCTTGGCACCAATGTCGCCAATGGCCACACCGGGCATCAAGTTGTGGTCGGCGTCACGGAGAGGCACCACAAACGTCTTCACACCGTAGTCCTTGCCCTTGACAATCAAGCGCGCGTACACGGTACAGTGGGTGGCCGAGTGGGCCGCACCACCGATCCACCACTTGGTGGCACCGACGTGCGGCGTGTTGATGATGAACAGGTCCTCCTCCTCGTCGAACGTGGCGGTGGTCTCCAAGCCGGCAACGTTGGAGCCGTGGGCCAACTCGGTCATGCCGAAACAGCCGTAAAGGTTCTTCACGTACGCGGCCTCCTTCTTCAACAACCAAAACTGCATTTGGTCAACGGTACCGTTACCTCTGATGCAGCCGAGGAACAAGCCCAAGTGCACACCGATACGCGTGTGGAACGCAGGGTCAAACACCGAGATGATCGACAACCGGCGCTCGAGCTGGTCGAAGTTCTCCACCTCAATGTAGCGAGAAAGACGGTCGATCTTCCTGCTGGTCACCTCTCTGTGCTCGGCCTTGGTGTAGTCGTAGTCCTTGGGCGACGCGGCCAAAATGGGGTCGGTCTCCATCTGGTTAATAAAACGTCTGGTCTCAAACGCTCTTTCCTTCGAGCCCTCCAAGAAGTAGTTCATCTCGTCCAAGTCGAACTGGGCAGTGGCCCGCTCCTGCTGGATGAGCGAGCGGGGGTCTGGGGGCGAAGAGTAGCTAACGGCGCTTCCAACTTTAGCGTAAACGTCCATTTTTGCGATGTGTTTTCAGGAGCGCCCGCGAGGTATTTAAGTTGCTTCTTCACATGGACAACGGCCGCGATGGCACATGTGATAGTGCCACCCCACACTAATGCGGGCCCAGGCGCGGAATGTCCGAAAAGAGTTGCGCGCACCGAGCGCAGTACCGAGGGCCATCCTACACCACGAGCGTTTTCCTCTGCTTCCCACTGTATAAAGGGAGAGCATGTCCCACTGGCCGCACTAGACCCTAGCGAGGCATCCGCGGAGAGGACGGTGTGCAGGAGCTCCCGAGGTACCCCTCAGTGACCGAGTGGCCCCTCAGCGAGTGAGGAACTTGGCCGAGGGAGAGAAGATCAGCTGACGTAGGATTTCTTAAATTCGTGGGTGACGGGCGCTGTGCTTTCGTAGGCCGCTAAGCTTTTGGGGCCGAGCCGAGGTGTGCGCCAAGTCCGGCACCGACATCTGGGGTAGGCGCGCCAGGACCTCGGAATGCAGATCTTCAGCGGCCGACATCGCTTGCACGCCCTGTTTTGGGCTGCGCCGTTGATCAGATGCACTCTTCTGTGTTGTGATGTGTGCATAGTCTTGAGTTTCATCTCCACCCTCAGTGTTGTCCTATACAGACGTCCTCATACAGTGACATATTATGACAGTGACGTCGGCTTATCTACGTCCGCAATGCTGGTGTAGTCGATACTCTCACACCTTCATCACTGAGTATCACATTACTAATGTCACTTTGCTGGTGTGCATTGTAGTCGGTTCTAAACTCTATCACTATATTAAGGTATCACTATATGTCCGATACTGATGAATCACTATTGATCAATCACTACCTTGGAACTACTACATTGTCACTATCATGAATCACTTCTTTAACATATACTATTATCGTATTAACATATCAATATTATCGTACGTATCACTATATCGTGCGTATCACTATTATCGTACGTCACTGCTATCGTACGTACACTGTAGACACTCTATCATCTGTGGCTGTGGCCCGCCACCAGCTCAGCTCTGCCCATCAGCACGCTCCTCGTGCTGGGCCGAAGACCTACGCCCGTAGTTCGGGACCGTGCCCGAACTGAGATTGGCTTGAGGTCTTGGTGTGGCCTCTTAGTCGTTCCTCGTTGAAAGCGAACGAGTCGGTTTGAACAAACGAACCTGTTATTTGAACAAACGAGTATGGAGTTTGACAGCTGGTTTCGAAGTGCATAAGTTGGGTTTGCGAGCGCATTGCCGTACATCTTGCAAAGTCCGGCCTTTTAAGTCTGACAGGCTGGTTTGTCATTTGGGTGCGAAATGTCTAGAAAGTTCCAAGGCTCCCCTCAAAGTGAACAGCACACAGCCGCATCTACGTACCTACAGATAGCGTTGCACTTATTATGACACTGCAGACTATACGGTGGGATGACTCACGAACGGACGTACGTGGCATCTATCTTCGCTAGCGAAGGCCCCAAGCTGAGGCGAAGCTTTCTTCTGTATGCAGTGGGGCTGGCGGTCTGGAGCGGGTTGCCCTCGAAGTAGACGGTGTCTAGCTCGGGCAACTTGCCCAACTCGGCTGCAACCTCGTCGAAAGAGGAGATCTGATTGTACGAGCACCACAAGTCCGTGAGGTGCACCAAATGCGAAAGGTTCTCCAACTTGGAGATCTTGTTGGAGGTGAGGTCCAAAACCGTGAGCTTGGTGTTGTGCTCCAAGTTCTCGATCTTCGAGATGCCGTTGTGCGACAAGTAGAGCTCCTCGAGATTGACCAACTTGTCCAAGCCCTCGATGCGCGTGATGCGGTTCGACTGGATCGAGAGCACGCGGAGGTTGGTCAAGTTGTAGAGGTTCTGGAGCTGCGAGATTTTGTTCTTGCCGAGCCACAACTGCTCGGTGGAGGGCAACTTGGTCATGGTTTCCGAGATCTCCTCGATGCGGTTGCCGCCGAGCTCGAGGTTCTTCAACTTCTGGAGCGTCTCCAAGTTCTTGATCTCGCGGATCTTGTTCTGGACAAAGTACAAGTTCTCGAGCTGCACCAACTTGTCGATGTTCTTGATGTTCTTGATCTTGTTGAACGACAAGTCGAGGTTCTTCAACTTGACAAACCGGTTCACGCTGCTGCTGATGTGGTTGATGCGGTTGTCGTAGAGGTCCAACTCCTCCAACGTGTCCTCTGGCAAGTCCGCCACGGCGGCCATGGACTCAATGAGGTTTTGCCTGAGGCAAAGCGACTCCAACTTGGTGAAGCGCCCGAGCCCCAAATCGTCCATGCTTTTGATCTTCAAGTGGATCAACTCGATGTAGTCTGTGTCCGAGTCGTAGTCACGGGTCAAATCGGCGTCGGCCTCGATCTGGTCGGGGTGGGGGTCCGGAATAACCGTGCCGGGGTACTCCACTGCGCCATTGTCTTCTTCCTCCTCTTCGGCGTTCTCGACTTCCTCGTCTGTCTGCGAGAGTGACGCTTCTTCAAGCTTTCTGGAGAGTTCTTCCTGCTCTTTCTGCGAGACTTCTTTGGCGGGAGGAGACATGATTGCCATCAGTTGTATGCAAGTGCGACCTTAGTAGTCTTGACATCACCTCCTCAGAACCATACAGACAGGCCATCCCTGAATCCTCGAGTACGCAGTAATTAGGGATGGATCGTCTCATCCGACTGAGTTTGACCTTCTCAGCTTGGCCACTTTGTAATTCTCGGCCACACTCTACTGAATGGGCCATACTCTGCTGACCTCGACCATCAACCCTTAGATTGCACCTGTAGGCTCATTGATACCCCTTAGGCTCACTAAACACACTTGGCATAAATTCATTGCCATGGACTCGCTAATACTACCCTTAGATTCTAATTCATTCCACCCTTAGACTCAAATTCCACAGTGTTCCGACTTCTCTTGTCAGCGATTGATGCGGACACCGCATCTATCGATATCGCTGCCGGTCTCTACAATCACGTCACTGAGTATTCCATTATATATACAGATATCTACAACTTCTGCTCCTCCTCGAAGATGTAGTCCACGGCCTGGCCCACGGTCTTGATCTCGTCGGAGATCTTGTCTGGAATCTCCAAGTCAAACTCCTCCTCCAAAGCAACCAATGCCTCGACAGTGTCCAACGAGTCCAAGCCCAAGTCCTTCTGGAAGTTGGCCTCCAAGGAGATCTTGGACTCCTGCAAAGCTGCAACAGTCTTCAATGCCTCGAAGGCTCTGGTGGTCACCTCCTCCTTCGTGATGGGGGCCGAGGCGTAGAAACGCACAGGCGTGGCGGCTCTGGCAAGAGGCGCTCTAACAGTTACACGGGCGGCACGAGCAGCGAATCTGAACATGGTGATGGTTGACGAAAGAGTGCGAAGGTTTTTCTGACTTTTGGTTGGTGAGCGAACACCCATACACCAGGTGGAGGAGGAGGAATGCAGGGCACCTTTTCGCACCCATACCCATATTGATATCTGGATGACTATACTGTTAGCGAAACCTGTAAGATGATGATCGTTCACGATCAATTGAACGCACCTTAATGTGCCAAATATTGCTCACTCTGTGCTTACAGTAGTTTGTACTTGCTGTTGTAGTTTGTGCCTACCGTAGTAGTTTGTGCGTACCCTGGTAGTAAGTACTTACTGTAGTAGCTTGTACGGACTGTAGTAATTTGTACGTACTGTAGTAGTTTGTTTTACTGTAGTTTGTACCTACCGTAGTTTGTTCTTACTGTAATACTTTGTCCTTACTGTAGTCGTACTGCTTGTAGTAGTTGTACTTACTTAATAGGTAGTCGGTCGTTCTCGTATCCCGAGAGGGTAATTACTATTGTGAAACTAGATGTATTCTTCACTACTTATCGCCATGCGCTTGGCTTAGCGTATCGTCTTTCTCCAGTTCAACGCCGTGCGCTTCTGCTTTCCGAAGCCAAACGAGCTTGTTAAGCTGGGCTCGGATACGTTGGTGGAGCTGGAGTTCGAGGACGACTTGGAGGTCCTACTAGCAACTCTTTGCAAAGCACTACCGCTGCCGTTCATGGTCAGCGCCAGATCAGCCACAGATGGCGCGGTACCTCTTCTGTCTTTGGCCGCTTGGACGGCATGAGACACGTTGTGGTTGTATGCAACTTGGTCGTGGTCGGTGTTGATCTTCAACGTCAGGATTTCCTCCTTGAAGTTTTGCTTGTACAACTCGACCAACGCCTCGTGCGACAACTTCATCGTCGAACCCACCAATTTGCCGTGCAAGTGCAAACAACGGTTCAAGACCATTGTCAAGTCGTAGAACGCGTTCTTCAACAAACGAATGTTGTAAGCGTAGTCTGGCTTTCCGTCATAACGGGGATCCAAGAAGAAGGTACGGTATTGTCCAACACCACCGTTGACAGGCGAGTCCACGGTACCCGCTAAATGTCTGCTCAAGTCGTTCAACAAGGAGGTGTAGTCGCCCTTTTCACGGTATGAAATGTTGATCAAGCTCTCCAATTGCACCAAGTCGTTGTTCTTGTTGAGAATAGTGCGGATGGCATTGTCCAATGGCGACAATCTCACCACATTGGTGCTTTTGATGTCGCTTCGGTTCATCAACGTTGGGAACGAGAGCTGCGTCTCGTAGGTCACTTCTTCGGTCCACAAGTCAAAGACGGACGACGAACCAGGAATTTTCTTGATGGTAGAGAAGAATCTCAAGTTTTTGTTTCTTGCGTACTGACGCACACCAATGGATGTGTTCAACAACTTGTCCGACACCTCGTTCACAGGCTCAACGGCATTCACGTGCAAGTATCTACCTGTTTGAATTCTTTCCTTGAGTTCCATGGCTTGTTCATCGTCAGTGATGATTCTGGCACCGGGATACAACTTCAATAAACGTTCATGAATGGACGTGATGTGCTCGAATGGAAGACCCTCGTAAATCTGCTCCTTGCCACGGATGTTTGAAGGGAATCCAGCTCCAATATACGCCACACGGTAATAAGAGGGACTCAACTTATCAGAGGACTCCAAGTCCAAGTAGAGCTTGGCCAACTTCTGGTGCACGTACGCAAACGACTTTAAGTCGTACGTATGTTCGCTGTACGCCTCAAGCAACTCGTTGTACGTGTCCGTAGCTCTCTCCAAACTGTTGCCCTTGATATAGTTCTGTGCAATCAACTTGACCAAAGATTCTTTACGTTCGAACGACGTTTGCTCTGCGAACTTTGGTCTGTAAGAAGGAGGCAAAACAGTATAGTGGTCCCAAGTATAGGTGGAGGCCAATAATTCCAAACTTAAGGCAGCTTGAATGAAGTCATTCTTCTTGACATTGTCCTCGTACATCTGATTGATAAAGGAATGGAACAACTCAGGCTTATTGGCGTTCTTCAAATAAGCGTTGATATTCAACTTGTGGAACGTTCTATCGTTCTCGAACTCGGGACCAACTGGAACATGGTTCAAATCGTTCAAAACCTCCAAGAATCCAGCCATGTTGTTTATGAATCTCACCACAGTTGAGTAAGCCTCATCCTCTCTGTCCAATCTGATAGTAGCCTTCATTCTCTCGATCAAAGTATTTTGCTCGTTAATACCTGGCTTGTAAGCAGCTCTGTAGTAAATATCGTGCAAGCCGATGAGACACTCTCTCTCCACATCGACGATAGAGTCACTCAAAATGTACTCCGAGACCAAAATAGACCACAAAATCTTCACACTGACAGCTTGACATGCAAGACTTCTCTGCAAAGCAAAGAGCATCAAGTCTTGCAAGATTCCGTAGTCACTGCTAATGAACTCAACTTGGTACCCGCCAAACTTGGTGAGATTGAATCTGATAGTGTCTTCTTCAGTCGCATCCCATGCCAAGGCGTCCCAGGCTTCGTTAATGATGGCGGCTATTCTTTCTCTCATAGTACCAGTAATCTGGTGACAAGCTTTTCGAGGAATGGTACTCAAATGCTCGATGGAAACAGGCGCAAGCGTACCCAATTTCAACAACGCTTTCAAGAAATTACCCCAAAGCGATCTATCAAACAATTCTGGGGTGTCCATACTTGGAATGAAATGAGCAATCATCAAAGGTCTGATCAATTCCAAAGCCAGCAAGCAACCTTCAGCAATCATGGCGTAAAATGAGACCCACTTGTCTTCGGGGAAGTACTTACCCTGTCTCATGAGCTGAATTCCAGAAACAACCGTGAGGATGTCTTCGTTGAGACCATTGTTAGAGGTGCACTTCACAGGGTCGAAGAAATCATTCTCTATGGTTGTACCAAATATCATGTAGAAGCCTTCAACACCAGCAGCTGCCTGACCAATTTTAGCAACGCAAACAAAAATGGTGGCTAACTCCATGAGAACCTCTACCAAGACTTCCTCGCCCACCACGGGGTCGACCACGATCTCGTTGAACGGGAAGTCTTTCTGGAAAAGATGTGTAAAGGACTTCTTGGGCTTGAAGAAGTCGTTACCTCTTGTAAACTTGTTGTACTTGATGAAAGTTCTTGACATGGCACCCAAGTGCTTCGCAACAGAGAAACAAATGGATTGCACCCCCGGCTGGTGGACATTTCTCTGTAATAAACCACATACGCAGTTCATCACCGAGCAAGCTAACCTAGTAGCCTCAATATCCAATGGGCCCAAGAACACTTCCATACACCAGACAACACATCTAGAAACCAATAAATGGATGTTTTCGACGCGCTGCGACAACTCAGTGCCAAATAATCTGTAAATCAACAAGAATTTCGTGACGACAATTTTGTGATCCTTGGAGATCGGCGCTGATTTCTTGCCGTGGTTGCTCTCCTCGTTGATGCCCAAGCCTCTCGTTCCAATAGACTCAATAAAGTTGAGCACAAGGTCCAATAATTGCTTTTGGTCCAAGTAGCGCTCGAAAGACGTTACAAAGTCAACAATTTCCATAACAAGAATCTGATCATTTATGAGGGCCGGCGACTCAATCGAAACCAACAATGATGCGGACTTGAACAAGGAGGTCAAAGATGTCATAAAAGGCTCCAAGTTGCTAACGTCTTGGGTTGGAGCGAGAGCTAGCTTGATGAGCAACACGATAACCCGACAAACAGAGCGTGACATAGAGCTCCAATTTGACTGTGCCTGGGCAAATATTTCGGAAATCTTGCTCAAAATGAAGACTCCAACCGCTGGTGACCGTTTGTGCTCGCTGAGGAAGGTCTCGAACATGTACAAGTATTGGTCCTGTTTGCCGAACACAGTGTCAAGCAAATGCACCACGCTCTTGAAGGTGTTGTCCAACACCATCTCGTAGTTGGGCAAGCTCTTGTGGTTCAAGCAGATTTGTGCAATCTCGAAAAGAGATCCTAACAACTCAGGGAAGAATCTCACAACTTGGTAAATGTCCAATTTGCAGAAGTCGACCAAAGAACGGTTGAGCTCGTCCATACCTTGCTGACCGCTCTTGAAAAACCGGTCATATTGGAAAATGTTTTCAATGCAAATCTCGGTATTGAAAACCTTCCCGATGTATTCAGTGTGGACATCCACCTGCGCAATAGGCATTCCCTGGTTGACTGACGCAATATCGATCGTGTGGTAGCTCTTCTTGTTGAACTCCACCAACCTGTTGCCGTTTTTGTACATGACTTCGCCCTCACCAGCCAAAACACCATTGATGAACAATTGCAATAAAAGAGAGTCTTGCTTGGGAATCTTGCGATTACTGCTCTTGTTTGAAACACCATTCACCTTGACAATCTCGCCAACAACTTCGTCTGGAAACACAGACACAAATTGCCACGAAGTTTTCTCAATCTGATTCGACGCCTTGGCAAAGGTGATCAACGGGTTGTTAGGCGCACTAACTTCGAATGTCAATAAGTCATCCTTGTTGATGGCGTTGAGCAAGCTAATCTTGCCCATCTTCAAATAAATCCGCTCGTAGTTCTCAGCGAGAGGGTCAAAAAAGATTGGCTTAATCTTTGCAATAGGAGCGCTCTTGCTTGCGCCTTGCAGTTGAGTGGCCTGCCCGTTAGCTACAGGCTGTTCGGGGACCGTGAGATCGTCCACGTCAGTAAGCTGGTGCTTGAACTCCTTAACGGTAATGACCAACTTCTCTGCCCTTGGGTTAATAGCGATGCCGTGGTTCGAGCCAGAAATAATTCTGTCCACAACTTCACCCCAGCCATTGTTCTCGATCTGACTCACATCAATTGCCTTCTTCAGACTCACGTAGGAGCCAAACAATTTGATAGAAAACTGGTGAGATTCTCCAGATGCCAATGAACCTTGGTTGCGCGAGAAGATACGGGTGATGTCTGCGACACCGGCAGCCACACCTTTCTTGACACGCTTGACCTGTGGAGCGTTCAGTTCCTTGTAGCTCAAATCAATCTCCTCGGTCAAAACTGCCACCAAGTACACCCTGTTGTTCTCCACTTCTGAGGCAGGGATGTTTCTGAACAAAGCAGCAGAGATTTTCTCCACGAAAACAAGTTCGTCCACGGTGTCAGTGTGAACCGCAAACGCTTCGGTCAACCGCTTCTTGTTGTTTCTGATGTACAAGTAGGCGATCATACCGGCGAAGCCAGTGGGCTGGTGGTTCAGCGAACCGGAAACGGATTTGAAGTCGACTAAAATGTGCGATGGAGGTTCGTGGCTGAGTTTCTTATTCAATGAAGGCTCCAAAATATAGTCTTCCACGTTGTTGTGTACGTTGATGGGAAATCTGGGAGACAATGCACACAATTCCTGGTTGAGAGCAAGTTGCGCTGGCTCGGAGTTTTCGAACGACATCAAGGCACCTGTAAACGCGTCACGGGCCAAGACTGCCTTGTAGGCAGAAATGTCTGTATTCTTGTTGTCCAAGTCATACGACTTCTCGTTCAAACGAGCAGCTCTAGAAGCCAACTTCTTAGTAATTCTGCTCAACAAGTAAGTGGCCGTCTCTTTGGCTACCTGGGTCTCATTGCTAGTCAAATCTGAGTGGGTCAACTTGATGCGCACCTCGTCCAAATTGTTGTAGATTTGGGAAAGCTTGTTGAAAAGGCGAAACTCACCAATCGAGTACAACGCAAAAATGTGCGAGGTCAACAAGTTCATCGCATAGGTGATCTCCTTCACCACATCTCCGGCAAAGGTGAAACTATCAAAGGGCAATGGGGGAGTCACGGCCTGAGAGGACCCTGCCTGGTTAAGCACATCTGGTCCACCTACAACACCATTTGTGGCTTCTTTGTACGACACCTCCAGCTCCTTCAAAGTCGGAGCCAAAGCATCGGCAGAAGTCACGTTGTTGTAGTCGTTCTCAATCTTCAAGTTGTTGAGGGGAAGCTTCTCCACAACCAAAACATACTTCAAAGGGAACACGGCCACCTTCACCTTAAGACCTGGCAAATCGTCCAAGTTCACAGAAGTGATGGTAAAGTCGTTTGGGAAAGGTCTGGCCAACGTGTAGCCGCGAGCCCACTTGCCGTCCTTAGTCTCGAAAACGTAAACTTCATCACCTGGGTAGAGGTTCTTGAAGTTGTCATTCTTCAAAGTTGGATGCTTGTCGAATGGAAGAAAAGGCTTGATCACTCTGCCGTGGAGGAATTCTTCGGTGGGAGTCCAGGTCATATTGACTTGTTCTTTGGGTTTGAGTACTCAATGAGTTTCCGCTTGTTGGCTTCTCTCTGAATTTATCGGAACGTGCCTCGACTCGTCTCGCTGCCCAAAACGTCGAAACACGCCTTTGTCCTGCACAGGTGTGCGCACACGTATGCACTCACTTTATCCAATTAAGGACCCTGCAAGGGGAAAGTTTAATGACACCAGGGCGGTCTCGACATAAAAAAAACGATGTTCTTGCGATAGCTGTATTGCCACTGTGGGTGTACAGCACTTGCTCAAATGGATCGAGCAATGGTCTACAGCTGAATAGGATGATAGTGACGACATTGGCGTCGGGGCGCGTCGTAAATATGCTCTATATAGTCCGTGCATGTTTATGCCATGAAATCAACTATCTTGTGCGCAATATCCTTTATGCTTCTCGTATTGTACTCCTTCCCCCCATCCCAAATGTAGATGTCGTTTTCTCTTCTGCCAGAGTCAAAGTCCAAAGCTTCAAGACTGAGCATTCTGGAACCCTTGAGCATCCTGTGGCCAACGTAGAGAATCACAAAGAGGATGAGGGTGCCGTAGCTCGAGAAGAAAAACATTGTGTCCCAGCAATTCTTCAAGAATACGACGTATCCCATGGCAAGAAGAATCGCGCCCGATCCTAGAAGCCCAATTATGGCACTGTAGGGCTGAAAGGGCGAGCGGTACGGGTATGCCTTGTCGTCTCTGCTGATGATGTCGGGCCTCTTTTTCAAGCCATAGTAGAACCTGATGTATGAAAGGCACATGGCAAACCACACAAATACACCCGAAGACAGGATAATGCTGGTGAGGTTCAGGAAAATGACTGTCGCCAGTTCGGAAACGCAGATGTAGGCGGAGAATGACGCTGCAGAAGCTACCATCACTGCGTTGTATGGAATCCCGTACCGGTTGCATTTCTTCAAAAAGGCAGGCGCCTTGTGTTGAAGCGCTAGCGAGTAGATGGTTCTTGACGAAACATACAACTGTGCGTTGCCACAAGATAAGGCAAAAAAGACCAAGAAGCTGTTCGCAACTGAACTCCAGTTGCATAACCCGACGCTCTGGAATGCGACAGTCCATGGACTCTGTGAGCCATTACCATAGCCAGCGTAGACACTCAGGGAGTGGCAATTATCGCCTCCAACGTAGTTCACCGCGTAATTGCTGCTGAAATCTGACGCCTTGACCCCCGTCAATCCAGTATAGTATCTAAGCAAGCGAGGATCTCCAGCATATAAGTTCAACGACACCATGAAAGACGCCAAGCAGTAAAAAATGAGAATTCTCCAAAACACTCTCTTTGTGGCAGACGGAAGTGCTTTGCGGGGATCCTTGGCTTCACACGCCGCAATGCAAACGATCTCGGTCCCACTATAAGCATAAGATACGATGACTATCGCAGTGACAACAGATAGGAACCTGCCTAAATCGCCGCCTATGCCCGAGGACAGAGAGTCCATGCCGTCGCTTCTCAAGTCGAAGGTAGGACGGAACAAACCAAAGATCAAGTTGTTTTCGAAGTCTGACTTCAGGTACTGCCAATATTTGAAGCCCACCACGCCCTCTTTTCCGAGTCCACCGCGGTTGATAACAATCATGATGATAATTATCAAGAAGGTTGCCAGGACCTTGATCATGCTTGACACATACTCCACCTCGCCAAAGATTCTTACATCGACCATGTTGCTGGAGATGCAGAACGCTAGAAACAACGTGACGAAGCCCACAGTAGCTCCATTGTTGGTGAGGACTTTTGAGTCCTCAAAATAGCTCAAAATAATGACTGACGCCACTATTTCTCCCGCTAGACCCACCGAG
Organism: Helenozyma rhizophorensis; assembly: GCA_030573355.1. Lineage (NCBI taxonomy): Eukaryota > Fungi > Ascomycota > Pichiomycetes > Serinales > Metschnikowiaceae > Helenozyma > Helenozyma rhizophorensis. Next base: position 176,880 of record JAJMDD010000019.1, read on the forward strand.
AAACTGAAAAAGTATAGCCATCCAGTGGCGAACCCAAACGACTCGTCCACGAATCTTGCACTCAACCCTGACACCCCATCCACCACAGAAACAAATGTCACCATTTCACAAAAGGATATGATGGTACAAAGGACAATGATTCCGACTATCACGAAAGCCAACACCGTGCCGAACCCTCCCGCTATAGTGAATGCCTTACCACTATTCAAGTATAGGCCAACACCTAAGGTGCCTCCTAGAGAAATCATTTGCAAGTGTCTCACTTTCAATTTCCGTTGAAGAAATATCTTTTCTCCCGATCCGTTGGAATCTCCTGAGCTCAAGGATTTGCCTGCAACTCTTAGCTCTTCGATATCACTTTTGGACGCGTACAGCCCTTCGCGGTTCCGGCCGATCCACGGGAGCCTCGGCTTGGAACGCAGTCTTGACGAGCCTTCGCCTAGATCATCCTCCTTCTCTGTGTAGTTTTGAATCAACTCGTTGTTGTCCACGACCGATAGTAGGGCCGCCGGTGACGCAGACGACTCTTTAACTCTTTGATTTATAGATTCATCGATTTGTGACTTTTTAACAAAGCGATCGAAGTCATTAAGGTCCGACAAGCCGAATATAGACGCTGCGTCCGGTGTATTGTGTTGTTTGGCCCGTGCAAACGTTTCGTATAGCGAGAGGAAGCGAAATTTCGATTCTGGACCGGGTTCGCCTTCGGCTATTTCGTCACCCACCTTGCGTATAATGCTAGAGTCAAGCGTGTAATGGTCCGAACTCGAAGATCCCGTCCGTAGGTCGCTGAGATCGACCTCGTCGTCCTCTACCACGCAAAATGCCATGTCGTCATCCGTTCGTAGTTCCTTGGAGTCCGAACTCGAGGAGTATGTATTTTTGGGGGGCCTGAAGTTTTCTTGCTCGTCGGCTTCTCTTCCCCAGCCGCGGAAGATGCTTCCGAGTTTCTGGATAAGCTCCTGAGAGACCGCACTATCTGTAGATGTTCTGTTGGGAACACGCTCGCTTCCCATCTGAGGAAACAAGAGATTCTCTTCTCGAGAGTGTCCAAGCGAAGACAACCCAGACAGGTCGTCTGGTTCCATGTTGAAGTGACGGCAAAAGGTTGATTAGTAGTTGATGTAGGTCTTGTATGTAGCTAGAAGTGAGGATTATAGACAGGGTTACGTTACAGCATATGCTTCGAGCTGAGTAAGCGAAAGAGACAACAGCACAGGCCAAGACATAAACTGCGGGGATACGTTGAGCCATTTGAGTGACTAAGACTACGTAGTGGCAAGGCTGCTTGAGCGACTAAACTACTTGAGCACATGCGAATATGCGACAGTGTCGGACCTCTGGTTCCGGAGTTGGCGATTTTGCAGCCTGGTTCCGTTGCTCTTTTAGCTGCTTCCTATGGCCACACAGAAAGCAATTAAAAAATGCGTCAGAAACCGAAGGTGCAATGGTAGCGACACTTTGCAGCGGTGTGTGAGCAAGCCCATCAAGCACCGCCACGGCGGATCCAAAAATACAGTAAAATGTATTGTCATCAATGATGACGTTTCAGCTGTTACACTGAAAAGAACAGATACTACACTTGATCTAAGCCAAATGGCAAAGAGATTTGAGGTTTGAAACTTTGAGGATGTGCTCCTTATATATGATTTCGCGCGGGGCGGGTAACCCTGCATGGAGGCGATGACCCGAGCCGCCACAACCGTTCTGGCGACTGAAAAATTCAGGCCAAAAAATGTCCACCCAACCGTTTTGTGGGGCGCCGAGAGATTTCTAAAAATAGCGTGGGCATCCCAACGACACTTGGCGCGTTGCAAGCCGCACGTCGATAGAATTCCATCGAAAGCGCTCGAAAATTACCGATTGTTCTATTCTGCAATATTTTCACTATTGGTGCACGGGTGTACGCATCTGCGTCGACATCGCGCGCGTTCTCGCCCAAACGGGAAATTTCCACAGCCGCACACCTCATCGCTCGCCTTCAGGGCCATTTTTTTCTCCACTATAAAGTACCGTCCCCGCCTCTTTTTCAGCACGACCAACATGTCTTACAGATCCAGATACAACAGAAAATCATTCAGACAGCCACACAGGGAATCCAGACCCGGCCGCAACTATCACAACCACCACCAAGGTGAGTTCCGCAGCTATCACAGCGAAAGACCCCACCACAGACATGGTGGCAAGTACGGAAAGAGATACTCGAAGTACTACTACCCACAGCCTTCTTCGGAGCACGCCTATGTCGAGGAGCCCGAGACGGAGTCTGACGATGCCGACTCTGAGAGCGAATACGACGGTTACGCTCGTTCTGACGAAGAAGAGGTTTACGACTTTGACTTGGAAGAGAATGAGTCCGAGCCCGAGAGCGAGTTCGAGGAGATTTTCATCATCCCTGACGACTCTGACGTCGTTGACATGAACGACGCCTTGGAGGACCAGGTGTGGGATGTGTTGGAGTCGGAGGGAAAGCTCCATGACGTCAACGACGACTTGGTGAGATACTACGACTCCGACTCCGAGCTGAGCGTTTTGTCCGACGAGGAGATCTACATGCTTGCAGACTCCGACTCTGACTCCGCCTCTGAGGCCGTCGGATCTGACGTTGAGGAGATCTTCTTGATTGCCAGCTCGGACTCCGAATCTGACTCCGAGAGCGACTCCGAGAGCGACTCTGAGTGCGACTGCGAGAGCGATTCCAACAGCGACTCTGACTCCGCTACTGACTTGGAGGTTGACTCTGGGAAAGACTTGGAGATCCTCAGACAAATCTTCTCTGGTGCTCAAGACTCCGACGATGAGATCTCCACTGCGGAGAGCTCTGACGATGAGGTCTTCTTCGAGGTCGACTCTGACTACTACAACTCTGACGACGACGAAGAGTACGACGCCGGCAACCCGGTGCACTACGAGTACTCCGACGACTCAGACTCATCCGACTCGTCTGACGACGAGGGCATCACGATCTACAAGCACAGATTCGACTTGCCTGAACGTTACGACAGCGACAACGACTCCACGGATTCCGAAATGGATGACGACGAGTTGTTGCTCACGGCGCATGACTCCGACGACGAGTTTGAGATCATCGACTTGAGCAAAGACTTAAAGGACTCGAAGGACTGCGAGTTGGTTGAGCTCGACGACAACACCTACAAGTTGAACCTCAGATTGCCCTCGATCATCCAAGAGGAGTTGAACGTGAAGTTCTTGAGAAACGAGAACGAGCTTGTCATCAGTGGAAAGTTCAACTTCACTGCTGAGGAGGACAGCGAGACCGAGACCGAGGAGATCGAGGAGGAGGACAAGGAGGCCGCAGACGTCGCCTCTGAGTCTTCATCCGACTCCGAATCCTCGTCCGACTCCGACTCCGACTCCGACTCCGACTCTTCGTCATCTTCTGACTCCTCGGACTCTGAGTCCGAGTCGTCCGAGTCTGAGTCTGACAACGAGGAGGAGATTGTGGAAGACGCCGAACAGTTGATCAAGGAGTTCAAGAACCACGAGATCCAGTTCGAGAAGAGATACCAGTTCGAGAAGGCGGTCAAGTTCGATGAGATCACGGCCAAGTTTTTGGAGAACGGTGAGTTGGAGTTGATCATCCCCAACGAGGGTGTCGAACTCAGCAGAGACGAGAACGTTGTCAGCATTGCCATTGCGGGCCAGGAACAGAAGACAATCGAGGCCGGCGAGCCCGTTGCCGAAGCTGTGACCGAGGATGTCGAGATGGAAGCATAAATCCAGACATCACCGCAAGCATCACCGATACGACATTCACTTCACACCTCAATATGAGATTGTACATTAGAGTTCAGCTAGATTTAGCGATTTAATATAGAGTGGCTGAGAGGCCATGATGACTATACACTCTACCGGTGCAATCTGCAAGAGACAGATGTTAACCGACGGTATTCAGTCCGGTAATTCTTGGAGTATATTCGTACACCAGTCTCAGAAGACATCCTACGCAAACCGTGAAGACCAAAAGGAAAAACGGCCAGGAACGATTATAAAAAAAAAGGAAAATGAAAAGAAGAAAAATAGTATATAGGAAAATGCCAGTCTGATCGGCGAAAATTAAACCTGTAGTCACATGGCAAGGGCGCTGTTGCATTTTGCAGCAATACTCAAAGTGAACCAACGGTGAAATTGGACACTCCGAGCAAAAACATCCCACACCAGCTGATGCGTAGAGGGGGTATCCCTGAATATCATGTGCTAGCAGATTCCGTAGATATTCATATGGTAGCTGATATTAGGAAAGCCAAGAACTCAAATTGCAAGGAATGACATGAGGAGAGGATGCGTCACAACTTAGAGTTCTTCGTGACTTCATCAGTCGATAGGCGAAACTTAACTCAAAACTTAGTGCAACGGCCGTTTTCGCATTTTGCAGATTACTGAATGAGCGGTGAATTCGGACCCTTCCAGCAAAATCATCCTACCCCCTGCTGATTTTACGTATTGAGGGTTACCCAAGTTATTCATATGATAGTCAATGTACTAATTAGGGTTATCCGAGGTATTCATATGCTAGCTGAAAATTACGAGAAGCCAAGAAACTGGGGTAGTGAGGAATGACGTAGGGGAGATTTAAGCCGCAGAAGTCAAATTCTTTGTGCTCTCGTAACTCCCTCCCAACTAAACACAACACGAACAAGGAGAGGAAAGACTTGTCTGGAGCAAAATGACTTAGTTTCCTTGTCAATTCGACTAAGATATTTTTGCCATCTCTCGGGATCTTCTACACGCAATCCATCTCATCGGCCGGCCTGTTTGTTTCGCACATCAATGTTTCCACATTAGGCAAAGATATTTAAACCGTGCATGCGTAGCAACCAATGCACCACCAGAGCGGGACGATGTTTAAATAGGTACATCTCTCCAAATATTGGAGCATGCTTGTTATACCAGTCTTCCTATTAATACTTCGCTTTGCGATTGCTTTCCAATGGCCCTGGGAAGACGATGAATCAAGCTCTCTCCTGCTGGCGGCACCCACTTCGTCTGGATCCGAGAGCACAGCTCTGGCGTCGGAAACATCTGCTGAAGCGTCAGGCACCTCGGACCTGACTCTGACTCTTGCGGGTGATGGAAAGGAGTACGTTCCGCAAGCTACCCAATGTCCATCGGGCAGTGTCCTTCGCGAGGCCACCGACATCAATCAATCAGAAAAGGAATACATAGCCAACAGACAGGCAGTGACCAACGACAACTTGGTCGACTTCCTTTCCAATGTTGCCCTGCTATCTGATTTCGATGCCCAATCGTTCATTGATGGTGCTTCCAAGAATATCTCCATTGGACTTGCGTTTAGTGGGGGTGGCTATAGGGCTATGTTATGCGGGGCAGGCGAACTCTTGGGGTTAGATAGCCGGTACGAGGACCTGACTAATACGGGATTGGGTGGACTCTTGCAAAGTTCGTCCTACATCGCTGGTCTTTCAGGTGGAAGCTGGTTGGTGGGAACGTTAGTGCTCAACGACTTCATATCGGTGGCCGATGTTGTCAACCCCGACAGCGGGCTATGGAACCTAGACGATCTGATTTTCAACCCTAGTGGCATCAACCTCGTTCTGACTGTTTCATATTACAACCAACTCAGAGAAGCGGTGGACGCCAAAGATGACGCCGGCTTTGAGACTTCCATCACCGATGTGTGGGGCCGGGCGCTTTCATATCAATTTTTCAATGAGGATACGGCTTACCAGGGTGGGGAAAATGTCACCTGGTCTAGTATTCGCAATATGGCTGCATTTCAAAATTACCTGATGCCGTTCCCCGTGGTTGTGGCGAACGGGAGAAACCCAGGCGAGTTGATTATCAACGAGAACTCGACGGTGTTCGAATTCACCCCTTATGAACTCGGATCTTGGGACAGCAGTCTCAACTCATTCGTTGATATCGTTTACTTGGGCACATCCTTGGATAATGGTATGCCAAACGGTAGTTGTGTGACGAATTACGACAACGCAGGCTTTGTCTTGGGAACCTCGTCGTCTCTTTTCAACCAAGCACTTGTTAGGGTGCTGCAAGGCGACCTTAATTGGGCACTCAAGCGAGTACTCGAGATGATCCTTTCGCCGTTCTCAACTTCGGAAGAGGACATTGCCTTATATGACCCGAACCCGTTCTACAACTCGGAGTATGCTGGGCTGGACAGTATGACTAGCAACTCAACATTGCACTTGGTCGATGGAGGCGAAGACTACCAAAACATTCCATTGTACCCGTTGATACAGACTTCTCGAGACGTTGACATTATCTTTGCGTACGACAATTCTGCAGACACAAACCAATGGCCCAACGGGAGCTCGTTGTTGTTCACCTACCAGAGACAATTTTCGGCACAAGGGGCTGGTACCCCATTTCCGTATGTTCCTGATGTGGAGACCTTCTTGAGTGAGGGGCTCAGCTCGCGACCAGTATTCTTCGGATGTGATGCCTTCAACATGACAGAATTGGTGGATTACCATGGTGGAGACCTCAATGAGACGGACATTCCTCTCGTGGTGTACATGCCCAATTCCCAATATCTGTACGAAGCCAACACTTCCACTTACAAGATGGAATACGACGACGACGAAACCTTGTCGATGGTGAAAAACGGTTACGAGGTCTCCTCGAGAGGCAATTACTCGGACGACCGCACTTGGCCCACCTGCGTTGGTTGTGCCATCATCAGAAGAGAACAAGAGCGCAGCGGAGAAGAGCAGTCAGAGGAGTGCAAAAAGTGTTTTCAAAATTACTGTTGGGTTGGTGGAATTGAAGACACCGAAGCGCTGACCGTACTGGGAGTCGCAAGTCAAAGCACAAACAGTCAGTCAGGGTCCACCAGTGCAGCCTCCAGTTCGGCCACCTCAACCGCTGGTTCGGCGTCTTCAACCTCTGGTTCAAATACCAGCAATACGTCTTCCGCAGCGAGGACGTCAGCGACGAGCGGTTCATCTGGCAGTTCTCTGTCCAGTAGCTCGTCCTCTGAAGCAGGCGGCTCGAGCCGCTCGCCGCCATGGACGTTGCTTGCATTGCTCTTGTGGATGTGGTAAAAAAGTATTATAATACGGCAACAGTCAATCATAAACGGCGATTGGATGCAATTTAACGTCCGCGCTCACTATTTAGCAATATCGAAACCTCTTGCAGCAATGTATGTATTATAGGAGAGTGATCAGCTTCGCCACCCGTGTGGTCAGTCAATACACGTAGTGATCTAGAAAAATTTGCAAGGCAGAGCGGAGAACTACTTTCATATTACAGCTAACGCTTCGCCGTACATGGCCCGTTCATAGGATGTCGAGCGTTCGGCATCTCAACAGATTCACCACATTTCAAATCTGCTAGGAAATGGAGAGTCACTTCTCAGCACACCGTAAGATTCATTTTTGTCTCGTGAATGTTCAGTAGTACTGCCTTGGTGATGTATCTCATCGCGCGCTGAAAATCTCAACTACACCTCATCGCATCATGGTCAAGTCTTACGACCGCTACGAGCAGGAATCCTGCTTTGGTGTCATATCTGCGCAGTCCAATGTCGTTTGGCTCCCGCCAGCACCCACACAATCGTCCAAGTCCATCGGCCGGGCAGCCACAGGTGGCCTAGAAAACATTTTAATATGGGACATCAAAACCGGCGAGCTATTGACCCGCCTCACGGACGAGTTGACCCCCGGTGCCTCCAATGCGAAGACTTCGCTGGCTCCATCGCCCGTTGTCATTTTGGCATACAATGAAACGAATAACATTGTCGCCGCGGGCCACAACGACGGTACCATCAAGGTATGGGACTTGACGTCAGAGTCGGTCATGGTCACATTTTCCGGACACAAGTCCGCCATCACAACGTTAAGCTTTGACCGCAACGGCACACGTGTTGTCTCGGGCTCCGCTGACTCGCTGGTGATCATGTGGGACTTGGTCGCCGAAGAGGGTCTCTTCAAACTCAAGGGCCACAAGAGCCACATCACGGGCGTTTTCCTAGCCAGTGAGGGCAAAAAGGACGAGGACGCCATCGAGGACTACTTGATTTCCGTATCTAAGGACGGCTTGATCAAACTCTGGGACTTGAAGTCCAAGCAATGCATAGAAACCCACTTGGCCCACACTGGCGAGTGCTGGTCGTTGGGCGTCAATGCCCGGGAGGACATGTTGATCACGTGTGGCAGCAAAGATCAGGTCAAGGTATGGGAGCTTGATCTCAGTGGCGCTGACGGGCAGAAGCTCACTGAGAAGGGCGACTTCGAGAAGCAAAGCAAGGCGCGTTGCGTGGAAGTGAACTTCACGAGTGTTACCGACAGTTCCGGCAAGTACGAGGTGTTTGCCTTACAAAATGCCGACAGAACATGCGAGGTGTTCCGTGTTCGTCTGGAAGACGAAATCAAAAAGGGCCTTGCCCGCCGTACAAAAAGATTGAAGGAGAAGGGCATGGACGAGGAAGAGATTTTGCAGTCGCTTCGAGAATCCGAAGTGTCAATCCTCATCACGCCGCTCGCTACCATGAGAACTACGGCCAAGATACGGTCCAGCTCGTGGGCGCAAGGCTCATCCCGTCGCCTCGACTTGCTTGTCGGCTTGAGCAATAACTCCATCGAATACCACAGCATTTCCCTTCCTGAGCAGATCCGCAAGGCGACGCCGGGCGAGGTCCACAGCGTCAAGAACCACTCGGTGGATCTCTTGGGCCACCGTGCGGACATCCGTGCGCTCGACCTCTCGGACGACAACAAGCTTTTGGCGTCGGCGTCTAGCGGCGAGCTCAAAATCTGGAACATCAAGACGCAACATGTGTTGCGAAGCTTTGCGATGGAGGCCGGCTACGCCTTGTGCTGCAAGTTTTTGCCCGGAGGCACTTTGGTGGTCGTCGGTTTCAAGAACGGAGACTTGGAGCTCTACGACTTGGCGTCGTCCGCGATGATCGACCGTGTGGAGTGTGCGCACGGCGACAAGAATGCTGAGGACGGCGGCGCGGCCGTTTGGTCGATGGACATCACCCCCGACGGAAAGACGTTGGTGACGGGCGGCAACGACAAGGCCGTCAAGTTCTGGAACTTCGCGGTCAAGCAGGAGGTGGCCGCGGGAAGCGCGGAGGTGGTGTCTGCGTTGAAGTTGAAGCACACGCAAACGTTGGAGTTGGAGGACGAGGTGCTCGCGGTGAAGGTGTCGCCCGACCTGCGGTTCTTGGCGGTGTCGCTCCTCAACAACAACGTCCAGGTTGTGTTTTTCGACTCGTTGAAGTTGTTCTTGACGTTGTATGGGCACAAGTTGCCTGTGTTGTCGATCGATATCTCCTCCGACAGTAAGCTTGTGATTACGTCGTCAGCAGACAAGAACATCAAGATCTGGGGCCTCGACTTTGGCGACTGCCACAAGTCCATCTTCGGTCATCAGGACTCGATCATGAACGTGCGGTTCCTCCCCGACAGCCACAACTTCTTCTCCGCCGGCAAGGACGGCATGGTCAAGTACTGGGACGGAGACAAGTTCCAGTGCATCCAGAAGCTCGCCGCGCACCAGAGCGAGGTGTGGGCGTTGTGCGTGAGCCGTGACGGCACGTTCGTGGCGTCCACGTCGCACGACCACTCGATCCGCGTGTGGAGCGCCACCAACGACCAGGTGTTCTTGGAGGAGGAGCGCGAGAAGGAGATGGACGAGTTGTACGAGAGCGAGTTGTTGGAGTCGCTCGAGGCCGAGCAGCCCGCGGATGCCGCGGAGGACGCCGTGGATGCCGTGAGTCGGCAGACTACGGAGACGTTGAAGGCGGGAGAGAAGTTGATGGAGGCGCTCGACATTGGGTGCGAAGACCTCGATGCCACCGAAGCCTACGAGCAGCAGCGGAAGACCGGACACGCCGTGCGCCCCACGCCGCACGCGATCCTCATGGCGTACGGCGTGAGCGGCCCCGAGCACGTGTTGACGACGTTGTTGAAGATCCGCTCTGCGCAGTTGGAGGACGCCTTGCTCGTGCTTCCGTTCTCGTACACGGTCAAGTTGATGCGCATGATCCAGGTGTGGACCAACGCGGCCAACATGGCCGGCAACGTCGTGCACGTGGGCGCCATCTGCAAGGTGTTGTTCTTCGTGGTGAAGGTGAATGCCCGCGAGTTGGTTGCGCAGCGCGACGAGCAGCTTCGAAACTACTTGGTGGCCGTGAAGGACCAGCTCCGGGGCGAGCTTACGGCCGCGGCCACGCAGCTCGGCTACAACACGCAGGGGCTCAAGTTCTGTCGGGCGCAGTGGAAGTTGGCGCACGAGACCGAGTACATTGACGAGGCCGAGCAGCGCGAGCACGACGACAAGCGTGCGGCGAAGCGCACGTTCGCTACCGTGTGATCAACTCATACTCACTACATAGACCCTTATCATACATAGACACATTCTCATAGAGGCGTACCAGACTCGTACTTTCGTGAACCATTCTTCTCGTAAACCCATTCTTCTCATACATCTCGTAAACCATACTTCTGGAAGATTACATAGAGGCGTGTCTTAGCCTCTCAGCCTCATACCTCTATCATATCTCAGAGCACTTCTCGGCAGACTACTCCACGAGGCACTCTCGTCATGCACTCATAGACATGCACTCATAGACATGCCGTAGAGATGCTTCGTAGAGATGCGTAGACATGTAGACATGTAGTCATGCACTTCTTGACATGCACTATGGTCAGACTACGAGGCTCAGACATACTTCACATAGCGCAATAGACTCTTACTCTATAGTTTATCACGGCCCCAGTGATCCTATCCCTTCGTGGCCTGTACAGGCGGGCGCAGACGGATAGCAACAATCAAGAGAAACGAGCAGAGCACGGCGGAAGGCGAGGAGTAGAGCGTCACGAGAGCCGATTGCGGACCCTGAAAATAGAAATGTAGAAAAAGTGAGCAGAGGGGAATGTGGCACAGTTCCCGATTGCGCGGCGGGGTCCCAGACAATAGGGCATTTGGTAGCCGTTCGCACCAGAACGTTTTTTCCCACGATCAATCGGCAGACCCTACCGAGACTGTTTTGTGTGGCCGGGACCACTAGCCCTCGACAAACGTACCGTCCTCGACCAGTTCGAGCAACCCCTTCCCGCACTTCGCCCTCCCCGTCTTTGGAGCAGACCGGGCAGACCCACTTGCCGGAGCCACACCGAGGTCATTCGGACAAAACTGACCTAGCCTCGAGCCAGAATCGAAAAGTCCCGTCTATTGCAAGCGGGAGCGCCGAGGAAGCCACAAGGTAATCGAGCACGCGAGACCCCGGGATCGTGCCATCTCGTAACCTGAGCATCCAGAACATCCCACATTTCAGCCCACTTTCGGCGATCCCGAGTCGGCATCGCCCCAAGGCAGTAGCGGAACAGCTGTAAGCATCGGCACAGCTGTAAGCATCGGATCAGCAGTAAGCATCTTGCACATCAGTTGCACGGCCTACTTGCACAAGCAAAGTTTTCCCCGCCACCTACCCAGATCACCGACATGAACGGAATGCAGAACCAGATGTCGGGCACGTGGCACGCCACGTACGGCGTCAACGACCGCCAGCGGGTGATCCAGATCCTCTCGTCCACGCTCAAAGACGTGCAGAGCGGCCAGTACGACGAGCAGAAGGCCGCCGCCATGGCGCTGGACTTTGAGAAGTACACGTTTCTCAAGGCGTCCTCGCGCGACGAGTACCTCAAGATGATCAAGGCCAAGGTGACGCAGTTGCGGCAGGGCCGCGCTGCTCCCGCCGCCGCCGCGCCCAAGAACGACGCCAGCATGCCCTACTACAACCGCGTGGCACGCAACCCGCAGGGCCAGCCACAGTCGCAGCCCATCCCTCAGGCCCAGCCACAGGCCCAGGTCCAGCAGCTGCACCAGCCGCAGGCACCGCCGCAGTCGGCGCCGCAGACGCAGCAGCAGCTTCTTCAGCCCACGCAGCAGCAGATCCAGCAGATCAGCGCCATGATCCGCACGGTGCCCATCCCGTCCGTGTTGTTGGCCAAGATCCCCAACTTGCCGCCCAACGTCAACACCTGGCCCCAGATCTACGACTGCTTCCAGCGCAAGGTCATCCCCAGCTCGGTCATGCCTGCGGTCAAGGAAATCCACAACGCACACTTGCAGCTCGCATTGCGCCAGCACCAGCTGCAGAAGTTGGCCCAGTTCCGTCGCATGAGCGCCAACGGCGACGCCAACTTCTCCAACGTCTCCAACATGAACTTCAACATGGGCAACTCGGGCATGAACACGACGTCGAACGTCAACGCGAACATGAACCAAAACTTGAACGCCAATGTGAACCAAAACATGAGCTCGAACGCAAACTTGAACATGAACGTGGGCAACATGAACATGAGCAACATGAATTTGGGAGCCGACAGCTTGGGTACGAATATGGGCGCCAACATGGGCAACGGCATGGGCAACATGGGCATGAACAAAATGAGCACCGGCAACATGAACGTGGGCATGAATATGAACCGCATGGGCAACCAGGTCAACAACAACCAGGTGAACAGCCAGATCAACAATGTTCAGATGAACAATCAGATCAATACCGCTCAGATGAACAACACCCAGATGAACCAGAACCATGGCCAGATGAACCAAGGTTTGAACAACTTGGGTGGTGTGACGCAGAACTTGGGGCAAAACATGGGCAACGTTTCGCAGAACATGGGACAGAACATGAACATGAACAACATGAACCAGAACTTGAGCGCCAACCATAACATGAGCAACATGAACCAGTTCCGCAATAAGCAAGTTGGCTCGGTTCCGGCCCAGAAGCAGATGAACCCAGCTGCTCAGCCTGTCCCTCCCAAGAATGGCCAACCAAACATCCCGATTACGCTGGCAGATCTCGCCAAGTACAGCGCGGATGCCATGGCGCTTTTGCAGCGGCTTCAACAGAATGGCTCGGCGCTGCCCAACATGGATCAGGCGCAGCGTCTGAACTTTGTGCGCAAGTACATCTACCACCAGAAGATGAACGCGCTCAAGGCGAAGCCCTCGCAGGCACCTATCATTAACGCAACGCCCAAGCCACAGCTGCTGCCTCAGGTCTCGCAAGCCAACCCGCAAATGCAAAACGCCAGCCAGATGCAGAATAATATGTCCACATACAACCAGAGAGGGTCCGTTTCGCTGGTGTTGCCTCCGCTCACAGATGAGATGAAGGTCAAGTTGCACGCACTTTTCGAGGAAGTGGCGAGAAACAATCTCCAGCTCAGAGACATGACCCATCAGCTTTCGGAGGCGGATAAGGCTAAGGTTAAGGATACCATGACGCGCATCGCACAGCAGTTTGCAAACGTTGATAGTGTCCTCAGCTACTTCTATGTTCTCACGCGCAACATCGACGGGACTAAGCGTTTGATCCAAATGAAGCATATGACCAAGACCATCATAGAGAGTCTTCAGAACGAGGTATATCTCGCGGGACCGGACTTAGCCGAGAAGATGCGCGGCCAGTATCAAAAGTATTTTGACTACGTCAAGGATCAATTTCAGCAACGCCGGCAACAGCAGGCACGGCCGCAGCCGGGTCAGCCAGCTCCGCAGCCAGCAGGTCAGGCTCAGATGCCGCAACCAACCCAACCACCACAGCCTCAGAGCCAACTGGTTGGTCAAACTCAGCATCCCATGCAGCAGCTGCAGCTTCAGCAACAGCAGCCCCAGCGCAGCGCTTACCAACAGCAGTTTGCAATGCAGCAGCAGCAGCAGCAGCAACAGCATCAACAACAACAGCAGCAACAACAGCACCAGCAAGTGCCTGCTTATGGTGCGAACGCATTGAACCAGCAGCAGTTCATGCGTACTAATATGGGACAGCAGCAGAAGATGCAGCAAATCGGGTCCAGCCCTGGTCTCCCTGTTGTGAGTCCCACGAAGGCAACCTTTAAGGCCAACATGCCCAAGGACTCTGCGCCGCCGGCCCGCCGCAAGTCAGCTAAGCCGCCGTCCGCGATTCCCACGCCGGCAGCAACTGTTCCAACGCCGGCTACGTTGGCCAATGCCATCAAGACTCCCAACAGCATCCCCACGCCGCAGATTCCACAAACACACAGCAACAAGGGCACGCCAGTCGACAACCTGCCGCACTTCGAGAACAAGGGCGCGGTGATCGACAAGGTGCCTTTTGGCAGCGAGGTGTTTGGCACCAGCGGTACGGAATCCAAATTGCTCCGCCGCCGCGAGCTTTCGAACCTGGACCCCGAGAAGTTCTTCTTCTCTGCATTGGCCAACTTGCTTGAGCTTGAGGAAAAGACCGAGGGCAAGATCAGCTCTCCACTCCTGCCCAAAGTTCCTGGAGAATGGACGTGCGGAGTCAAGCCATATGCGCTTGTCACAGCGTTCCGTCAAGTTGATACTATCCGTGAGCTCACGAGCTCCGACGTGCTTGAGGACTTTGCTCAAGCCGTGAACAGTGAGAGCAAGAGAGAGCCACGGGTGAAACGAGAGCGCGAAGAAGAGGATGACATCGACCAACTCTTTGGCGAGAAGAAACCCAAAGACAATGACTTTGGAATGTACGAGCCGGTTGAGTTCGATGAGTGGAAAAGCTGGTTGAGCGGACTACAGAGCTGACCAGCAGAAGGAAGCAGAAAATGAAGATGTTTAACCAAAATCTTGTGCGATTAATTTTAGGCAGCACGGCCTGCATCTTCTTTGATACCCAACTATGCCTGAGAAGATATCCGTGGCCTTTGTGTGTCTAGGCAACATGTATGTCGTAATAGAATTTTATTGAAAGGACTAACAGTAAGCTGCCGCTCGCCTATGGCTGAAGCCGTGTTCAAGCACAAGGTCAAAGAATTGGGATACGAGGACCGATTCAACGTGATCGACTCATTTGGCACCTCTGGCTGGCACACGGGCGAAGCACCTGACCACCGCTCGGCCAGCACGTGCAGAAAGCATGGGGTTCCGGTCAACCACCGTGCCCAGCAGATCACGTCCAAGGACTTTGCTCGATTCGATTACGTCATAGGCATGGATGAGTCCAACCGAGGCGACTTGATGCACATGAAGCCACGCGGCAGCAAGACGCGGGTAGCGATGTTTGGCGAGTGGAAGACGGACCCCCAGTACGCCAAGACTGTTCTGGACCCATACTACGGCGGAAGAGAGGGTTTTGAAGTGAACTTTCGCCAAATCGGGCACTTTTCGGAAGAGTTCTTGAAGCAGGAGCTTGGGGCATGATCGGGTAGATCATCAAAGATTGGGAAGAGATCGGGCATAGATCAGGGGCTGAATTGACCTTCAATTGTGGAGGTGCCGATCTGGTTGGCGGAGGTGACGTAGAGTTTACATAGAGCGCTTTGTGAATGCAAGCCAATATGAAGCACGAGCATATGCTAAAGCATGGTGGGCCGGAGTGTACTTTCATGTAGTCACTTGCTAAGAAGGTGTGGGCTTAGAATGGTGAGTGCTAGGTAGAATCTACAAGAAGGAGCGGAAAGAGAAGACTATGGACAGAGAAATGACGGTCTGGAGAAGTCAAGAAAGCACTTAAGGAGAGTGGGAGAATAGTAGAATTAAAGAAGCCAGCAGAATAGTAAGGTACGGCCCAATTGAGTACCTCATGCCTACGCATAAAGTAGGTACAGCGAGCATAACATCTACGGTTCAAACGACCAAACCATTATGACAGTAATTGTCTCTGATTAAACAACAGAATTAGTCTACATAGTGGATTCTTTGACTCTTCGCCCACCACCAGTAAAGTCTAGCGAAGGAAGTGATAGGGCGCGGTGCAGGACGACCTCAACGTCAACTACATGAGCTCGAGAAAACTCCAACAGGAGTTTGACAAACTCCAGAAAAAAGTCGCGGAGGGACTCCAGCAGTTCGAAGACATCAATGAAAAAATCACCGCCACGGAAAACCCCAACCTCAAGGAGAAGCTAGAAGGAGACTTGCGCAAGGAAATCAAGAAGTTGCAGCGGTCCAGAGACCAGGTCAAGCAGTGGCTGGGGGACGGATCCAACAAGCTCGACAAGACGGTGTTGCTGGATCTCCGCGCGCGCATCGAAAACGCCATGGAGCGGTTCAAGGAGGTGGAGAAGGTGCTGAAGATGAAGCAGTTCTCCAACGAGGGTTTGGAGTTGCAGACCAAGCTCGGCGCGCGGGGCCTCGACGAGGCCAAGAAGAACGACGCCTCGCGGTACATCACGGAGGTGTTGGAGGAGCTCACGCGCCAGACGGAGTTGTTGTCTGCGGAGGTGAGCCAGCACTCGCACAAGAAGCGGCTGAACGCTGCGCAGCAGGTGGTGGACGACCTCACGGCGAAGATCGAGCGCAACAACGCGCACGTGGCCAAGTTGGAGCTTGTGCTCCGCAACCTCGAGAACGACCACCTTGAGCCCGAGCGGATCGAGGAGATCCGCGACGACCTCGACTACTACGTGGAGAACAACCAGCTGGACGACTTTGTCGAGTACAACGAGTTCTACGAGATGTTGGACCTCGACGACCTGTTGGAGGTATCATACAGCCAGCCGGAGGCGAGCCCCAGCCCCGAGGGGAGCCGGAAGGAGGATGACGAGAAGGCAGAGAAGGCCGACAAGGCCGACAAGAACGACAAGAACGACAAGAAGGAGAGCGAGAGCAAGAAGGAGAGCGAGAGCAAGAAGGAGCCCGAGAAGAGCGAGCCCGTGAAGGAGAAGAAGGACGAGAAGAAGACGCTAGCGGCCGAGTTGAAGGCCGCGGTGGCGCCCGAGGTGCGGGCGCCGCCCGGGCTCCAGTCCAAGCCCAGCACGCCGGCGCCCGCCGCCAGCGAGCTCCGGCGCAAGATCAAAACGCAGCTGCCCTCGCCGCTGCCGGTGCTCTCGACCCGGCTGGCGTGGGAAACGCCGCGCAGCGGCACCCACCACCGGTTGAGCAACCCGTTGCCCTTCCTGGCCATTTCACAGATGTTGGAGGCGTCGTTGCTCAACTGCCCGGACTCGTTCGACCTGGGCAAGCCGCGCCAGTACAACCCCGTCAACGTGCACCCGTCGTCGGTGGACTACCCGCAGGAGCCCATGTACGAGTTGAACTCGGCGCACATCATGCGCAAGTTCGACATCGACACGTTGTTCTTCTGCTTCTACTACAGCGAGGGCCAGGACAACCTCGCCAAGTGGAACGCTGCGCGCGAGTTGAGCCGACGCAACTGGACCTTCTCCGCAGACACCAACCAGTGGCTCAGCAAGGACGACAAGAAGACGCGGTCGTCGCTGGTGGTGCAGCGCGACGACGCATCCTCCTACAAGTACTTTGACTACCAGAGCGCGTGGTTGATCCGCCGCAAGGACAACTTCGAGCTCCAGCCCGAGCTGGCGTACCGGTTCTGAGCCTGCAGGCTCGGCCGTTTGCATCGAACTATCGGCCAATACGGACAGCGGTCCACAATGTACGCGATATACGGACAACATGACCATCCACAATATCCACAATGTAACATCCACAATGTACCCACAATGCAAATGATGTAAGCGACAAAGCAGATGCGGGGGACCATTGTAGTCTAATGGAGCTGTGTTCAGGTGCCCGATCGATCTGGCGCGAGCGCGAAGGTGGCCCTATTTTTGGCCCAAGCACAATTACGACGGGCCTGCCCCGCCAGCACGTTCCCCCAGAAAGCCCCAGATAGCCCCAGAAAGTAGGCGCACCCGAGGAGCCTAACGGTCGGGAGCAACGGCCCGCACGGACTTGGCGTCCTGCAACCAGACCACGCCCGGGGAGTGTGTGGAGCAGGTGCCGTAGCCGGCTGATATAAGCGGCCCATTCCCCTAACGCGGCTTCAGCCTTGCAACGAAAACTTTTGTGTGCACCGAAAGATCAGCCTGTATACTCCAGTGTGAGGCGTGAATTTTCTGTGCAACCCCTTCGGCTAGAGCTTTTCAAGGGACGCTCCACCCTTATACACGTCTTCCCAAATCTGTGCCAAATCTGCCACCAGCGACACCCAAGCACACCCCAACGACAACACCTAGGCAACAGCATACCCAGGCACCCCAGGCACCCAGGCAACACCCCAAGCAACTTGCCGAGACTTCCCACGAACACCAGCCGCCTGTACCGAAGCCTACCGAAGAGCCGTACCAGCCGTTGAGATCCAAGCTACCGCTGAGTCGCCAACTGCTAATCAAAGAGACTGAACAAGTCTGTTATACAAAGACTGTTAACGAACAGTTGTCTACATCCTTAAGATGGAGTTCCTAACGGCCACGCCCGTGCTACGGCCCCGCGCCGACGCCTCGTCCAGCACCACGTCGTACTCGACGGGCTCCGACGGCTGTGTCATCTGCCCCACCGCGCTGAGCTGCCCGAGCTGCCCCGCCGGCCAGGAGTGCAACCAGACGGTGCGCACATGTGACTCGTGCACCGAGTACAAGTGTGTGGACTCGGCGTCGGGCTCGAGCCTGTCGACGAACGTGGGCGCCATCGTGGGCGGCGTGATCGGCGGCATCGGCGCCGTCGTGGTGGCGTTGATCCTCTACTACTTCCTCGTGTACCGCAAGAAGCACCCGCGCGGGTCCAGCGACCTCGCCATCTCCGAGATCAAGCTCGACGGCTCGGACACCGTCAACTTCGAGGGCGCGTCGCACGTGTCGGGCGAGAACGCCGAGCGGCCCGTGGCGCAGCGCAGCGCGCTGTCCAACTCGCTCACCAAGAACCACCGTCTCAGTGCGTACGAGACGTTCATGCGCCCGCCGCGCCACAACAAGCGCGGCGCCGGCGCCGGCACGCGCAAGGTGCTGCCGGGCGAGCGGCTGTACACGTTCTCGCCGTACGGCGACGGCGACCTCTCCAAGCGCAACTCGGTCGCAACCACCATCTCCACCACCAACGCATCGAACATCCTCCCCATCGCGTACATCCCGGGCGTGACCATCCGCCCGACAAAGAACAACACGCGATCCATCTACCTGTACGACACGGACTCCGTGTTCAGCGACCTCGCCGGCATCGACAACGCGCTGATTGTGCACCAGCAGGGCGGCCAGCAGACGCGCACCGCCATCAAGGCCCAGCCCAAGTTGGTCAACGTGGCGCGCATCGACGAGGACGACGAAGACGACGACGACGACGAGCCCTGGAACCAGACCGAGCTCACCAAGGCCCCGTCGGTGGTGGAGGGCTCGCGGACTGCAGACACGCTGACGGACAGCGTGCACTTCCGCGCAGGCCATGAGTCGGAGCCTGATCTGGACGTGGACCTGGACATCGGCGAGATCCACCGCGCCACGTCGGTGCGCCGGCCCGACGTGTTGGTGGACCTCGACCCGCCCGTGCGGCGCGACGACGAGTCGGGCTCGTTCGTGCTCGACATCTCCAAACAGTGATTACGAATATGACATAAAACAGTACAGGCAGATCAGGGCCCAGACATGCCATTGTATCCGTAGATTCGATCACAGATCGACGTACTAAGATCCGATCGTCGTTCGATGTTCGATCTTCGTCGAACGACGAACTCGATGAGTCGATGTGAAGATCGAAGGTGAAAGCGATATGTAAATGCAATGGAAAAGCGGTGTCCCGCCGTACGTGGAGGAGACGCCGTGTGCAGTACTAGGGTGCCCCACAGAGGCTGGGCTGGGGCGCCAAGCTCCGTCCTATCGTTCCACGCGGCCCGATTGGTGCCCGTTTCATGCTGAATTGAGCGCTGCGCAACGGCCGGAGTGCGTCCGGCCCAACTCCGGCCGATCTAGGTCGCAATCTGAGTAATGGGCCCTGGGCGCATGCAGGACCGCAATACTCCGGGCAGCAAAAGAAACGCCGGCAACGCCGGACCCACTGCTGGGGTCAATGGCCATGCACAACGGTGGGCGGCCGCACACCACGGCCAGCGGCGTGTGTGGAGCCGGCGAAAGGTGTGGTGCGCACGTGACACCCAACAACGCAATATAAAGCGCGCGCTCCCGCCGTTGTCGCACTCCAACATTTTCTCATGTCTGACATTGACCAATTGGCTATTAGCACCATCCGTCTTTTGGCGGTCGACGCCGTCGCGGCGGCCAACTCCGGCCACCCCGGCGCCCCGCTCGGTCTCGCGCCCGCGGCCCACGCCGTGTGGAAGGAGATGAAGTTCGACCCCAAGAACCCCAAGTGGGTCAACCGTGACCGCTTCATCTTGTCCAACGGCCACGCGTGCGCGCTCTTGTACGCCATGTTGCACCTCTACGGCTACGACTTGTCGTTGGACGACTTGCGCCAGTTCCGGCAGCTCGGCTCCAAGACCCCCGGCCACCCTGAGGCCACCGACGTGCCCGGCGTGGAGGTCACCACCGGCCCGCTTGGCCAGGGTATCTCCAACGCCGTGGGCTTGGCCATTGCGCAGAAGCAGTTTGGCGCCACCTACAACAAGCCCGACTATTCCATCGCCGACTCCTACACGTATGTGTTCCTCGGCGACGGCTGTCTCATGGAGGGTGTTGCCTCCGAGGCGTCCTCTTTGGCCGGCCACCTCCAGTTGAACAACCTTATCGCCTTCTGGGACGACAACAAGATCTCCATCGACGGCTCCACCGACGTGGCGTTCACGGAAAACGTCATTGAGCGTTACCAGGCCTACGGCTGGCACACCATTGAGATCGCCCACGGTGACACCGACATCGCGGCCGTGTCTGCCGCCATCAAGGAGGCCAAGGCCCAGACCAACAAGCCCACCTTGGTGCGTTTGACCACCACCATTGGTTACGGCTCCTTGCAGGCCGGCACCCACTCTGTGCACGGTGCTCCTCTTAAGCCCGACGACATCAAGCAGTTGAAGACCCAGTTCGGCTTTGACCCCGAGAAGAAGTTCGTGGTGCCTCAGGAGGTGTACGACTCGTACGCCGAGCACGTCAAGCAGAACCAGGAGATCGAGGCCAAATGGCGCGACACCGTCGACGCCTACGCCAAGAAGTTCCCTGAGGAGGGTGCGACTTTGAAGAGAAGACTCGCCAACAAGCTTCCCGAGAACTGGGCCGACCACTTGCCTTCTTACAAGCCTTCTGACAAGCCATTGGCCACCAGAAAGTTGTCCGAGATTGCTTTGACGAAGATCTTCCCCGTGTTGCCTGAGCTCATTGGCGGTTCCGCCGATTTGACCGGCTCCAACTTGACCAGAGCTGAGGGCTCCGTCGACTTCCAGCCTCCTTCCACTGGTTTGGGTGAGTACTCCGGCCGTTACATCAGATACGGTGTCCGTGAGCACGGTATGGGTGCCATCATGAACGGTATCGCCGCTTACGGTGTCAACTACAAGAACTACGGTGGTACTTTCTTGAACTTCGTCTCTTACGCCGCCGGTGCCGTGAGATTGTCTGCGTTGTCCGAGTTGCCTGTGACGTGGGTCGCCACCCACGACTCCATTGGCTTGGGTGAGGACGGGCCCACCCACCAGCCTATTGAGACTTTGGCCCACTTGAGAGCCATTCCCAACTTGTCTGTGTGGAGACCTGCCGACGGTAACGAGGTGTCTGCTTCTTACAAGTCTGCCATTGAGTCCACCCACACTCCTCACGTCATTGCGTTGACTAGACAGAACTTGCCTCAGTTGGAGGGCTCCTCCATCGAGGCTGCCTCTAAGGGTGGTTACACCGTGGTCAAGGCCGACAAGGCCGATGTCATCATCGTGGCTTCCGGCTCTGAGGTGTCTCTTTCCGTAGAGGCTGCCAAGAAGTTGGGCGAGAACGGCATCAGCGCGTCTGTTGTGTCCATCCCTGACTTCCACACCTTCGACGCGCAGACCCTCGACTACAAGTTGTCCGTGTTGCCTGACGGCGTGCCTATCATGTCCGTGGAGGTGATGTCTTCTTTCGGATGGTCCAAGTACTCGCACGAGCAGTTCGGCTTGAACAGATTCGGTGCCTCCGGCAAGGCTGAGGACCTCTTCAAGTACTTCGACTTTACTCCCGAGGGTGTTGCCGACAGAGCGGCCAAGACCGTCCAGTTTTACAAGGGCAAGCCATTGTTGTCGCCTTTGAACAGAGCTTTCTAAGCGCGATTATACAGACTATGGTAATTTAATGCTTTCTATAATACGTTGCATGTAGTAGATTTAGGCGGCTCTGTGCACGCACTCACCCACAGACTTTTTGCACCCATGCTCTTCGCGTGGGATTCGGACCAATGCAACCGTGCAAAGTCCAAACGGTTAGAGCTTCTTCGCCAGAACCTTCGAGAGAAGAAGTCCCGCATTTCCGCCCTTCTCGAGCCGTCGACAACTTCAGAAGACGAGGTGGTGGTGTTGTACCTGGTTTTGCCCACAGAAACACTCAAACTCACCAAATCAGAATACCTCCAACTTGAGAGCGACTTGTGCGAGGCCCTTCAGTACTCGTTCCTAGAGCTCCCTCTCACGGTGTTTGTATCTGTTTGCAAAATTGCCAAAGGGTGTATGAAGCCCTACTTAGTGGCCGGGTGCTTCAGTGTGGAGGGCAGCCACGTTGAGGTGGTGTGGCCGGGCCAACTGGCCGGAGAGAAGCTCGAAGCGCTTCTCGGCGTTTGCGACCCGAACATTTTCCGCTTTCTGCGGGCAGTGGTGATGCATCTTCTGGAGCTCTTTCCCGTCGAGAAGGCCACGCGAGCCGTGGCCAGGCGCAACTGGGAACCCATATCTCTGACCGACGACCAGTGCTTTCTGGAATTCTGGACCGTTCTCACCGCCAGAATGACGCCAGGGCTGAACTTTGCCGAAGAGGTGGAAACTGCGTTGACCAGTGCCGCGGACGACATGAGGGCTGCGGCGTGGCGATCCATAGCCAAGCTAGAGACTAAGAAAACGGAATAGACTACTGGCAAGCATCCATGCTTCATCTGAAGACACTGATGCATCCTGATGAGCCTGGTCCATTGTATGACCTGGACACAAGACAATGGAGATTTTGCACCCAAAGCTACATTTGTTATAGGACCTGCCATCCATTTTCATACATCATATAGGCGTCAGATCAACCAAAGCCACGCGGAACGGGATCACTTGTAGGTGTCCACGACGTATCTACCCAAGATCTTGCCCTCCTCCATCAACTTGTACACATCGGGCAACTCGGACAAGCCAACCACCTTGATGGGGCACGTGATCAAGCCTCTGGAGAAGAAGTCAATGGCCTCGGCCGAGTCGGCTCTGTTGCCCACGTAGGAGCCGCGGATGCTCACGGACTTCACGACGGCGTCGAACACGGGCGCAACCACCTTGGCGCCCGCAGGCAACCCAACCAACACAACCGTGCCGAGAGGTCTCACGTACTCCACAGACTGCTGGATGGCACGCTCGGACACAGACACGTTGATGACGCCGTGCGCGCCGCCGCCGGTGATGTCGATCACGTCCTTGACAATGTCCTTGGACTTGGTGAAGTCGACAAACGCCTCCGCGCCCATCTTCTTGGCAAACTCGCCCTTGTCGGCCCCGCCGTCAATGCCCACCACACGGTAGCCCATGGCCTTGGCGTACTGCACGGCAAGCGAGCCCAAGCCGCCCGCGGCACCCGAAATCGCAACCCACTGGCCAGCCTTGAGGTTGGCGGTCTTGAGCGCCTTGTACACCGTGATACCCGCACAGAGAATAGGCGCAACCTGGGCCAAGTCCGTGCCCTTGGGGATGCGGGCCGCCTGCACCGCGTCGGCAGTCGCGTACTGTTGGAACGACCCGTCGTGCGTGTAGCCCGAGAGGTCCGCCTGCGCGCAGTTGGGCTCGTTGGTGGTCTGGCAGTACTCGCACGACAAGCACGAGCCGTTCAACCACTTGATACCGGCATAGTCGCCGATTTCCCAGCCCTTGACGTTCTCGCCCATGGCCACAACCACTCCGGCACCCTCGTGGCCGCCCACAAGCGGCAACTTGGTGTCGAGCGGCCAGTCGCCCTTCCAGGCGTGCAAGTCGGTGTGGCACACGCCCGAGTACTTGACGTTGATCAAGATCTCGTTGGACTTGGGCTTGGGCACGGGGATGTCCTTGTAGAGCAAGGGGCCTCCGTTGGTTTCGAAGATAACAGCTTTTTGGGTGGTTGGGACAGACATTGTGGTGATGATGATGTCTGGAGAGCGCGCGACGGTCTTTTATGCTGCTCAATTGTGGGGTATGAGGGGATCGGGCCTAGGGCCGGCCGGTATGGGGTGGGCCGTTTTCGGCGCTAGCACCGGCCCCACATGGTGCGAGATGGCCCGCTAAAAGTCCGAGCCAGGGCACAAACCAGTGCCTGAAGCAAGTGGTGTGATTCTGCCGCGCAGGCCGACCCCACGATTTGCGCCCGCACGACGGAAATTTTGGCCCCTGCCATGATTCTAGGCTTGGCCGGTGCCATCCTTTGGTCCCAGCGCCTCGCTGGCGGAAAATCGGGGCCTACTCCGAGTTAAGCCCGAGCCCCACAATGGCAGTGTGCAGTGCGCGCAAACGCCGGCACCGCTCAGTTCTAAGTCCGACGCGGGCAAGCCCGAGAGGGGCCTGCTCGGCCTTAGCCCTCCAGTCGCATACCCTCATACAGACCTCATACAGACCTCCCAACAGACGCTCCCAACAGAACCCATACAGAACCCATACAGACCCCATACAGACCTCCCATACAAACCCTTCCGCATATGGACCCTTGGACCCTCAATTGCATACCTCCTCCCAATACTCTTGAAACTTCCTCTTCACATCACCGACTCTCACCCTCCAAGTCTTGAAAGCGATAAGAGAGACAGGCGGTGGCTCTTCCCATCATGGGACTTCACTTACGTTGCTTGGTGTGGATCTTCATTCATTATATACTCGGTGCAGGTACCCTGGTGGTC
The DNA here is from genome assembly GCA_030573355.1 of Helenozyma rhizophorensis. Lineage (NCBI taxonomy): Eukaryota > Fungi > Ascomycota > Pichiomycetes > Serinales > Metschnikowiaceae > Helenozyma > Helenozyma rhizophorensis. The sequence continues at coordinate 201,600 of JAJMDD010000019.1, forward strand.
ACTGCCCGTCACCATGGTGGTACCGTCCTAATGTGGTGAGCGATCGTCATGGTCCTCTTACTCGCGGGCCCTGTAGTGCTAATGGGTGGTGCCGGTAGAAATGGCCGGTGCCGGTAGAAATGGCCGGGTGCTGGTGCGCTCAATAATACTGCGCCTTGGGCTCCCACCGCTCGTTCTGGATAAAGTCCGCCAATGTAGGCAGCCCGGTCTGCAACAACGGGTGCCCGCTCACCACGGCCAAAAACTTCTCTAACCCCTGGCGACGTGTCTCGATGTTCAAGTCATTGAACTTGTTCAGGCTGAGGAGGATCTTGCCCGGAAGCGGCGGAATGATCACGCGTGTCAGCTCTTGCTCCAACATCTTGCGGAACGCCACAAAGTCGCTGTACCGCCGCCGCACACGGCTCTGCCGCTTCTTGAACGCAGGGATGTTGGTGCGGCACACGATTTCGTAGTCGGTGTACTGCTCGCGGCCAAGGTGGGTTCTCGGGTTGCGGACCTGGGGTTAGTAGGAACAGATTACTAGCCTGCCACACATACTTCGATTTCTAGAAAGTTCTCCGGCTCGCCGTATATGTCATTGAATGTCTGCAGCTTGTGCTTGCTGCTTAGCACCTCGCTGACGGGCTGGAAGGGCTTGGACATGGAGTAGTGACACGAGGGTTACGTGCAGGTCATAACGACTGTGGGGTGGTGTTCTGCTGATGAAATCTATGAGAAGTCAAGCGAGAGCAGGGAGGAGCGGGCTACGCTCTTTCACGCGCTGATCTGTCGTGTTTAATGATTTTCGTCGATTTCGATTTTTCAGCCGCACTTTGCGTTTGTCCGTGCGATGGTTCATCTACTGAGAAATGTAAATTTGATAATTGTAACCTCACAATGTGAGACTAGCACTCATTGAAAAATTGAGTGATAGTATAATTGCAGCGGGGGAATTATTGAATATAGAGGAGAGAATTATTTAGATAGCCATTTGGTGAGACAATCAATGCGACACGATGATCTCGGATCCGAAGTAGGAACAAGACCAAACAAATCGTATAGGCAATGTCACGAACACGGGGACACAAACTCTTCAAAAGTTCCCGATTTACGAGTTTCCGTCAATCGCCATTGAACGGTCCATCCCAGCCTTGCTTCAGCACCATCATCTCTGTGCGATCACTTACGCTTGAGAGATTGTTTACGCGAGCGTGGTATCTTGCGGATAGTCGTAGTCAGTTTCCGATTGCAATCGGCCAACTTTCGGACGTCATTTAAAATTAAATCTCTCATTTCTCGGACAGCTTCTGCGCGAGTTCCTCCTTGTTTGCAATATTGCTTACACAACGGGTCAATGCATGTCCTCGGGAATTAACCCGAAGTTAAAATGCAGATATGCTTCCAAGGAACTTGTGATGTCACAGTTCACTTGACAACCGTCGTCGCGCAAGGCAAGTGTAGAACATCCGTATGCGGTAGGCTAAAGCTATTCTGCGTATAAGCACTTATTAGAACTGTACGCATGCATCGGCTAAGCGAGCTAATAATAAGTGTATCTATGCATTGTGTGCGACCCAACATTACGAGATGTTCACCCGTAGTGGAATAAGGTGAATCTCGTGGGAACCATTTAAGAGTTTACGAGTGATCACCGATTTAAAACTCAAGTGCGAATTAGTTACTTGAGTTGTGCATCTCACAAACATACTAGACAGATTTACCAGATTCCGAGTCGGGCGTAGCAACCTCGTCATGCACGATAACATACTTTGCGAATTGCCTTGTGGGAACTTCCCTTTCGAACATGATGTCCAACTCCTCGTACGTTCTTCCTCTGGTTTCCGGCAAGCGGAAGTAACTCCAGATAAACGTGGGAAGAGCAGTACCAAACCAGACAAACGCCGTCTTTCCTTTCAAGTTGGCCGACCCTGGATTAATGAGGTAGGGCTCCACCACGTTGGAAATCAAAGACACTAAGTTGTATGAGTTTCTTGCAAGAGCAATGGACTGGGCACGCAATCTAGTGGACGAGATTTCAGACACTATAGTGAACGCCATGGGTCCAATAGTCAAGGAGTAGGTGCCCACCCAGATAATTGTGACTCCGGCCTGTACCCACTTTACCGTTCCCGAGTTGGCGGCTGGGAAAGCTAAGATGCCAATCAATAGCAAAAGTCCCGTCAAGATTCCGAGACCAGTCACGTAGATTGTTCTGCGGCCAAAGCGGGCGAGCAAAAACCACGAGCAGACTGTGCCTGTGAAGGCAATACCAGTAGTGCCCAAGTTCAACTTGTACACGGCATCAGAGTTCAAACCCGCCTGCGAGAAGAAGTATGAGGGAGAATAGGCGAACGTGGATCCTGAGAGAACTTGGCCAGCAAATCCGATACACGCAACTTCGGTACGTCTTCTGTTGGAGCCCTTGAACAACTGTAAGTAAGCCCTCCAGCCCGACGTATCCCTGTCTTCCTTTCTAGCAAGTTCCACCTCGCGCTCCATCTCCGTCGTGCGGACCATCATTGCCACCGACTGCTTTGCTCTGACGTGAAGGGACTTATGTGTGATTCTTTTGATTGACCTCTCAGCGTCCTCGAAGCGACCTTTCCTAACCAACCACCAGGGTGAATCAGGTGCAAGGTATGTCAAGATGAACAAAGGTGGAACCCACACCCATTGAACCGCGAAGGGAATACGGTACGACCATTCTGTGCTATTGTTGACCAAACTTTTCAACACACCGGCGGCAATGAATTGACCGATGGCCCAGCACATGTTGACGTAAGCTGTCAAGTGACCACGCAAGGCAAGCGGTGCCACCTCCGAAGAGTACGTTGGGCCCATGGTTGCGAACACGCCCCACGGCATTCCACACAAAATCTGGCCGATGAGAAGAACGGTCAAGGACTTGGCAAAAAAGGTGATGAAAACAAAAGCCGCCATGAACACTAACGAAACCATGATAACTCTTCTGTGGCCAAAGCGTTCAATAAGGTACCCATTCAAAAACAACGCGATGATGATACCTACCAGCGACGCAGTTGAAAGCGCGACCTGCCAGCGGTCCTTCAACTGGTAGTCATCTGGATTCGATGCCAAAGGCTCACCATAAGCCTTTTGGAAGGAAGGGTACGCATAAAACGAACTAATCAAGATGTTGTCATAGCCCTCCATGATAATGGTGGCGCTCATTATCATTGACCAGACGATGGCCCACGTGTGGGTCCTTATCGCCTCTCTGATAGTTAAGCTGTGCTCAAGGTCAGTAGCCTCGTTGGCATCTTGATCAAGAACAGTGGTGTCATTGATTGGTGGCTGCGAGGGCAATGCGTCCTCGATGTGCTCGACTGAAAGTTTTTTCGCATCCATTGTTGGTTTGGAGTTGAACGGAAATGCGTATCATTATATAGTTGTGTCTGACATGGGGCCCGAACGATGCATTGGTGGTGGAGGCGTGCAGATTATTAGCTGCAAAACCGCTGTATACCGCTACCCCATATTTTTATGCATGACCCCACACTTGCGAATGCGCGTCCCGATTAGGAAGGCTAGAGCAGGTCTGGGGCAACATTCCACGACTTTGAGACGGCGAAATTGGCTGATAACTATGGATAGTACTTTTGGCCGCTAAGTCGACGAGTTGGCAGTACCAAAACCAAGAAAATGCTTATGGTGTGTCAATTCAAGCCCGGGGGTTCGTTCTCCCGTCACCTGCAACCTAATGCAGGACATGCTAAGCTGGCGGGTACATCGCGATCTATCCGCGTGGGGAGCAACACACCCCGCGGCAATACCAACAATAGATAGCGGGGGCGACGCGTAAGACATACGAAAGAGGAAGATTTGGGCTTTCGTCACCCCCACCTCCCTCCATGCGGCCGGTTTCTGCTTTCGGAAACACTAATACACAACGGTTTTGTATAAATCAGGGCAATTTCACTTCCATGCACAGCATCGCGATTGCAAACAAAATCGCACTATTTTATTAGACATGGAACACGCATCTGTTGACCGGCACGTCGACTCTGACACCCGCTTTACTCGCGGCATGTGGGAGTTGAAGCACGGTGTCACCATCAGGTGGGCCAATGACGTTGTTAAGCTGACTGCAAAGGCGGACGAGCTCTACCAGGTTTCGGCCACCCTTCCTGTTCGCGGCCGCGCGGACGCATTAAACAACCCACTGGTAACTACCCGGTTGTTTTCGCCAGCGGAAGGAGTCATCGGACTTGAGGCTTACCACCACAAGTCGAAGTACGTGAACGCCAAGGAGCCCAAATTTACGTTGAACAGCGAGCCCTCATTTGCAGCCAAGTTGGCAGAAACAAATGACACTTACGCGTTGCTGTCTGGCGCAGTGACGGCCACGGCCGCAGCATCGAAGTTTGGAGTTAAGTTTGACAACGGTAACAAATACCTCACCGAGTTGGGATTCCGGTCTGTGGGGTGGGTGGACGACCTGCGTTTCGGTTCCAAGTACATGACCGTGCAGTTCCTGGTTTCTGTGGGCGAGAAGTTCTACGGCTTTGGCGAGAGGTTCGGGCCATTCGTCAAGAACGGCCAGCGGGTCGAAACGTGGAACGAAGACGGCGGCACTTCATCAGAATGGGGATACAAGTCGATTCCTATGTACGTGTCTTCGCGTGGATACGCCGTGTTTGTGGACCTGGCGTCCGACGTGATATTCGAGGTTCAGAGCGAGCGCACCACCCGCGTAAACATCGCAGTGCCCGGTGAAGGCGTGCGCCTCTATGTGGTTGGTGGAGACGATCTCAAGCAGGTATTGGGCCGGTACACGGCTTTCACAGGCCGTCCTGCGTTACCTCCGCCTTGGACGTTTGGGCTCTGGCTCACCACATCCTTCACCACGGACTACGACATCAAGACCGTGCTGTCCTTCCTTCAGGGAATGAAAGACCGCGACATTCCACTCAGAACGTTCCATTTCGACTGCTTCTGGATGAAGGGTTTCCAGTGGTGTGACTTTGAGTTCGATGCCGACTGCTTCCCCGACCCCAAGGCCATGCTCGCGGAGTTGAAGAGCAAATTTGGCATCGAGGTGTGCGTGTGGATTAACCCCTACATCGCTCAGGAGTCTGCATTGTTTGATGTGGCCGACAAGAACGGCTACCTCATCCAGAACGTGGACGGGTCTGCGTACCAAACGGACTTGTGGCAGGCGGGCCAAGGGTTTGTGGACTTCACCAACCCAGCCGCGTACAAATGGTTCCAGGACGAGTTGCGCAAGTTGGTGACCATCGGCGTGGACTGCTTCAAGACCGACTTCGGTGAGCGCATACCCTGCAACGGAGTCAAGTACCACGACGGGCTGGACCCGGTTGCCATGCACAACTTCTACACTGGATTGTACAACAAGTCAGTGTTTGAATTGTTGGAGGAGGAGATGGGCAAGCACAAGGCGTGCCTCTTTGCGCGGCTGGCCACCGTCGGCGGCCAACAGTACCCAGTGCACTGGGGCGGTGACTGCTTGTCTACATTCGAGGCCATGGCAGAGACGTTGCGCGGTGGCCTTTCCCTCGGGCTTAGTGGGTTCGGCTTCTGGTCTCATGACATCTCGGGCTTTGAAGGTACACAGCCTGACCCCGCGGTATACAAACGGTGGTGTGCGTTTGGTCTCTTGAGCTCGCACTCCCGTCTCCACGGCTCGTCGTCGTACCGAGTGCCATGGAACTTTGACGACGAGGCTTCTGACGTGTTGCGCAAGTTCACCAAGTTGAAGCTCCTGTTGATGCCATACCTCTACTCCCGGGCCATTGACGCCCATACGTTGGGCTTGCCGCTCTTGCGTCCTATGGTACTTGAGTACTCCGGTGTTGGTGCCGAAGGCGCAGACACCCAGTTTATGTTGGGCGAGAACTTGCTTGTTGCCCCCGTGTTCAACAGCGAGGGCGACGTTTCTTTCTTCTTACCTTCTGGCAGATGGTACGGTCTTCTTGACGGCAAGGTCAGGGAGGCATCCGGGTCTGGCGACTTTGTCAGTGAAGTGCACGACTTTATGTCGTTGCCTTTGTTGGTGAGAGCAAACTCTGTGGTGGTGACCGGCCCTGAGAATGCGTCAGTGCCTGACTACGACTACACGAAGGACTTCACTGTGAACGTGTTCGACGTTGCTGATGGTTCCCGCATCGTGGAGAAGATTCCCGACTTCGAGAAGTTGGGCGAATACGCTGCGGAAGTGGTCGTGGAGCGCAAGGGCTCTCAGGTTTCAGTTCTGGTTAACGCTAAATTATCTTTCCAGGTCAAAGTATTGGGTGTGAGCAAGGTGAGTGTCAAGCACGACACGGACTCCTTTGGCAACGCCGTCATTGCAGCCACAGGAAGCGTCGAGTTCGACATTTGATAGACATAGATTCGAGGCGCCTTTGGCGCCATTATAGAATTTTTGTACAAACCAGTAGACCGAGCGCCGCGATCAAGCGTAATGTGATGGACATTTTTCAGGTTTACGAGTGAAGAGCTGCTGATACGATGGAATGCGAGTGTTATCTTTATGCAATAAGTGACATCCTTCCACAATTCAGCTGCAATGCATCTAGAATGGACAAGCAGATGCCTCGGCCGGATGAGCGGTCGGCAGCGAGGCACGGTCACTATTAAAAATTACTAAAATAAGTCCAATACGCAAATACACTCAGAAAGCCAGACTGTCCAGCATCGGCAGCTTAGATGAATGCAGCTTAGATCAATGTCCTCGTGTAATTCTGTAGACATTGCCGCGGCCATGAGAAAATTGAAATGCCCAGCCAGTTTTCAGAAAGGATCACCTACTCCGGGACCCCGTATCGACCTATCGGCAGTCTTGAGTCCAAAGGAATCATCAGATGCTATGCGAAAGCTGAATCGTACGTCATCCAGCAGTGGGTTCTAGAATCCATGGGCAGCATCTGACTTGGGATCAACAATTTGCAGCTAGCATCTACTTCAATTTCTCTATCTATTTCACTTCTGTATTCGTTTATTCGTTATAAATATGCTTAAAGGTAGGCCTGGTTGATAGGAGGCACGTGGTGCATCTTGTTAGAAACACCAATCCAGACGTGGGGCCAACCCAAGAAGGCTCCGAGACCGACGCCCCAGACGGCCAAAGAGGGGACTCTTCTGGAAATCAATTGAATGTATGAAGTTCTTGGAATGGGCATGTTGTGAATGTCTAAGCGAGTATGCGATAATGATTTGGCCATCAGGCATTTGGATGCTCTTATATGGGTGCAAAAACATCACCAGATTTTTCGCGGTGGTGCGATTTGAAAGTGCGTGGGGCCACTTTTCGGGCAATCTCGCCTCGAGTCACTTCCACTTACTTTTTCCCTCAAGTCAACCGAAATCTTCCGTATTTACGAATCGTTCCACCTCGATCTTCTCTTGCTACCTCTGTCCTCGCTGACTTGCCTCGTGTATAATTTGTCTGCACGCTATGGCCAATTGAAGGGTTCGCTTACGAACCCTTGACATGTCCTGTATGTACATTATAGTAATATTTTGTGTGTCCCACTCAGCGTTAACAATTCACAGTTCATGTTAGTCCTGCTACTAGTGAATCTACCGTAATTTCTTCCCAATATATATTGTATTGCCATACGAAAAGCTCTAGCCAATAACTTATTTTCCCTAAGTTTCCTTCTTCGCCATCATATCCTCCTGCAAGTCGAACGTGTCGCCACGCACGTCGCCGTCCTTGATGACAGCGACTCTCATGGTAGCCAACAAGTTGTGGGCCGCGTTGGAGTGAGCGTAGACGTGGCCGTTGAACGCTTTGGTAGCGTCCTTGCCCAACGAAGCCCTCACCAATGCCTGTCCACCAGGGTGCTCCTTGATGAACGCCTTGACGTTGTGAACAATGCCCGCGATGATCAAAAGACCCTCCTTCTTGGCAATGTTGTTGAAGTGCTCTCTGTCCCACACGGGCAACTCGTGCACTGGAGTGCCCCAGTTCAACTTCTGCTTCATGCTGTTCAACTTCTTCTGCTGTTGCTGGAACAAACCCTGCTCGATAGCATTTTGCGAGAAGGTCTTGAGGTTCCAAGCCAAGCCAACCTTGGAGAGAGCCCAGATGAGCGCCTTGGTGGGGTCGTATTGGTACCACTTCAAGGCGTTTCTGTAGTCCGAGGGGAACTCGTGGTGGAAGTTGTGGTAGCCTTCGCCAAACGTGACAAACGCCGTAAGCACGTGGTCTCTGGGAGTTCTTCTGTCATCGAATGGCTGCTTGCCGATCCAGTGAGCCAAAGAGTTGACGCAGAAGGTGGCCTGCTGGATGAAGCAGTACTTCAAGATGCCTGCATACACAAAGCCACCCCAGTAGTCGCCCCAGCCCAAACCAGCCACGACCGTGGGCAAACCCACAGCAGCCAACAACATCAAGAGAAGGTAGTGGCGGTGCTGGAACACGACAATCTTGTCGGTGGTCAAGTCGGAGATGTCGGCTCTGGCTCTGTTCTTGGGGTTGGCCTTGGTCAACATCCAGCCCATGTGCGAGAACCAGAAGCCCTGTCTGGCGTCGTAAGGGTCTCTGTTGGTGTCCGTGAAGCGGTGGTGCACACGGTGGCCGTGGCCCCACCACTTGATGCTGCCCTGCACGGCTCCGGCGCCGAAGAAGGCGTAGAATGCTCTCACACTCCAGTGCGCATCGTAGGACTTGTGCGCAAAAAGTCTGTGGTAACCAGCGGTGATGGACAAGCCGGAGAAGATGTACATCACGATGGCGAGGGCCACGGTCTTCCACTGTGGGGGGTAGGCGTACGCACAGTACGCACCAAAGGCAGGAAAGGCCACAACCAAAAGGAAGTTGAGCCAGTTCACGTGGTCGTGCCAATTGCTGAGGGTCCAGGGCTGGTCCGAGATGTGCATCTGCTTCGAGTACTTCAACCTCTCCTTCTCATCCTTCTCGTAGAAAGTCTCCGAGTCCTTGGTGATCTGCTCGGCAGTCACGTCAACCAAGGACTTTGTGCCCATGAGCTTGCCGCCGAGGCCGGCAGCGACGATTCTCGGGTTCTTCTTGTTGACGCCTGACGCAAGCGCATTGAGCGTCGTGACATCCACAACCTCTAAATGGTCTTCAGACATGGTGGTGCAAAACTTTGGGTCTTGTCGCAATATATGACGTCGCCTGGTGTACGGGTGTGTCAACGGTTGGGTCGAGCGGCGCAAGAACGTGCTTGTTCAAAGTTTCGAGTGAGCAAAAAGTAGTGCCACTGACTGTAATGTGTAATTGCAGCTGAATGTGATGTTCCCGACGGCCCTTGTCTTTATATACGGGATGGGTCCATTATGCACACGAAAATTGTTGGGTTAAGCGTGTGCAGGAACCTCGGCCAGGGCGATAGGAAAAAGAAATGCGCCTCAGGTAGCGAATGGAAGCCGAGCGAATCGACATGAAATCGAAAGGGCAATTGCTTGTCGCGGCCATGTCGCGAGTCGTGCTTCGTCCCACCTGCCCAACATGTGCATCAGGTGGTGCGCAGGTGTTGGCGATGGGGCCACATCGGACTAAATTGGCGGATTGGCCCTTGTGCACCTTGGGGCCCGCACGACCAGCAACGGCTGGGCTCTCTTCCGACTGCAGCCGTGCACCCCCTGGCAACCTCTCTACAGTCTATCTCCGGCGCATGTCTTGCTGTCCTCTGACAATGTCACTTGCTTTTTGATTATCTCTCGGACCGGCGGCGGTGTGCACAGGGCCCGTAGGCACGGGTGTGCGATGCCCTCCGATAACCTGCACCTGCTAGCCCGTGCACCTTTCCCGTGCACCTCTCCCGTTCACTTCTCCCTGCACATCTCAGTGCACCTCTCCTGGTGTGCCCGCACCCGTGCCTCCCGGTCTTCCTGCAGGAAACGGTGACTACTCTCCACAGCACAATCGCAACTCGCCGTCTCAGCTTCTTCCCCAGACAATACCCCACCATTGGCGCTCACCGCCACAGCCACCCTCCAAATACCCCTGCTCGTTACATAGTGCCCGCGCACAGAAAGAAAACGCCGCCGCCGCTGCGCCCCGCATTTTCCACTCTCCTCCACCTTCGCCAAAAGACCCGATGTCACACAACCCATCGTTCCTGAGATCGCCTCAGCTGCCCATGCAGAACCATACGCAGCTCCACCACCACGCGTCGGTGTCGCGCAAGCCGTCCATCGTGGAGATCTTGTCGCTGCCCCCGCCATTGCCCGTTGACCACCACCACAACCCGTCCGACGACTTCAGCTTGTCGCGGAACACGTCGGTGTCGTCCAAGTCGTCGTCCATCTTCCAGCTGGCGGGCCCTTCGTCCGACTGGAGCGACATCCCGTTGGCGGACTTGTCTGAGTCCAACAAGCTCATCTGCATAAACTCCTCGTACTCCGTGCAAAAGGCGTTCGAGACGTTGATCTCGCACGACTTGACGTCGTTGCCCGTGTCGCTGTCCAAGGCGGACTACGACCTCTCGGACTGCTTGTCGTTTGACTACTCGGACTTGAACACGTATCTTTTGTTGGTGATGAACAAGATCAGCTTGGGCGACTTGGCCACCAACGCATTGGACGACGGCTCGTCGTCGCCCCAGCAGATGACCGACAAGTTGACTGCCATCATCAACCGCGCCAAGAAGGGCGAGGAGGTGCCGGTGGACTTCATTGTCAAGTTGCACCCCAAGAACCCCTTCTTGAAGTTCCGGGAAACCGACCAGTTGCTTCGTGCCGTGGAGGCATTTGGCAACGGCGTGCACCGCGTGGCCATCTTGGACGCGCAGAACAAGATCTCCGGGATCCTCTCGCAGCGCAGAATGATCCGCTTTTTCTGGGAGAACGCCCGCCGCTTCCCGTCGCTCGAGTTCCTCCTCAACTCCACGTTGCAGGACTTGAAGATCGGCTCCACCACCCCCATCACCATCCAGGGCGACCAGCCTTTGATCGAGGCGTTGCAGAAGATG
>JAJMDD010000020.1:0-206682 GCA_030573355.1 Helenozyma rhizophorensis
GCACGTCCTGGGCGCGAGACGCCGAGCGCAGCGGGCGCCGGGCCGTCGACCCCAGCCGCAGGCGGCCCTCCGGCGTCAGCACGCCGCTGTGGTCACTCACGCGGCCGCCAAAGTCCGAGCCGTCGATGGCGTCGTCGCGGAAGCGGCCCAAGAGGTACTTGTCGCGCAAGAACTCCTCAATGGGGCCGTCGTCGTCGTCGTCGTGGGGAAACGGCACGCGCTTCGGGTTCCAGCGGGCGCGGGCCCGCTTGTTGCCGCCGCGGCGGAGCGCGTCGATCTGCTCCTCGGACCACTGCTCGAGCGTGAGCGACTTGACCCGCGACACCTGGCCGCGCGGGCCGGACACCGCGAGCACCTTCTTGTGGCAGTTGGCGCAGCGGCCGCAGAGGAGGATGCCGAGGTTCCACGACGCCCACGTCGGGAAGTCGGCGCTGCACTCGCCGCACTTGTTGGAGTTGGCGCGCGAGTTGACAATGTCGATGAGCTGCCGCTCCAGCTGCTTGCTGTGTCTTCTTAACATGAGTAGTTGGTGGTGCAGGTGCTTCGCACTGTAGTAATCTTGATCTTGGCGTGCGTATGAATGGAAAATCGGATACGATGCTCGATTTCGACTTGCGTTTTAGATTGCTCGTAATGGCTGTATGGATGTATGTGCTTCGGGTGGTCAAGATGTCTCTTCAACAGTGCCGAACAGGGTCTGGATGGTGACAAGATGATCCTGCGTAGGACCGATCGGTACCAGTGCTGCTTCCGAAACCGGTAATTGACTCTTGGCTGGACTACTAGTTTCCTTGGGCTCGGGACTCTGTGGCTGAAACATAGCGATGTGTAACGAGGCCTCATATTCACTTCAAAATACTCCACTTACTGTACCCCTGTATATCCTATTGTGTCCCTGTATATTCTACCGCTGTATATCCTACTGTACCACCGTCTGGCCTAGTGTGCCACTGTCACCTACTGCCACCTAATTTGTCGAAAATCCACACGCCCCAAGTAAGCGGTAGAGACTTAGTTGCGTAAAGATGCCAATAAATGGTGTTCCACCGAATTCATGATGTGGAAGACCTTTGACACACTCACGGACCCAATAATGTTCTTGCATGGACCTCTACACGAAGTTATTTGATCAAACCATTACCAAACAAACTATATATTCACATTCACCATGGCAAGCTGCTGCCGTCGTAGTTCAAAAACTGGCCGTTTTTGTCCGCAGTCAACTCAACAAGAAGCTTAGCTATGGCATCTCCGCTTTCTTGTGGAGTGATCGCCCAATCCCGCAAACCTAACGCATCGATGGCTGCGTTTCCCATGTCGGTTGTTACCACACCAGGATGAAGCGCGATGACAGCTGCGTCAGATTTGGCGTTGTCACCTGCGCTCTCTTTCGCAATTTCGGTGACGAAGAAGTTCAACGCAGCTTTGGACATGCCGTAACCGAAAGTCAGTATTGGGTTACCTTCAAAAGCACCAGCGATAGAGGATACAAAAGCAAATCTCTTTGTCACCTCATCGTGCGCCTTGCTCCAATATGGCCACACTGCCTGGTACACCTTAATTGCACCCAAGGTGTTAACGTCAAAGTGCTCGCTGAAATTTTCGACCGAGACAGATGTGGTTGTTCCCTCATACGGTTTCAGCATGCCCGCATTTTGAAGAACAACATCGACCCCGTTGGGTGCAAGCTTGTCGAGAACAGTCAAATTTTCCTTGATAATGTTTAACGGCGAGGAAACGTCCAACTCTATAACTTTGATGTTCGGACGGTTGAGCTCGTTAAGCGCAGTTGCGGCGTTGACATCTCTTGCAGTTGCAATGACGAGGTTATTGTTGTCCTCTGCAAGCTTCTTGGCGGTTGCAAAACCAATTCCTCTGTTGGCACCTGTTATGAGATAAGTGGTAGTCATTGTGTGTGATGATGGCACTTGGATAGGGAGCTTGTACGAATTTATATCTTACGTTGCCAATACTTTTGCCACGAATTCGTAATGTTGCTGACGAATAGACCTATATGAGCATGTTGTGGTTGTGCGGATATACCGCACTGAGAAACCGACCCTGCATTACTAAGTTAACTCCGGAGTAACTGCGGATTTATGCGAAATAGAGTTTTCGAACGGGACCCCTATCCACAAAGTTGGCTGGCGAAGAGGGAAATGCGGAGGTTCCACAACGCCCCGACCCCGCATGGGACTGGTCGGCAACAGGCACATGTTTCCGAAACCGGTAATTGTCCAACGTTGTCCGGTCCGATTAGTAGCCTTGGTCTTAAGCCACTCTGTGGCTGAAATACGCAGCGAAGGTTAGTGACGAAGGGCAGTGAGCACCTTCGATCTTCCAACCTTTTGAGGCTTCGTGACGAGTGGCGAGACGGAGAATAGTAGTTGCGACTCATAGAGGACATAGATACAGCTTACATGGCCATAAGATGTTGCGATAGTCTTTACTATAGGAGGATATTCGAACATTTATCTAGACAAAAAAAAGAATTAAGCGATCACGATCACCATGGCAAGTCGGTACCGTCGTAGTTCAAGAACTGGCCGTTCTTGTCGACAGTCAACTCAGCAAGAAGCTTAGCAATAGCATCTCCGCTCTGCTGTGGAGTGATCGCCAAATCCTGCAAGCCCATCTTATCGATAACACCGTCTCCCATATCGGTTGAAACCACACCGGGGTGAATCGCAACGACAGCTCTGGTGGCGTCAGAACCGGTCTCTTTCGCAATTTCGGTGACGAAGAAATTCAACGCCGCTTTGGACATGCCGTAACCGAACGTCTGGATTGGGTTGTTTTGGAATCCGCCGGCGATAGAAGACACAAAGGCAAACCTCTTCGTCACTCCGTCGTGTGCCTTGCTCCAGTATGGCCACACCGCTTGGTACACCTTAATTGCACCCAAGGTATTCACGTCAAAGTGGTCAGTGAAGGTGTCGAGCGTGATGGAAGTGGTGGTGCCATCGAACTGCTTGAGAATACCTGCATTTTGAAGGACAACGTCGACGCCGTTAGGGGCAATCTTGTCAAGAACAGTCAACTTCTCCTTAATCGTGCTTAATGGCGAGGAAACGTCCAATTCTATAATTTTGATGTTCGAACGATTGAGATCGCGAAGTGCAGTTGCGGCGTTGACATCTCTTGCAGTAGCAATAACAAGGTTGTTGTCATCCTCTGCAAGTTTCTTTGCCGTCGTGAAACCAATTCCTCTGTTGGCGCCTGTGATGAGATATGTTGTAGTCATTGTGTTTTGATGATGTCAATTCAATAGAGACCTTGTACGCATTTTATATCTTTTGGAGCCAAATTTTTGCCACATAATCAGTCTTGTTGCTGACGAATTGACTGAATTTGAGCATGTTGTTGTCGCGCGGACATACCACAGTGAGAAATTACTCCGGATTACCAAGCAAACTAACTCCGGTATGACAGGAATTACTGCGAAATATGGCTACTAAGCCGATACCCTCCTTACTATGTGGATTGGCCGACGAGAGTTATGTGGGGATTCCACAAAGCCCACGAAGATATCCCTGCTTGGGACTGCTTGGTAGCAGGCACTTGTTTCCGCAACCGGCAACCGGCAATTGGCCAACGTTGGCCTTTTCGATTAGTGGCCTTGGCCTCAACGCCCCGCGGCTGAAATATCGACGGTTAGTGAAAAGTGACAGTTGAGTTCCGCCTCCCAAAGGTCGACATTCAATCGTCTACTGTGTCTGGCCACGAGGTAGTATAAAAGAAAGTTCTTGTTGGTGAAGTCTCGAGGCAGAGTGAAACTCGATGCATAGAGACAAGTGGCGAGGCAGTCGAAAAAAGTCATGCAAAGTTGGTGTCGCGACTAAACGACTAGTGGCTCCACCGGATGACAGTAGTGCTGCAACAAAGGGATCCATCGAGCAATTAGATGTTGTTGATAAGCGCATCTACACGAGGCTATTCACCATTTATCAAGAAAAAAGTAGAGCTCAGAATTACCATGGCACGTTGCTGCCGTCGTAACTCAAGAACTGGCCGTTTTTGTCAGCCGTCAACTCGACGAGGAGTTTAGCAATAGCTTCTCCGCACTCTTGTGGAGTGATCGCCAAATGCCGAATTCCCAAATGATCGATGGCAGCGTTTCCCATATCGGTTGTAACTACACCAGGATGAAGTGCAATCACAGCTCGATTTGCGTTTTCAGAACCGGCACTCTCTTTCGCAATTTCAGTGACAAAGTGGTTCAAGGCCACTTTGGACATGCCATAACCGTACGTCTGCACTGGGTTGTTATCCAACGTCCCAGCAATAGAGGACACAAAAGCAAATCGTTTGGTCACTCCGTCGTGCGCTTTGCTCCAATATGGCCACACCGCCTGGTACACCTTGATGCCACCCAAGGTGTTAACTTCAAAGTGCTCGGTGTATGTGTCGAGTGAGATCGAATTCGTGGTTCCGGCCATTTCCCTAAGAATACCGGCATTTTGAAGCACAACATCAACCCCATTGGGTGCAATCTTATCAAGCACAGTCAACTTTTCCTTAATTGTGCCTAACGGCGATGTGACGTCCAACTCTATAACTTTGATGTTCGGACGGCTGAGCTCGTGGAGGGCAGTTGCGGCATTGACATCTCTTGCAGTGGCAATGACGAGGTTATTTTCGTCCTCTGCAAGCTTTTTAGCAGTTACGAACCCGATTCCTCTGTTGGCGCCTGTGATGAGGTAAGTTGTGGTTGTTGTGGTCATTGTCACTTGACGATGTCAATTAAATAGACGGCTGGTACACATTTTATATCTTCTGGTGCCAATTTCTTACCGCATAATGCGTCTTGTCGCGGATGATTAGACAGATATGCACTTTGTGGTCGCGCGGCTATACCGCAGTGAGAAATTACCCCTCATTACTAAGTAAATTAACTCCGCGGTGACAGAATAAACGCGAAAAAAAAACAGTTAATAGGCCGATACCCATCTTACAGTGTAGTTGGGCGGAAGAGTCATGGCGGAGACTGCCGGAGTTCCACAACGCCACGAGGATAACCCTGTGTGGGACTGATCTGTAGCAGGCACCTCTCTCCGAAACCGGCAATTGACTGACTTGGACCAGATTCGTAGCCTTGGTCAGATCGGAGCCACTCTGTGCCTGAAATTGACACAGGTAGTTAAGTGACGAAGGGCTTCGAAAGTTTCACTTTTGACCTTCCAAACTGTAGGGACAGGCATCGTGACGAGAGGCGAGATGTTGCACAGTAGTTGCGACTAATACAAGCATTTGATGCGCTGACAGAATCATTAGACGTTCTTCAAAGATCGCTACTACACGAGGTATCCTAATCAATAAAAAATAAGGGATCATAATCACCATTCCAAGGTGGTGCCGTCGTAGCTCAAAAATTGGCCGTTTTTGTCCGCAGTCAATTCTGCAAGGAGTTTAGCAATGGCATCTCCGCTCTCTTGTGGTGTGATCGCCAAATCCCCAGCTCCCAACTTATCAATGACCGCGTTTCCCATATCGGTTGTAACCACTCCGGGATGAAGCGTAATGACAACCCGCTTGGCATTATCAGAGCTGGCACTCTCTTTGGCAATTTCGGTGACAAAGTGGTTTATGGCCGCTTTGGACATGCCGTATCCGTAGGTCAGATATGGGTTGTTTTGCAACATTCCAGCGATAGAAGACACGAAAGCGAATCTCTTTGTCACACCGTCGCGTGGCTTGCTCCAATATGGCCAAACCGCCTGGTACACCTTGATACCACCCAAAGTATTAACTTCAAAATGCTCGATATATGTGTCTAGTGAGATGGAATTCGTGGTTCCGGGAAACTCCCTGAGAATACCGGCATTTTGAAGCACAACATCCACTCCGTTGGGTGCAAGCTTGTCAAGAACGGTCAACCTTTCCTTAATCGTGCTTAATGGCCAAGAGACGTCCAACTCTATAATTTTGATGTTCGAGCGGTTGAGATTGCGAAGTGCAGTTGCCGCCTTGATATCTCTTGCAGTTGCAATGACAACGTTGTGGTCGTCCTCTGCAAGTTTCTTTGCGGTTGTGAAACCGATTCCTCTGTTGGCGCCTGTGATGAGATAAGTTGTTGTCATTTTTAGTTGAATATATCAACCGAGTAGAAAATTGGGACGCATTTTATATTTCCGGTGCCAATTCCTTACCGCATATTTCGTCTTGTGCTGATAAGACTGAAATGCACTATGCGGTCGCGCGGATTTACCACAGCGAGAATGCCCCTCATCACTAAAAGCTTACGTCCGCATCATCGGTCTTATTGCGAATGTAAAGCTGAGTCGGAATAGCGTTGCATTGTGATTGGCCGAGTTCTATATTACCAACTGCTGAGGTATCAACAGTAGCATGTAGTGCCAACGATATGAGGCAAAGCCCGGGATGTTTAATAACAATTAGGCCACAACGGCACAGTATATTGAGGACTAAAGAAGTGTTTCCACATTACGGTAGGTTGCAATCCTTCACTTGTTTAGCCCCTCGAAAGATTCGGCGAGGGTGTAAACAGAAGTTGAACGAACTCGTGACGAAGTTGTGGCGGGCGATGTAGATTGGCAGGTACGCAACGAAGAGGAGACGATGGAAGTTTTGGCAGTGGTCAGCAGCCACAGAAGACGATGCCGGCTTCCACTACGCCCACGATTATGTTCCTGCGTGGCACCGATCGGTAACAGGTGCCTGTTTCCGAGACCGGTATTAGACCGACGTTAACCACTAGTCGTATTAGTGTATTATCTCAGAGCCACTCTGAAGCTGAGTTACACGTCGTCGTTCGTGAAAGCACCTTTCGACCTTCCGTTACCCACTGTATCTAAAGCGTAGAGCCACAGTAACGAAAGGTGACCTGGTGAATAGTTGCCCGCAGTTGGTGCCGCTGCACAATAACTGGAGCCACATCGAATGCCTGTAGGTCGCGACCAATAGACATAGATGCGACTAATAGAGCCATTAGACGGACAGTTCGCTACTACACGAGCTATTTGAACATCTATCAATAAATAACCGAACTCAATCACCATTCTAAGTTGGTGCCGTCGTAGCTCAAAAACTGGCCGTTTTTGTCCGCAGTCAACTCAACTAGAAGCTTAGCTATGGCATCTCCGCTCTCTTGTGGGGTGATGGCCAAATCCCAGGCTCCCAACTTTTCGATGGCTGGAGTTCCCATATCGGTTGTGACCACTCCGGGATGTAGCGCAATAACAGCTCGGTTATCGGAGCCGGCACTCTCTTTGGCAACTTCGGTGACGAAGTGGTTCAACGCCGCTTTGGACATGCCGTAACCGTAGCGGAGGTACCGGCTGCTTTGCAACAGTCCAGCCATAGAGGAGACAAAAGCAAATCGTTTTGTTACACCTTCGCGAGCCTTGCTCCAATATGGCCACACGGCTTGGTACACCTTAATTGCACCCAAGGTATTCACATTAAAGTGCTCGGTGTATGTGTCGAGTGAAATAGAATTCGTGGTTCCGGCCATTTCCCTAAGAATAGCGGCATTTTGAAGGACGACGTCGACCCCATTGGGTGCAATCCTATCAAGAACGGTCAACTTTTCCTTAATCGTGCTTAGTGGCCAAGAAATGTCCAACTCGATGATTTTGATGTTCGAGCGCTTGAGCTCGCGAAGTGCAATTGCCGCTTTGACATCTCTTGCAGTTGCGATGACAAGGTTGTTGTCGTCCTCCGCAAGTTTCTTTGCCGTCGTGAAACCAATTCCTCTGTTGGCGCCTGTGATGAGATAAGTTGTCGTCATTTTTAGTTGATGTTGTCAATTGAGTAGAGATCCGGGACGCATTTTATATGTTCTGGTGCTTCTTACAGCATAATTCGTCAGTGCTGATAAGACTGAAAATCAATTTGCGGTCGCGCGGAAGCACCACAGTGAATCAATACTAAGAAAGATAGCCTCCGCAACAGCGGTCCTACTGCGAAACGTAGAGTCTGAGTCGAATAGTCTATGATTGCGGAATTCTTGTCGATGTCACCTAGGTTTTCCACTGCTGTGGGATCAACTGTAGCATAGGAGTGTCGGAGGTAGCGTGAGCCACCGTGGGATGTTTAACAACTATGAGACCGCAACATCACAGCGCTTGTTAAGCTCCTCAATGATTTGGGGCGGGAGTAAATAGTAGTTGGCCGTGACGAAGTTGTGGCGGGCAAAGTTCAAGTACAGAACAGACGAAGAGGAGACGGTGGAAGGTCTGGCAATCGGCGCACAGAAGAGGACGCCGGCTTCCACTGACCTTCCGTTATCTACGTATCTAAAACTCAGAGCCATAGTGACTAAGGTGAAAAGGTGAATAGTTAGGCGGCAGTTGGTATCGCGGCTCCAAAACTTGCGGTGCCAATAGGTCGCGAATAATAGAGGTGAATGCGACTAATAGAGCCATTAGACGAACTTGAAAGGTCGCCACTACACGAAGCTAATTGAACATCTATCAAGAAAAAACTATGCGAACTCAATCACCATTCTAAGTTGGTGCCGTCGTAATTGAAAAACTGGCCGTTTTTTTCTGGAGTTAATTCAGCAAGTAGCTTAGCAATGGCATCGCCGCTCTCTTGTGGAGTGATTGACCAGTCCTGCAAGCTCAACTTATCGATTGCCACGCTTCCCATGTCGGTTGAAACCAAACCGGGATGAATCGAAACTACTACTCGGCTGTTATCAGCATTCTCTCTGGCAATTTCGGCGACGAAGAAGTTCAACGCCGCTTTGGACAAGCCGTAACCGTACGTCAGGAATGGGTTCTTCGCTTGCAAAGCGAAGGAGCCAGCGCCAGAGGACACAAAAGCGAATTTCTTCGTAACTCCGTCGTGAGCCTTGGTCCAATATGGAAACACGGCTTGGTACAACTTAATTGGTCCCAAGGTATTCACGTCAAAATGGTCGGTGAAGGTGTCGAGGGAAATCGACGCGGAGGGTCCTTCGAACTCTCTGTAGATACCAGCATTTTGAAGGACAACATCGACCCCGTCGGGTGCAATCTTATCGAGAACGGTCAACTTTTCCTTGATTGTGCTTAACGAAGCAGAAACGTCCAACTCGATAATTTTGATATTCGAGCGGTTGAGATCGCGGAGTGCAGTTGCCGCTTTGACATCTCTCGCAGTGGCAATAACAAGGTTGTTATCGTCCTCTGCAAGTTTCTTGGTGGTGGTAAAACCGATTCCTCTGTTGGCGCCAGTGATGAGATAAGTTGTGGTCATTGTGTGTTGATAATGTCAATTGAGTCGGGATCTTTTACCCATTTTATAGTCTTAGATGGTATTTTTTGGCCGTGAATTTCATCTTGTTGCTGACGAATAGCCCGGTGAGAATTGCGTGGTCGCGGATATACCGTAGTGAGTAATGCTCCGCATTACTAAGTACATTAAATCCGCAGTATACCAAAGTGATGCGAAATAGAGTTTCGGAGCCCGGTCAGCTGTCAAACATTGTGGCTTAGAATGTAAATCGATCTGACGTGCATCCGCTAGATCTGCTTTGTTTTACATATATTCCTTTTATTCGAACAATGGACTGATTCCCAATTCTTGAAGCAGCCGCAGATTAGCGCCATAGTAGCCTTATTGTGGAGTAATTGTTTCATTCATCCATGGACACCCGCCGGATCCGCCCTGGTGTGGTCATGCAATTCAATATATACAATAAATAAGGCTGAGCTCATACTCCTAATTAATAGCTCGGCAACAACTAGTGCCAGTCTTTCTCTCCACGTCTGTAAATCTCATTCCTTATTGGCGTAGGAGTGGAATGGTGGATTTCACACCACAATTGCTCCGTAGCTCGAGTGTATCAAGGTCAAAAGTGATATCCTTGAGGTAATCCGACATATCTAACGAAGAGAGAACATTCTCGACGGTAGAATACTCCTCGGGCGTGGCCTTGTAATCGGGTAGTTTCACCTCACACATAACCAAAGAGCAGTGGTACTGCAAATCAGTGGGTTCGTTTTTTCCTCCCACGGTGAATGTCTTCCACGAGTAGCGGACCTTTTGTAGCTGGGCCTGCTCTTCAATCGCACGTGTTAGCGCATACAAGTAATCGTGCGACAACAGTGGGTGTGGGTCGGCATCAACGCATAAAAAAAACGTATTCGTCACCTTCAGAAACCTGAGTTTGAAATGCGGTTCAATGGTAAGCTGGACGACCCGTTTTGGCGACGTTTGCTTCAACATTGTATCCAAAAT
Organism: Helenozyma rhizophorensis; assembly: GCA_030573355.1. Taxonomy (NCBI): domain Eukaryota; kingdom Fungi; phylum Ascomycota; class Pichiomycetes; order Serinales; family Metschnikowiaceae; genus Helenozyma; species Helenozyma rhizophorensis. The sequence goes on from JAJMDD010000020.1 coordinate 10,189, forward strand.
GCTCGGCTCTTGCACTTTGACAAGAGATGGATCTGGATTAACACTGTGAACGGCACGCTCAAGATACTTCAGAAACAGCTTTAGTTTCTCAATCTTGGTGTGGAAGTTGGGGAAGAGTGATATATGGAGATTGCCGATTGAGTTCTTGTTGGTGTAACCAAACGTCCCAATCGCTGTGGGCTTGACCGAGGTCAAGTAGTGCCAGCGGTAGCGTGAGGCAAAGCCTGGGATGGTGTCTAGCAACACTTTTGTCGCAACATCACAGCACCTGTTGAGCTGCTTGAACGCATTTGGGGAGGGTCTAAACGGTAGTTGAACGAACGCCGTGACAAGGTTGTGCCGGGCCATATAGTTTTCCAGGTACAGAAGGAATGCAGGAGGAGACGGTGGACGATTTTCGTAGCTGGAATCCTCAACGGGCGACTCGTCTTCTGAACTGTAGCCTGCTAAAAAATCCATATGTTGCAGAGCTGTGGGTGCAGGATGATGACATCAATGCCCTGAGTACGCAACTTGCAACTGGCCGATGAATGCGAGAAAATGGGGAAATTCCTGCGCTGGTAGCCTTGTCAACCTTGCCACCGATTAGAAAAGAACGTAAGATGTGATAAGCGGGTCCGGTGGAGATACGAAGGCAAGTGTTGGGTTATAGACGGTCGGAGAAGCGCAGAATAATGCTTGGCCGTCCATTTTAAATCTTATCAGCTCTACATGATCTTCCCTGGCCAATTTGCTCGAGAACGATCTAGTTTCGGTCCCGTGGGTTCTCACCCGTCGCTCAGAATAGAACAGAATGCGAGAGCAGAGAGGCTAGACATTGGAGCTTGGGGAGACAAAGACAAGGTCATCTCGAGCCAAGGAACCATATACAGTTTATGAGAAGGAGGGGACCAACATCGACGGGTAGATGGGCCCTCCGGAAAAGTGGTTAGTTGTGCGGCTATATAGGGTTAGGCTCACGCGGAAAAGCGTTCTGGGGTGCCGGATTGCGGGGCACCCGCTGCCCGCCGGAAGAACGTTTATCCTACATGACGTCTGCGTATCTGGGGTACCCCGGATTCCCCAGTTTCGGAGTTAGATTAGTCCGATCCCCCTTGGAAGTGCGGCGTGATCAAGTTTTTGCTCTCATGACTTACAGGTCCGCCTTCATACCAGGCGCTAATTTTGTGCGGGGCAAACGGGGCGGGTGAGCGGAGCCCGCCATTGCCACGATAAGAATAAGATCTTCAAGGCTTAACCCACCAAAACGATCAGGAGTAACACGATTAGGTCAAAGACGATTGGGCGTAGAGGTTAGGTGTAGAGAATTAGGCGGTGACAACAAGGCGTAGTGTAGAGAAGAGGCTGGGCCTGTGGGTGGGATCCATGATACAGTACAATCAGTTCAGGTGGGAGCGCCCGCCCAATCACCGAAGCGAAAAAGCAAAGCGCCCAGCGACTCGGGTAAACGTAGACGTTTCTGGGGACGTACCCCGTTTTGCTACTGTTTTTTCTTGTGCGGGGCAGCTAGTCCTGCATTCGGAGGTGGGAATTAGTTTCTCCAGCAGGGCGTCCGATGCCTATATATTCTGTGCCTTCCTGTTGTCGAGCAGTAGAATTCGTGTTCTTACTTCACTGACCCGTTCTTGCTTGGCAGTGGCATTTCCGAACTTCAATCGCCGTATACTGCAGACGCGCACATTGCAAAAAAGGCTGAAATCCCGATGACTCAAATTATGCACAAGTTGAAGAGGCAGTTGTCTCACGCAGGCGACACCATGTCCATCCGTTCTGCGAAAGAGGAAGAGGACTTGCAGCGGATGGAAATCCCTGACGAGATCTACAACTTCAAGATTGTTCTTCTAGCCTTGACTGCGGCATCGGCTGCGGTCATCATTGGCTACGACGCCGGTTTTATTGGCGGTACCGTTTCGTTGGACTCGTTCCAAACCGAGTTTGGCCTTGACAAAATGACCTCGAGCCAGCAGGACCTCATTGAGGCCAACGTTGTCTCTGTGTTCCAGGCTGGCGCGTACTTTGGTGCCCTCTTGTTTTACCCCGTTGGTGAGCTTCTCGGCAGAAAGCCCGGCTTGATCATCTCTGGTTTCCTTTTGACTTTCGGCGCGGCCATTTCCTTGATTGCCAACTCCAGCAGAGGCCTCGGTGCCATCTACGCCGGCAGAGTGTTGACCGGGCTTGGAATCGGTGGCTGCTCGTCGTTGGCGCCCATCTATGTGTCGGAGATCTCGCCTGCTGCCATCAGAGGTAAGTTGGTTGGCTGCTGGGAGCTCTCGTGGCAAGTGGGCGGTATCGTTGGCTACTGGATTAACTACGGCGTGTTGCAGCACCTTCCTTCGTCCACCAAGCAGTGGCTCATTCCGTTTGCCGTTCAGTTGATTCCCTCGGGTATTTTCTGGGGCCTCTGCTTCTTGTTGCCCGAGTCGCCTCGGTTGTTGGTCGTCCGCGGCAAAATCGACAAGGCGAGAAAGAACTTGGCTTACATCAGAAACCTTCCTGAAGACCACCCCTACTCGTTGCACGAGATGGAGAACATCTGCGAGTCCATCGAAACCAACTTCAAGCAGACCGGCAGAGGCTTCTTCGCGCCCTTGAAGGCGTTGTTCACCACCAAGAAGTTGCTCTACCGCTTGCTTTTGTCCACGTCGTTGTTCATGATGCAGAACGGCTTTGGTATCAACGCCATCACCTACTACTCGCCCACCATCTTCAAGTCGCTCGGTGTCACGGGCTCCAACGCAGGTTTGCTTTCCACCGGTATCTTTGGTGTGCTTAAAGGTGCGGCATCCGTTTTCTGGATCTTCTTCTTGGTCGACACCTTCGGCCGCCGTGTGTGTCTCTGCTACGTTGCCATTCCTTGCTCCATCTGCATGTGGTACATCGGCGCCTACATCAAGATTGCCAACCCGGCCGGCAAAGTCGCCGCAGGCGACACCGGCGTTACACCTGCTGGTACTGCTGCCAAGGCTTTGCTTTACATCTGGACGATTTTCTACGGATGCACCTGGAACGGTACGCCGTGGGTCATCTGCTCCGAGATTTTCCCCCAGTCGGTGAGAACCGCAGCGCTGGCGGTGAATGCGTCGTCCAACTGGTTCTGGGCGTTCATGATTGGTCACTTCACCGGCGACGCCTTGGCGTCCATCGGGTACGGCTACTACTTCTTGTTTGCGTCGTGCTCGATCGTGTTCCCGATCGTGGTGTGGTTTGTGTACCCCGAGACCAAGGGTGTGCCCTTGGAGGCCATCGACTACTTGTTTGAGGTGCGCCCATGGAGAGCACACAAGTACGCGATGGAGAAGTACGAGCTCGAGTACAACCACGGCACTTTCCACGACCACGAGGAGCGCAACTACTCCGTGGAGTCGGACATGGACTTGAAGCAGTAATGATAATGACTAGGCATGAATACGGGGCATAGCAGTTGCAGCATTGCATGATTAACTGAATTTACGGATGCATAATTATAACGTAGTCACCACGTACTAGACTAGGTAGGCAATGCTGGCAGTACCAGTGTTCCATCGTACGGGGATGGGCTGATAAGAGAGGCATGAAGTCATTCTCATTAGTGCCTAAAACGGCAAGATAAGATTCGCGCTGCACGTGAGTCTTAGTCCGACCCAGGCACAGTGGGGTAGAACAAAGCCCGTTGAGCACGCACAGGCAGAGTAGGACCTTCCGCGAATGAAGCACAGCCTGCCCGATTGGCCGTGCCGATGTAGCGACCGTGCCGCAATTCACTACCCCACCTCTGCCAGTCTGACTACCTAATTGCAATTCCACAGCTGCCCGGTTGCAACCGTCCACCGAAAACCGTCCAGCGAACAAACCACATTTGGCGGACCATACATATTACTCAAAGCCTCGACAGTGACAGCCGACAGTGACAGCCGACAGTGACAGCCGACACGACAGTTCGAATAGTGACAATTTCGATAGTTCGAATAGACAATTTCGAATGTGACAGATCGTCTCCGATGCGACTGGACGCTTGTCGCACGGTGACAAGGTCATCAGTTATGGCCATTGTCAGCCGGAGGTGCCCAGCTATGGCACCACTCGTTGGGCCACTTCCTGCAAACGCATGTGCTGGGCCCGTGCAGGAGCAACTTTTCACAAGCGAGCGCGATACGTGGGGTCGCGCATATATAAGCCTCCGGCCCCATCGCTAGGGCCATCATGTTGTTTGCCGACCGAGTCGAGGACTCGCACATGGACGTGTTCATGGCGATCGCGGACGGCGTGATCCACGAGGTCAGCCCCGACGTGATCCGCCCCTTTGTCGACCCGTCCGTAAACGTGGAGGCGTACACCAAGCAGGTGACCAGGCCCACCGAGATGGCCGGGTTCCGGCTGTTGGTGCAGAACACCGTCAACCTGTGCAGCATGCCCACCATCCGGCAGTTCTGCCTCCTCACCACGATTCTCGGCCTGCGCGTGTTGTCGCCCGCGCTCACCAAGTCCACCAAGTTGGTGACGGAGATGACCAGCGACGAGAAGCAGCAGTTGCTCTTGCTGTGGCGCGACCTGCCGCTCGAGATCAAGAACAAGGTGTTCAGCGTGATGGTGAAGCTCTCCGTGTCCACGTTCCAGAAGGTGGCGCCGCAGGAGCACCTGGAGGCCATGGGCCACCCGGTGTTCGACACCCGAGAGACCATCTCCGAGGACTACGTGCGCGACGACTTCCGCTTCACGATGAAGGCGCCGCCGGTGCAGAACAACACCGAGCTCTACCTCCCCGACGTGGACGTGGTGATTGTCGGGCTGGGCCTGGGCGCCGGCGTGGCTGCGCACACGTTGGCCCGCGCGGGCAAGAAGTGCCTTGTGCTCGAGAAGGGCTTGTACTACGTGCCGGAGGACCTCCATTTCAACGAGCTCGAGGGCTTTGCCAAGCTCTACGAGAACGGCGGCGCGATCTCGTCCACCAACGGCCAGGTTGTGGTGTTGGCCGGCGCCACGTTTGGCGGAGGCTCCACCGTCAACTGGTCTGCGTGCCTCAAGACGCCCTTCAAGGTGCGCAAGGAGTGGTACGACGAGCACAAGCTCGACTGGGTGGCCACGGAGCAGTACGACAACGAGATGGACTACGTGCTCAAGCAGATGGGCGCGCTGGCCGAGCACATCACCCACTCGCACTCCAACCAGGTGATGCTTGACGGGTGCGCCAAGTTGGGGTACAAGGTCAAGGCGGTGCCGCAGAACAACGGCACGCACAAGAACCACTCGTGCGGCATGTGCTACTTGGGGTGCAAGTGGGGCATCAAGCAGGGCTCGCTCGCCAACTGGTTGCGCGACGCGGCCGAGCACGGCACCGAGTTCATGGACGGCGTTCTCGTCGAGCGCATTGTGCGCAACAAGAAGGGCTTGGCCATCGGCCTCGAGTGCGTCGACACCCGCACGGGCAACAACTTCACCATCCGCGGCCCCAAGAAGTTTGTGCTTGCGGGCGGCTCGTTGCAGACCCCCGTTCTCCTCCACAAGTCGGGCTTCCGCAACAAGCACATTGGCCGCCACCTCAAGTTGCACCCCATCACGTCGCTCCTCGCCTACTACGGCGCGGACGCCCGCACAGACGCCCACTACAACTCCATCATGACCACCGTGTGCTTGGAGGCCGAGGACATTGACGGCAAGGCGCACGGTGCCAAGATCGAGACGCTCTTGCGCTCGCCGATGTTTGAAACGTCGTTTCTTCCCTGGGACTCCTCGGACAAGATGCGCCAGGACCTCTTGAAGTACCAGGGCTTGTCGTCGTACATCATCTTGACGCGCGATACACTGGAGGGCACAGTCACCTTTGATGCCAAGAAGCCGGAGACGTTGCTCTTGGACTACACCATTAATAAGTTTGACCGCGACGTCATTCAGAAGGCCATCTTGGTGACCATGGACGTCTGCTACGTGGAAGGCGCCAAGGAGATCATCCACCCCTACTACAAGTGCGGCACGTTCAAGTGCGACAAGCCCAAGCACGAGCGCGACATCAAGGACGCCGACTACCAGGCGTACCGCAAGCATGTTGAGAACACAAAGTTGCCCATGTACGGTTTGAACTACGGCTCGGCCCACCAGATGGCCACCTGCCGCATGAGCGGCAAGGGTCCCCGGGACGGCGCGTGCGACACCAAGGGCCGCTTGTACGAGTGTGATAACGTGTATGTTGCTGACGCCAGCACCATGCCCACGGCCTCGGGCGCGAACCCCATGGTCACCACCATGGCGTTTGCCAGACACGTTGCGGAGGGCATCGCGGCCCAAAACGCCAAACTCTAATTATGACTCACATAGGAACAATATAACCACACGATTACGCCGTCGCAACGTAGAGTACATTTGCACGAATGATGGTGACATGAGAAAATCTACGCAACTTTATCAGACGGCCACGCCGTTGAAATCGTACAATACAGCATATGTTACACTAGACGTCGTACCTCACCGACTCGCAGGAGAGGTAGTAGGTGAGTTTCTTGACATCCTGCTCGACGGGGTTAGTATACCCAGCAAACCCCAATGGGCCCCGGTCGCACTCGCTGCACACCAAAAGTCTCTCCAACTTGGCCAACGGCCCCACCTCCTCGCTCACCTCGAGATCGGCTGCCGGTTTCGACACGCCGACGTTGTCAAAGTCCCACACGTCGTCCACGCGAAAGAACTTATCCAGGCGAGCAGCCATTGCGGGCGCATTCGCTAGCGTGACGAGTGTCGAGGCCAACTTGCTGTTCAATGGTATGATACGCGTGTTACACCCTTCGAAAGGGCACCTTATGATTGCAGCCGGGAGCTCAGCACCCAATTCTTCGAACTGCTTGATTGTCATGATGTGAGCAACAGTCCTGTACATGCTGTACCATTAGTCTAGACCAGTAGCCACCAACGATATTCAGTATCTGCGAACAACATGTGCTCTACGTTTTATTGAGCTCAAGTTATCAAGTCACCACTTACCGGTGTGCTTAGGGTCGTTCGTCAGAGTATTCATTATATATGTAGATGTGCCTACCTCGATCATAACTTCGTCTTTCTGTCAATGAGATCCACCGCAAGCTCGCTCAACGGCTTGTAGAGCCCTGCGATTGCTGCAGCCTTGGCAGAGCTGGCGGTCTTGTTGGCGACTCGCATGGCCACACCCTGCGAGATCACGCAAAGGCGCAAAAGGCCGAACACTGCCCCCAACCTCCACAAGTGGATTGGGTTGTTCGACAGGTCGTCCTTCTGCCATGGGTGCCCCAACCTGTCTTGGTATAGAGTCAACACCTCGTTCACTTTTTCCGCCGACTTTGGGTCTTCAATGCCAAGGTCGGTCTTCGTTGGCTGGAGGAGAAACCGATTCAACTGTTGGGGCAAGATGTACGGCTGGAGGAAGTTGGCCAAGTCGAAGAGCGGATGGCCAAAGGTGCACAACTCCCAGTCTAAAACGGCAATCACGCGCGGCTCTGTCGGGTGGAACATAAAGTTATCGATTTTGCAATCTCCATGGACGAGAGTCAAACTGTCAGGGTCTTTGGGTGCCTGAGAAAGCGTCCAACCGCTGATCTTGTTGAAGTCAGGAATAGGGTCAACGGTTTTGGCCTGCAAGCCTGCCACGGCTGTGAGTGTCTTGATCTGGCGCTGGAAATATGTAGGCCCTCCTTTACTTTTCGCTAGCTTGTCTGGCTGGAATTGAGGAAAGTGCTTTGCTGGAAGCTGCTTGACCAACTCGTCGCAATTGACAGAGTGGATCGCAGCAATTGTGGTCAGGATTGCCTCCCAATATTCCCGCTCGTTCTCTTGAGGAATGAACTCTGGCCTGGTGATTGGACGCCCGTCGACAAATTCCATCACGTAAAACACGGCACCGAGCACAGATTCGTCTTCGCAGAGCAAATAGACATCTGGAACAGGAACCCTGCGGCTTGGTTCGACCTTGGAGTTGCACTTGGAAATACCTTCAAGCACGAAAAACTCTCTTTCGATGGCGTGCGCCGATTTGGAGACCAACTTGGCGTTGGCCGTCGGTTTTCTTCTCAAAACAAGGTTGGTTCCCGATGCATCACGGACCAAATAGGTGGGGTTGGATTGGCCAAACGAGAATTGTTTGACGTTAAAAGGGGCCGTAAGGCTTGGAATCGGAGTACCAGTGGTCACTGACGTGGGGATGTTGGTCAAGAACTCGGTTAGTTTCTCCACATCCAATGGACTTCTGATCTCAGTAACGTCAGGCATGGCCAGTCTTTCGTCTCAGTGTGTTGGGTCGTTTCAGGAGTAATTTGCCACCCGTTAATTGCTCTGAGCTAAGAAGTACCGAAGTTTCGCAGCTTCTCCGCAATCGAGCCGCGGCCTGCACTGTTCCCCACAATTCGCGATCCACTGCTATTCGTAAGTTACTGTCAAACCTACAGGCTCCAATGAAGTTATGGCGTGAGTTCTTTGCGTCTCACCAGCGCTTATGATTCGTAATTCATTATAATACGTTCAATGAGTAGTAGTTATAGATGCCACGCTGGGAGAATTCGACAGGCCACACCGGCTCCTCGAGCTCGCCTTCGATGTAGCCCTTCTTCTTGGCCAACTTAAGATTGTAGTAACCAACAGAGCAGTTGATTTTCCTCGACGCGTACTTTAGGAACAGCGGCTTGGCAACTTTCGTCTCGATCTTCGCTCCAGTCTCCAAGTCGTAGTAGACTAGGTTCGAAGAAACTTGAGCCTGCTCTGCCCTCCCCGAGACGATGGAGTCGTACGATGGATCTGACGAGTCCACCTTGTAGAGCCAAGCTCTGCGGCCCTCGTTATCATAGAACTTCCAGACCTGTGGAAGACATGAGTTGGTGGAGATGGAGAAATCTGTTTGCACAGGGTGCACGATGGCATGGCTTCCGCCGGTGAAATCGTAGAGCACCTTGTAGTCGAACTCCAAGCCCTCGAGATTTGTGTCGAAGCAGTTCTTGAGAAAGTTGCCGAAGTTTCTGCGGTCCAACGCCTTGGAGCTGGTCAAGTCAAGGAACCTGATCGCGGTATTATCATTCATGAACTGCTGCAAATCGGCTTTGGTGACATTGGAGTGCGAGATGGCCAAGCTCTCCAAGTTTGGAAACCGCTGGCGGATGACCTGCAAAATGTGGGCGTTGACTGGCATTCCACCCAAGTTGAGGTAGCGCAAGTCAGGTGCTTTCAACCGCGACAAGGTGAAGAGAAGATATTGGTCCGTCAATGGGGACACCACGTTGGAGTCGATCTGCATGTTGAGCCATTGCAACGATTCGTTGCATACGGCTGGGTGCTGTGTCAAGAACTGGATCAAATCTTTTGTGGTCAACTTCGAGCATCTCGCCAACGACAAGTGGGTCAATCTGCACGTTTGCGGAAGGTGCGAGAGCAACACCGTGGAGGTGATGGCGGTGTGGTTTAAGTCGAGGCGCCGTAGGCGGACCATGTGAGGAAGCACCTTTTCAAACACCGAGAGGGCCAAATTCGAACAATCGTGGAAGGAAACCTTGAACAAGTGGCTGAGGCTGCTTTGAGCGGTGACGATCAGCGCGTTGTCCATGTCGGTCTCCGAGAGCTCGATGGGGGTGATGGAGAGCTCATTGAAGGCCTGCGCAAACTGGCGCAGGGACGCGCCGCAGAAGTCCAACGCCTGGATCTTGGGCATGTGGTTGAAGAGCATCAGGAGCACGTTGGCGTCCATGTCGTCCTGGATATTTTCCGAGGCCAAGAACTCGATGAGATTCGGGCACAACTGCAACGCCAACCGGATGGTTTCGGATGTGACCATCTGGATTTCCTGGTTCATTCTGCCCGTCCTGCCGAGCCCGATGGAGGTGAAGGTCTGGAAGTCCATGAACTCCACGTACTGGCCGATGTCGGGCTGGTTCACCACGTTCAGGAGGAAGCGGTCGAACGAGTGCGGCCGGTTGAAGATGGCGTACTTGTAGAGAAAGCGGATGGCAAGCTGGTTGAACGTCTTCAGCAACACCGGGAGCGTCTTGGAGAACCGCTCGAGGTTGGCCGGGATGGAGTTTGTGCTCTCGTCGTAGTAGACGATTTCGATGATGTTGTACAAGATCTCCAACGGGAGCAGGAGGAGCGGCGAGAAGTGGTCGCTGTTCTTCGCGTCCACCAGCGGGTCCACCAACATGAAGTTCTCAGTCACGGACGACGCATGCGAGAAGCGGGACTCGTTGGACACCACCGGCAGCAAGAACGTGGAGCGGTCGGCATGGGAGAAGGAGAGGAGCTCGGGGTCCTGGTCCCACTGGTTGGTGTACTCCTTGTTGAGCACGGTGAAGATGGAGGGCAACGCCCTTCTGCGGCGCCGTTTGTGGGAGTCGAGCGACGACGCCGGTGTGAGCGTGTCGAGCTTCAGCGACGCATGGCCCATCAAGTGGAGTGAGAGGAGGTCCTGAGAGGTCATGTATACAGGTGAGCAGAGCAGACACCACGACGGAGAGGTGACGAGAAGTGACGACGAAGTGGGGTAAAAGAAGAGAAGAGGGCCCGAAGCGTCCGCCAGAGTGAACAATCTGGGCGTGGCTGCGAAACGCCGTCCATGCCCCGACTCGGCCTTCACTATACAGGGACCAGTGGGAGGTGCCGGGCCGCGAGCCGCGAGAGTCGCTTCCGCTTTCCTCGAGCTCCCCCTCCATCAGGGCTCACATCGCCTCCCCTCCCAGTAGCGTGAGCTCTCGATCCAATTTCTTCTGTGCTCTCTATCAACTCCTTACATTGTCTTGAGCTCACTAGTTTCCGCTATGTCCTGTGTCTAGCGCGAATGTAGCCTGCGGAACCGTTGCCTATCAGTTTACCATTGGCTGCGCTTCTCAGCGCTTTACAGCCTCCATTCAGCTTCATATCTGGCCCTGACCTGCCCGTAGCTCTTATCCACCAACAAGCTTCCGTTTATTTTTCTATATTACTCAACGGGATCATTCATTCTTGAATGTTGATACATTCTGATTGTTCGATTGTTCACTGGGCCTATGCTCTCCGCCTCTCCCCACACTTCCCCTATACTCTTCCCGCCCCTCCTCTCTTACATTCGCCGCGCTCTACCGTGTTCACTTCCCGCATATCTCCATCCATAGTCGTCTGTTCGAAGTCCACACGTATCTGAACAAAGGTACAAGCTACGTGGAACGACAATGGCTCGCAGAGCTAGGAAAAGGCCTAGATATTGGCTACAACTTACAGCTAGATTCAGCACCAAGCCCGTGGCTATAGCTTAAGGCACTAACGATGGAGATACAATTAAGCTTGGAGTTAGTGGAAGGTGTTAGTGGTGAGTAGCCTTAGTGTAGTGCTTGGAAGCACCAATCAGACCAATCTCGTCTACTCATATTAAATACGCCAGATCTTGTCTCACGTTAATCATTCTGTCCTTATCCAGCTTGCTCCTTTGGTATTTCAGGTCCTGTCTAGACACTGTTTCGTTATCTGGTCAGCCTCTCTCTCGCTATCTATTACTCACTCTCGTCCGGTGCACTACCCACCATGTCCGTCTACAACTCCGACTCTGAGTCCATTTCTGAGTTCGAGCGCCTCGAATCGACCTTGCCCGTCCCGCTCCGGCGCTCGGCGTCGTCGCTCCTCGAGAAAATGGCCCAATCGCCAGCGCCCCACCACTCCTCTGTCTTCTTCGACTCTCCCCTGACTAGAACCCCAGTGGCCCAACATCCACCGAAGTCTCTGGGTCCCTCGAAGGACCAACACCTGCGCCTCCTCAGGAAGCTCTCGCGCTCGGAGAATGGAAGAGAGGGCTCGCCGATCCCAGTGCCCAGGCCCAAGTTCAATGAGGAGATCCACAAGCCCGCCATGAACACCAAACAGCTGTCCACGGGTGTGTTGTGGGTCACAGAGCGTGCGGGAGAGTACGGCTTCCAAGGCAACGGCGATGAGTCGTGGGCCAACTTGGGCCAAGGTGCGCCAGAGCACGGCGACACCATCCCAGGCTCGTTCAAGCGGCCCACGTCTGTGCCTGTGACCGACATCAGTAAAGAGTACGCACCCACAGCAGGCATTCGCGAGCTTCGCGAGGCGGTGGCCACCTACTACAACGAGACGTACCGCCAGAGATGCTACTCGAAGTACACGTACAAGAACGTGTGCATTGTGCCCGGTGGCCGTGCCGGGTTGACTCGTATTGCATCGATCATCAGCGACTGCTACTTGTCGTTCTTCCTCCCTGACTACACCGCGTACGCGGAGATGCTCTCGTTGTTCAAGAACTTCTCACCTATCCCGGTGCCTTTAGACGAAGCCGACAACTACGAAATGCACTTGAACACCGTGGAGTTGGAGCTCAAGCGCGGAGTATCGGCGTTCCTCACGTCCAATCCGCGTAATCCCACTGGCCGCTGTATGACTCGTCACCAATTGGCTCGCCTCCACAAGATGTGCAGAGAGAAGTGCCTCTTGATCATGGACGAGTTCTACTCGCACTACTACTACGAGGGCGAGTGCACGGGTGACTCGATCTCGTCTGCGGAGTATGTGGAGGACGTCAATAAGGACCCTGTTCTCATCCTCAACGGCCTCACCAAGGCTTTCCGTTTGCCCGGGTGGAGAATTTGCTGGATCTTGGGTCCTGAGGAGTACATCAGTGCGTTAAGCTCCGCAGGCTCGTTTTTGGACGGTGGCTCCAACGCGCCTTTCCAGTACGCGGCAGTGGACTTCTTGAAGCCTTTGGCCGTGCGCGCCGAGATGAAGGCGCTCCAGATCCACTTCAAGATGAAGCGCGACTACATCATCACCCGGCTCTCGGCGATGGGGTTCCACTTCGACGCGAAGAACACCCCCAACTCGACGTTTTACTTGTGGCTTAATCTCTCGCACTTGCCGGGTAAGCTCAGCAACTGCCTCGGGTTTTTCCACGAGTGTCTCCATGAGAAGGTGATTGTGGTGCCGGGTTTCTTCTTTTTGATCAACCCGCAGAATTTGTCCCGTTTGGAGGACGTCATTTGGTACAATTTCGTAAGAATCAGTTACGGCCCTGAACTCGAACAGTTGGTCAAGGGCATGGACGGCATTGAGAACATCTTGCGCCGCTTTGAATGCTTGCCTGACAATTATGAAAAGTGAGTTCGCTCCTACTTTAGACTAGAAGACTTAGACTAGAAGACTTTAGAATTATCCTATTCCGGCTATTATGCTATGCTAACGAGATCATAAGTATTTAATTTCCCTTGTATTTAATTTCCCTTGTACATCATTCCCTGTATATCATTCCCTTGTGCATTCCCATATTACATTCTTGTCGCTTCGCATTCGCAGTAGCAACGACACTATATCTTGCCGGCACACAAGCTAATTCTGGGGTAGCTTTGTTACTCTTCCCTGAAACAAATGCTGAACTCAGCAGGCAACACATCAAGTTTGTGGCCCCAATTCCACCACAATGAGACAGAAGGACAGTTCAATTACTTGTCTCTTGTCACAGCCACCTTCATGTTCTGGCTGTGGCTTGCATATGTGATCATCAACTACCTCGTGGTGTCGCTACCAACTGAAGTAGTGTTGTTGCTCAAAAAGCAGTTTCTGGTAACGCTTTCACTCCTGCTGATCCTTATCTACTTGACCATAACCGCGTCTCTCAGCTACTATTTGGTAAGACACAAGTATTTGACTCGGTATTCGGCAAACACGGCTCAAGCAAAGCAAAACAAAGGAACACTGAAGTTCAACGTGGGTCTCGAGTACTTGACAGGTACCAAGAAAAAGCGGGGAACGGATAATTCGAAGAACTATCTAGATGAATTTCTCAGTGCGATCAAGGTCTTTGGCTACTTGGAGCGGCCCGTGTTTCATGAGCTTACAAAAAACATGACTACCCAACGATTGGCACCAGATGAGATTCTTTACTTGGATGAGAGTTTGGGCTTCTCAATTGTGGTTGAGGGCAATATTCAGGTCTACTCTAAGCTAAAGGATCGCTCGCTGATGGGTATCGAGAGCAACGATGAAGAGTATGACAAAGACGACATTCTCATGATTGGAAATCAGCAGTACCAGCTATTGAATGAGGTCAAGAGTGGGTCCGCATTGTCATCGCTCTTGAGCACTCTCGATCTATTTCGCTCAAGATACTCACCCTTAGTCGCATCGGGCTTCTCTCCTGGATCTTTTGATGGGTCTAGTAAGATTATGGGTGGAACTCCAGATTTTGGTGCGATAGACCCTCAAGACTCGAGGCCTGAATTGGCGCACGCAAAAAGGAATCTAGCTCACTCTCCTGCAATGGGAGCGTCAGTTCCATTTTCCAATGTCGAGTCGATGATAGGAACTCCAGTTGAAGAGAGCAGCGTAAAGATCGACATAGATAATCTCCCTGCGATCGTTGCTAGGCCACTGCCTTCTAAAGATGGGAAACCTTCCTCCGCTACAATTGCTATCATACCTAAGCTGGCATTTCAAAGAGTGCAATCCAAATACCCGAAGGCCACTTCGCACATTGTGACCATGGTTATCACCAGATTGTACAAGGTGATCATGAACGCAGTCCATAACTATTTGGGCCTTACCAAAGACGTCATAGACAGCGAAATTGCGTTGAACCTTCTAAGTGAAGAGTGCAAACTTCCGAGGTATCTTTATGACAGCATCATAGAAAGATTTGATGAGAACTCGGTCAAGGAATCGACTCCGGAACCTATGGTTAACATCATTCCAAAATCCACCAAGAAAGCGAGAAAAATGCGCAGAGAAAACTCCTCAAGATATGTTGTGTTGGCTTCGCGCTCTAAAGCTTCCCACCCAGGTGATCTTCTATCCTCCGTCCCTTTGTCAAGAAAGGCAGAGTATAGTTCTAGGTTACTAAACAACAGTGCTAACCTAGAAGATGATAGTACATTGGGTGTTCAGCCGATCACGCTCCCTCCGAATATGAATCGAAACTTCTCCAGTAGACTGATTACACAGCAATTACCAAAATTGCCCAGACAGACGAATGCGCAAGAGAACATACGAGACCGCGCATTTTCTGATGAACGGGAGGAGACTGAAGAGACTTCTCTTCGAATTGCCATAGTGGAGAACTTGTTCAAACTTCTTGGTATTGAAGAGAATCCAACTAACATTCATATGTTGGCCATGTTGAGCGGACAGTTCTCTGCAAGCTCTTCGTTAGTTGGTTTGTCGACACTTATGAACGATAATTCTATTCCAATCAGCGGTGAAAGATATATTTATGATGCAATGCCAGAAAATACGAGATGGAGCTCGCTTCCAAGCATCCAAGGAGGAGGTTTGGGGCCACGCTCACAGAAGTTCTACAATACGATCCATCAAACCATGACGCAGGATCGCAATGGTTCCGATCGTGTTGATGAGTCTCCGATACGGCAGAGTACTTCAGAGAACAAGCTGCTGTCTGCTGACGTGAACTTTACCACAATAAAGAATGCGTTCAGTAAGTACCTCGAGATCAAATATTACAAAGCGGGTGCTACGTTGGTCGCACAGGATAACTTTGACACAGGACTATTCTACGTTATTGACGGCAGCTTGGATGTCAGTCTCTCCAATAATCAAAAAAATCAAGCAGACCCTACTGCATCGGAAACGACTAAAAAGCTATACACTGTCAATCCGGGCGGAGTAGCTGGGTATTTGAGCACCATCGTTGGTTTCAGATCTCTTGTGTCCATAAAGTGCTCCAAAGAGCGTGGAGCTATCGTTGCGTACATTTCAAAAAATGACTTCCAGAAGCTAATGGATAAGTTCTACTTCCTACAGCTTCCTGTTGCTGCCAAATTAAAAAGTTTGTTACCGGATTTGGTAAAGATGATTGATTTTGCTTTAGAATGGTGCCACATTCCCGCTGGTGGAGTATTAGCTTCGCAAGGGGATCTCGCAAATGGATTCCATATAGTTCTCAGTGGAAGATTTAGAGTTGTTCGCTACAAGGACAAGAAGCAAAATGCTGATGGTTATTACCATAACCTCATTGATGATTCTAACTCTATAGTCCATCAGTCCACAAGCAAGAACAACGCCTCGGATTATGAAGTTTTGGGTGAATATGGCCACGGGCAGTCGATTGGTGAGGTTGAGGTTCTCACCGCGTCTCGCAGGACAAACACTTTAATAGCTGTTAGGGATTCGGAGACTGTCAGAATTCCTAGATCACTTTTCGAGCTGTTATCCTTGCAAAATCCGTCCATCATGGTTAAAGTCTCACGAATAGTGGCTAACAAGGTGATAAAAATGAATAGCAACGAACAGTATGCAAGCGCTGTTGCAACGTTTACCTCTTCAAGGGGCTCCATGGCCAACAGTGGCTACAAAACGATCACAATTCTTCCGTGTGTCAGTGGGCTTCCCGTTAAGGAGTTTGCAGATCGTTTGGTTCGTGCGTTCCATTCTATGGGGAGAAACGTCATCGCACTCGATCAGACATCGACTTTGTATCACTTGGGCATGAACGCGTTTGATGAGAGATTGGCTCGACTCAAACTCTCAGGGTATTTTGCATACTTGGAAGAAGAGTATGAAACGGTGGTATACGTCTGTGATACGCCATTAAAGTCCAATTGGACATCCACTTGCATTTCGCAAGGAGATTGTATTCTCTTATTGGCAGATGCCGAGGACGATGAATGCGCCACCAACGTTGGTGAGTACGAGAGATTGTTATTGAAGCTCAAGACCACTGCGAGGGCAGATTTATGCTTAATTCATCCGGAAAAATCAGTTTTGCCAGGATCCACAAGTATCTGGCTTAAGAATCGAATTTGGGTTCAAGGACATCACCATATACAAATGGAGTTTCCGAAGGATGGTTCTGCCAAGAGAGCGAAAAAGAAGTCAAACATTCTATTGGAATTGGCGATGAAGGTTGCAAGTAAAGCAAATCCCAACATCAAGTTGAAATTTGAAGAAGTTAAGTCCAAAGCTGTGGCGTCCCTCATCAAACTCAACGCGCGAGTCAATAAAGTCGAAGAAACGCCTTCAGCCCATAAAAACGACTTTTTGAGATTAGCTAGAATTTTGTCCAATGAAGCTGTTGGCCTTGTTCTAGGGGGTGGAGGCTCACGCGGCATCTCTCATGTTGGCGTGGTGACCGCATTAGAAAAGCACGGTATTCCAGTTGATATTATTGGTGGAACATCTATCGGATCTTTTGTTGGTGGGTTATACGCAAAAGAGAACAATATCGTTTCGATCTATGGCATGTCGAAGAAGTTTTCCAGGCGTATCGGTTCAATATGGCGTTTTGTCTTGGACCTAACCTATCCAGTCACGGCCTATAACACAGGGTATGAATTCAACAGAGGAATCTGGAAGGTCTTCGGCTATCACGAAATCGAGGACTTTTGGATAAAATACTTTTGCAACTCCACAAACATTACGCATTCAACAATGGAGATACACGAAAAAGGCTACGCGTGGAGATTTATAAGAGCGTCTATGTCGCTTGCTGGATTGTTGCCACCTATCGCCTTCAATGGCAGCATGTTATTAGATGGCGGATATTTGGATAACCTCCCTGTTTTGGAGATGAAGAACCGCGGAGCCAAGTATATCATTGCTGTGGATGTTGGTTCTGTGGATGATAGAACCCCGATGAACTACGGTGATACCCTTTCAGGATTTTGGGTATTACTCAATCGCATTAACCCCTTCTCGAAGCACCCAAATGTCCCCAATATGATGGACATTCAATTGAGGTTGGCTTACGTTGCGAGTGTCAATGCATTAGAGCTCGCGAAGAAGACTCTGGGTGTAATATACCTTCGTCCTCCTATTGACAACTATGCCACCCTAGATTTCATGAAGTTCGATGAAATTTACAATGTTGGTTTGGCATATGCTGACGAGACGTTGACTAGGTGGGAACGAGAGGGCAAATTTCCCAAAATTGCAGGCATGGAGAGCATGAGGAGAGAAGGGATATCGGAAAACAAGAGAATTTATAGGAGAAACTCTATCTGAGATTCTTGAATACATAATCAGCCATATTCTACCATTTTTCACAATGTCCTCTTTATATCTATGTAAACCCCTGTCCCTTAAATAAAATTATCAGCCAAATCCTCCGTTGTTGATAAAGATTCGTAAAATTCCTCGACGATCCTATGAGTTTTGACCTTCCTTCTCTCGAAATTGACTACTTGTAACCCTTCACGAGCGACAGCTCTGGAAAGAGCGACGTAAGCTTGACCGTTCTCAAAGATGCGTGACAAGTCCACTTTCACCTTTTGCAAGGTTTGGCCCTGCGACTTATGGATTGACAACGCCCAAGCAAGCATCAAGGGCAACTGAACTCGTGATACCAAGATCTGGTCCGTTTTGTCATCTTCGATAGTCCACATCTCAGGCTCAATTAAAACATCTCTCGTGGTCACTCCATCTGGGTTGAGAAACCTCACTAACGGATATTTTTCACCTTTCGAGGATTGTTGAAGCTTCTGAATGAAGGAGAGCTTTCTCTGTCTATTCTTTTCCACAAGTTGTTCTGTTGTCATCTGGTCAATCGTTGTCCCTCCTGGTGCATTCGAGTCGTGTTCATAAAAAAAATTGAAAACGCTATCAAGAAGCGAATCTGGAGCATTGAATTTTGCGCTTAATTCCTCTAGGTTCGCATCATCCACGACGGTTTGCAGATCACCTTTCTGAGATAGTTCGAATTTGACCTTCTCTTTTTTTAGAAGCTTCTTCGTTTCTTCCAAACTTATATTTGGATTCTCCTCCACAATCTTCGTACACATATAAGTATCTCTATCAACAAATGCGATGACCTTCCCCAATGACCCATTCACTAAAGTTTCATCAAAATTCTTAATACACATCACTTGCGCATTTTCCTTCAAGAAAAGACGTTGGGGAGCCAAAAAATTTGCCAACACTTGATGCCTTGCTTGCGGAGGCAAAGTTCCGCCGTCTCTTGCAGAGTATGAACGGGCGTTCCCTTCAAGACCCCTCAATTTCATGTTGTTTGCGTTCTCCACTTCATTCCTGGTAGCATACAACTCTGTCGGGACTATACCAGCTGGACAATCCAAGGGCCTGCTCAAGCGCAAGAATTCCTCCTCTGCTTGACGCGTGACAAGGCCATTTCTCATGTCATTGAGCATATCAATGAATGTTTGGTCACCTTTTTGACGGAACACTTCCTTTAAAATTATGCTGGATCGGATAACTTCCTTCCAAGCGGGACACTCAAACGCGAAAATTGCACCTTCTTTAGTCTCGGTTCCGTCTGGTAAAAACTCTCTTTTCCCCACAGGAGGAAGCTGGTAGAAATCGCCACATGCCACAACTTGAATCCCGCCAAATGGCGACTGCCTTCTCCGGACAGCCCTGGCAACGGCGTCTAACTTATTGAAGAGCCTTCCGTCAATCATAGACACTTCATCAATGACAAGAACATCAGTTTCACGCCATCTTCGTAGAGCTTTTCTGTTCTTCCTGACATTCTTAATCACATCGCTTACTTCTCCATTCCCCAAACCTATGCCTGCAAAACTGTGAAGAGTTATACCCCCAATGTTACACGCCGCCAATCCAGTTGAGGCAGTCACAGAAACATTCTTGCCTTGCTTGAGGTCTTTGATGATTGATTTCAACAATACAGACTTACCCGTTCCTGCTGAACCCGTGAAGAAGAGTGACCTTCCTTGTCGAGCCAACTGAAGTACATATTCTTGTTCCTTTGAAAGTATAATTGGCCGCACAATCTTTCTGTCTGGTTCGGGGAACAAATGCGAGCCGCCTAACCCCGGATCATTTTGCGCAGGGTATGTAGGTCGTTGGGTCGATAGCTGAATAGTCGGATGTAATTCACGCATAGCCTTTGTTGTGGCAGAAGTCGTGAAGGGGCGGCTCTGAGCAGCATATAAGTTCAGTTTTGGCTTTTTGAAGGGCGAATTGGGCCCTGTTGGTGATAAGAAAATGCTCAAGTCTTCCGAGTGACCAAAACCCTGCGAAGGCGCTTCCGTTCGGCTTGAAGCCTTATTCTCTACTTTTGAACTTGAGCTCGCCTCAGGTTCGAAAGGGAGGTGATTTCGAGATTTTATAGCAGGCTCCCTCTTAACTGGTGACAGTGCGCTCAATGGCAAATCTTTTGTTAACGTCCAGGAAAGGCTGGAGTCCGCTCGATTAGTTTGCGAAATACGTAGTAAGCCCCCTTTATCAAGAGCAGCGTCAATTTGTTGAGAAGATCTGATTTCGAAGCCATTATCGACATTCTTATGGGAATCTAATATTCCAACAAGATCGTCTGGATCAAAGGGGTCATCGCTATCGGAGTGAATTGCTATAGGATCAACTTCACTACCTTGGGAGTCTGAGAAAGAGGAGAACTCAACCACTCTCAATAGATCTAGGGTTTCTTTCGTTGGTCTCAAGAACTTGGGATTTCCAGATGGCTCTCGCATGAAGTTTGATGCCATTCTGGCTTGGAGCACTGGAGAGATTAGTTTTCTTGGTCTTAAAAATCGAATCATATATATTTCACGACGCAAGAAGGTGCATTTATAAGGGGTATCAGTAGGGTTTGTGACCAGAAGAGTAGGACAAGATTCCAAGCTCACAGAGACGTGTTGGTCACGTGATCATCTCGCGCTTTAGCGCTCAACCTGCCATTACAGGCTCGTGATCAGCTGCAGTCAATACTAATTGCGTTACATTGCTTTCAATACCGCTGGAAAAGTAGTGATCACTTTCAATTGGGTAATCTAGTGCGACTTGCCAGGCACTACAGCAGTCCAATATCACCAACATGACAGCAAATCAGGCTTTGACTGCCGTTGATGCCAAATTGCTTGTGCTCACATGCGAAGCAATCGTTGGACAACCTGAGAAGATTGAAGATTTGTACTCAAGGCTATACAGATTAGCGGCAGAGAAGCTGTTGCACTACACAACTTCAACCGCATTGTTGAGACTTCTACTAAGTTATGTTAGCCCTGTGGCAGTCCCAACCAGCGTAATTGCGAACTTGGCCTCTGCATTGTTGAACGAAATCTCCTACGGAGCGTCATTAAATGATGAAGAACTCATAGAGGACATCGAAGACACAACGCTATGGCTTGTTAATGAATTCCATCTCACAGAGTCGCAAATGAATTATATGGAAGCAGCGAACGAGTTATCTGCTGATTTAGAAGCTGTGGCTGAGAAGTATGGTTTTTTGGCTAATGCAGCTGGCAATGAATCAATGGATGTGCTCTTCTCATTTTGTCAGGCGAAAGTACTCCAGTTGAGTGCGTTCTATCTCCACCTTAGCCTGTTCGATCCCTTATTCGATTTGCTTAAAGGTTACCCGAGGTTTGACGAATGGTATTACGGGGTCGTTTATCCCTACACTTACTTCTGGGAAAACTATGCTTCACTCACGGATGTGAACGACCCTGCTCGCACATTTTTTTCACTGGCTTCTTATTCGGGCCAGTTCAATTTCTTGATTGAGCCGCTAAGGGTCCCAGATTCATCTTTCGGAGACAAGTTGACACTTTCAAAGTATTTGTCAAATGTGATTTTACCTTTGGCTGTCTATTATGACAACGATCTCAATCCTATTTCTGCATTTCTCTTGGATCAGCACCCTAGTTGCGAGGATGTGAATCTCTTTCAAGCTTGGGACGAGGTCCTTCGTACTGTTATCAACTTTGTAAATTACAAAGGGGCAAAGTTTGAACTTGCGGACATTGCCAACTTGGTAAGAAGATATTTGGGGGTGTGCGTCTACTTTGGTGTTTATGTTATTGACAATATCCCTGAACCAAGAGTGGTAGCAATTCAGGAGCAACTTCTTTTGACATTGGACTACTTGGATGAAAATATCAAATCGAACGGTGAATCTGACTCAGATTTGTTCAAGGGGGTTGATCTTGACGACGTTTTACAATGTCTGTCATTAGGAGAATTCTTGGAGTCACCAAGCAATCCTGTCAATCGACAGGTATATGAGAGCTTAGCTGGCGATATCTCAAGCTTACGCGATTGCGTATCCTTGTGCTGCTCTCTTTACCCTGTGAACTCTCTCACACTCAAAAAATATTTGAGGTTGAAAAATCAATCAAGCACTGAAAAGGAATGGATTGAAAGGGAAGTCATTCTTATCTTAAATAAAGTGGATACTTCGAATTACCAGCAGTTGTTGAATTCTATTGACTTGTTCACCAATTCCTTCATTACTGATATAAAGGATGTTCAGTCCAATATTGCAACCATCATTTTTGACAAGCTCTTACAAGCAAACCTTTTTGACATTGCTGTCCAAAGCATCAAAAATGAAACGGGACAGCTTAAGGTATCGCACGACGTCGCATACGATATCATATTGAGACGATTTTGGGATTTGTTGGACAACTCTTCAAATTTGGACGATCGCATAGGAAAAATGAAATCGGCGACCGAGTGCATAGATGTTTTCGACATAGTTACTCAGGACGATAACTTTGATTCGTCTAAGCGGGCAAATGTGACACGTTTGAAACATTTGCTCAAGGCATTCCATAATTTGAAGAATTTCAAATTGGTTATTCAAAGAAATCAACCAGTCACCCCAAAACAAATGCTCAGCAGGCTTAGTCATTCCGGTGGTGATGACAGCTTTTCCCCCATGTCTCTCATCTCGATTGTTTTGGAACAAAATCCAAAGTCCTATCTTGCTTTCCAAAAGTTACACAAGATCGCCTATGAGTTGGCCATCTACTTAGAACTCGATTCGTCAGAGGTGAATTTTTTCAAGTTACAATCCGCGTGCATTGAATCAGCGCTAGTTGATTCCAACTTTGATTTTGCATACAAGTATGCAAAGCTTCTACTAGATGGTTGTGTGAAGACTGACTCTGCGGACCAATTGAGCGCAGTTTGGTTGGCATTTTATCAAGTGGGCAAGTTCATCGAGCCAGAGTGGTTCAACGACTACAGCGAAGAGGTGCAACAAAAGAAGCTCCAAGTCTTGTTGAAACAGCGAGAGATCCTTTCGCTCGCTTTGAAGTACACCATACCATCAACATCTACGACCGACAATAGCAAGTTGCTCATTGCTCAATTCAGGCATGTGAATCACGAAATTACGAAATGGTATGAGGAAGCCGATTCACATCGCAGCGAGAGTGTTCAGAGAGCGGTTGAGTCAACGGAAGCGAATACCCAGAGGGCCCTTCGCGAGATTAAGGAGAATGCAGCAAGGATGAGAAATCAAGGAGGGAAGCTTTCTGATATGCTTGTTTCTGGATTGGGCTGGGCTATTGGAGCCCATTCCAATCAGTGATGGTGTACGGGTCTGTTAATATGGGTGGACTCAATAGCATCACTTTGAGAACGAATCACGTATATATGTCAGTCATCAACAACCAGCAGAATATAATAGACCAAGTCATTTCAAACTACATCAAAACAAATGACAACACCGCTAGACAATACTTGAAGCTTCGAAAGGACGCGCTCGAAATAGCGCAGAAGATCAAGGCTGAAATTTCAGAAAATGGCAGGCCGTCGTCTGAGCGTCTTCTACAACTACAGAATATCCAGTTTGAGAGTGATAAAATCCTACAATCATACGATGCTTATGTACTGAGAATCAGAAGCAATCTTGAATTCTCGAAAATTCACAAGCCTCAATACCTCAATGAATTGAAGCAGCAATTCACCGAGCTTAGTCGAAGGCTGGAAAAGGTCAAGTCCGACCTTTCACTCCTTAAAACTTCAACTAAACCCATTGTTGACAAAATGAAGGTGTTGGCGGAGAAGTACGAGAATGTGGTAAGCATCAAAGGTGCTAGATCTAACAAGTTCAAGAATCAGCCGAGCGTCAGTTCCAACAAAGGCTCCAATCGCGATGCCAACAGCACTTTAATAGACTTTTCTTCCGCAGTATTCGAAAAGAGCGAATTGGAAGGCATCTTCGACGACATGAAGTCGAAGCTTGCAAATTTGAGGACAGTTGATGAAATCAGCGACCAGTTGAAAGAGGAAGGCGACAAACCTCAATCTCTGACAGACGCAGCTCCATCGATAAACGTCACAAAATACCTTGATGAGTTACTACAGAATAGCAGGGCCTACTCTCATTTCGGCGACACAAAGTATCATTTTGACATTTCCAAGTCCACGTCTGTTGATGTGGGAAGTTCATCGCTTGTCATCGATGACTATGACAAAGCTATAGATGTTCTCTCTCTGGAGATCCAAGGTTTAGTCGCCAGGGGCACAGAAGCGAAAGAGAGGTGGATTCGCAACGCAAAGAAGTTGGAGACCATCCAGACCATCCTTCAAGAGGACAACCTGGATGTTGAAATGTAATTTTACTTTCTACAGTATATTTAGTCACGTTAAGGACTCGTCATACACCTCGTATCTATTCCTTTTATTATAGTACAGTCTGCCATCACTCGTCTGTGGGGCTAATCAAAATGACAGAGTCACCCCTGACAAACACCATTTCGGTCTTTTTGACTGTTGTGTCGGCCTCGTTCTCTCCAAAGATTGTTTCTTGTGCTTCACTCAACACCATGTTGCAATGGGAGTCATAACCCTGTAGCTTGCCCTTCATCTCGCGGGCTCCTCTCAACTTCACAATCACGAACTCATCAAGCTGGAAACGGATCAAGTCAAGCGGCTCCTCCTGCTGTGCAGCTGTCTGGACGGAGGACATGGAAAGAGTTGAACTATATGGTCGTTGTCTGCGTTGAAGGTTAGTTCATGCAGGAGGGACTCAAAGAAGTCTGGCTCTTGCTGACCAGATATGAATAGTAAGTCAATCGGCCGATCATTCAGTTGCCAAGGATGGTTTTCCCCGTTCTAGAGGTTATCGTGTTCAAGATCAACAGGAGAGTCGGCCTCCAAATGTGTGCACGTGACCTCGCTTAAACACTATCAAAATTTTTCAAGTGCACAACCTCCACCAAGCCGATGTCCCAACGCGTTTTGTCCTTCCATAGGGGCTTTCTGGTAGCGTCTAGGTCTCTCCAGAGGAAGAGACCTCTCAAGTTCGGCAACCTTAATGAGATCAAGTTGAGAGAACCCATCGTACCAACTCATAAAAACTTCGATGTCTCTCCCGACCATCCATTGTGGGCATTTTTCCCCGACGGAAACGAATCCACTTCTTGTTTCCGAGAAGCGTCTGAGCTTCCGCGCGACTCCCGTGCATGGTCCATGGCAGAATTGCGCCGAAAATCGTTTGACGATTTGCATAAGTTGTGGTACTTGACCTTGAAAGAGCGTAATATCTTGGCCAGAGAGGTCAGACTTGGCGAGTCTTTCGACTATCTCAACAATGAGGGTTTTAATGAGATCGATGACAAGTTGACGTTGACGCAAAAGCACATCAAGCAGGTGCTCTTGGAAAGACAAGTTGCCTTCGAAAGGGTGCAGCTCTTAAAGGAGGACCAAGAAAAGTATTTGCAATCTTTTGAGCAGAAGTACATTGACGCGGATGAGACCCAAATTGCATCGTTCAACGATAAACTTGTACGCTTGCAGTATGCGTTGTTCGGTATCGAACCCAGCTTGGCCGACTACAACGTTGAGAAAGATGTCAATGTGAAGTTTGTGGAGGGCATTTCTTATGTAGCTGGATTGAAGGTGAAGAGGTATACAAAGACACACCCTGAGGCTATCCAGTTGCCTTTGAACGGAGTCGTTGAGGAATTGCCATTCTTGTTGCGCGGTCCCGAAGAGGCTATTGCAGAGGTTTTGCAATTGAGAGAGTCTGGCCAGAATGTTAAGCTTGACAAGATCGATGTGTTCCCGTTCTTGAGAAACGCTTTGCAAGCTGCTCAAGCTGAGATTGAGGACGCGGAGTAACCAACTATCATGTAAATATTAAGGGACGATTATCATAACACTTGGGTAGCAGTAGGATAGGTCGAGGAGGTTTTGGCTTCATAGAATTGTCTTCGACTTGGTGATCAATTTTTAAGGCAGCTTCGAAGATTTTTATTTCAGTTCCCCGGTCAACATTTCACTGCATTTTGCAAACCTGGTACATCGGTAGGCTCGAGCGAAATATGAAGCTACTTAATCGACCAATGAAATATTTGTTTCTGCAGAGAAACTACTGTGATATGGACTAAAACCATCTTGTTGTGTAGGCAATCAATATCTGGCCCGTGGGTTGGTTGGTATAGGTGTATTAACGATCCTGCGCAGACCTATCAACTCTCGCTACACCAACATGGGAAACAGAATTCAAGGATTTCTAGCCGGAGTATTCGTCACGGGGTGTGTCACAGCATATACCGCGGGACTATTCAAATCCAACCAGGCGTTGATCTCTCAGCAGCTTCAATCTTGCGACAGTGTCATCAAGAACAGAATTCTTTCCGACAAAGACAGAAACGCAGTTCCCACTCCTATCAACAGAAGAATTCTGACTACGTACAGGCCATCCGTATGGGAGACATGCAAGGACATCTGGAATGACGAAATCATTACTGTCGCCAACTGGGCGTACTCGATCAACTGGTACCAATGGGGCCTTGAGGCGGACAAGAAGTTGAACAAATTGGCCGACAAGGTGGTACAGGCAGCGGTGGAGAAGAAGTAGCATTACAATAAATAGCACAGGAAGTTGTTGTTTCGTAGTTCATATTACACTCTCTTACTTCCTTCGAAGGATTTCTTGATGTCCAGGTAGATGAACATGTTAGCCACGGGCGCAACGATCAGAAAAATAAATGACACAAGCACCTGGAAGAAGCCCCAGCAGCGCGGGTTCACGCCAAGAACAGAGGACGCAAGCACCCACCCAATGAAGTCGGTGTATATGGAGTCGTAGCCCTTACTGAGTTTGTCCAAGATGATATCGCAACACGCTAACGACGAAATGGCCTCACTTGGCCCCTCGATTTTCTTTGTGATCTCTGGCTTGGTCATCTGCTCCTCTGCGAAACCCTCGCTATCAAAGTTCCCGGGGTACACACACGAGACCCGGTAGTTGTAGGGTCCCAACTCCTGGCGCAAAATTATGGAAAGCGATTGTAGAGCGGCTTTAGCCGGCGCGTATTGCCCGTATCCGATGAAGGGAAACGAGGCCACCGTCGAAGAAAACAAAATGACATGTCTGGGCTTGTACAGCGATAACGGCTTATTGCCCTCCTGTGCCACCACCACCTTGTGGCCAGCGTGCACCGTGTTGGCTGCCGTCAAGTAATTGATGTTCATGCCCGTGGCTAGCTCTTTGCCAGTAAGATCACCAAACAACTTGGGGATTGACGAGCCTGCGCAGCAGAAGATGAAGTCGGGGTCGAGCTTTTTGGTTCCAAGCAAGGTATTCCACATCTCCAAACACAGATTGTAGTCGGCCACATCGCAGGCAATGTACGATATGGACGCCCCGCCATTTTGGTTCGTTTTCTCTCCGGCAAGATTAACTATCCGGGCAACCTGCTGTTCAAGTTTGGACTCTGTCCTGGCAACGAGGACCACCGTACATTCCCGTTCGTATAGTCTTCGAGCAATTTCTGCACCGACACCTTGAGATGCGCCAACAATGAGGGCGACTTTGCCTTCGGGCTGGAACTTGGAGGTAGAAAACCACATTCAATCTCCAAAGTAGTCGCACTGCACGATACAGACCTGATGCAGAGGGAGATCTTGTACGCGTGAGAACAACTGACCACAGTGGAGTTTGATTCACAAGTTACAGTAATGGTTAAGTTACAATCGTCAAGTTACGGTACTCGTCAAGTTTCTTCACTTTAATATGCTATGTACATGCTTGTCCTACTGCGAGAAGGGAGACTTGGGAAGAACTGCGTCCGGCTTGGAACCTCTGGGTTTAACAGGAAGATAGGTTCTGCCACTTCTAACAGTTATGCCATCAAACTCCTTAGCGGGTTTGTTCTCCAAGTTTTTCTTGACAGCCTCGTCGGTGATCTCGCCGGTTTCGGCGTCGTACTTGAAGAATTCCGCCTTGACCTCTTCCACAGCTTCCCTGAACTTCTCCTCACCGTGCGGCCTGCTCTTTGTCAACTTACTCACGTTGTGTTGCGTCAACGCATCCACCTGTAAGCCCTGCAACTCCAATCTGGCAACGATCTTGGCGGTGTACCACAACTTGATCTCGAAGTCCGAGTCCACTAACTCCAAAACAGACATGGGAGCTTTGTCGTTGCCCAAGCGAGGCTCCAACTTGATGATTCTCGTGAAACCATGTGTTCTGTCACTGTATCTTTTGCTCAACTCTTCGAGTACTTTGGAGCCGACTTCCCGCTTGTCGGCAGGCTGCAAGTACCTGAGCGCAGTGACCGTATCGAGCTTCGTCTCTAGCGGTTGCAGTCCCTCTATCTTGTTTTGATGCAAAGCTTTGGCCAAGAAACTCTCGATCTGTGCCTGGGCTCTCTTGGCTTTGGTTCTCCCAGTGACAATGTACTCGTGGCGGATCAAGTTCGCACACAAGTTCTTGTTCATCAGCTTAACATGGCGGGCCACGTTGGCATCGAACTTCTTCAACGCAGGCATGGTGATGTGACCGACCGGGTGTGGTTAATGATGAAGTTTTTCAACGGTCGTGCAGGCTTCACAAATTGTAGTCCCTCCACCGTCGTCACCAGCTCTCCACTTACAGAAAATATATTCAATCGCTTGGGGTTCCACTCTACTGACGCTCGCATTAAACATCGCTACGTACGTTGTTGTGGTTTAAAACTTCGAGCACTTCAGCTAGAGGGCAAGAGATGTGCTCATGACAAGATCCACCACTCTATGTGAAATTTCACGAAAGTCAATATTATTGATCCGTATGTATTGGCGATTTACTTCTTTGCACTCTTCTTGATGCCACCACCGACCATAGGTCCGCCCTTCTTGGCCTTCTCAGCCATTTCTTTCTTTGCCGCAGCATCGGCCTTCTGTTTGGCCTTGAAAGCCATGTCCTCATCGTCATACTCCTGTGTTTTCTTCTTTGCAGCCTTCAAAGGCTTGGCCTTGCCACCCTGACGTCCAGACATTCTGATATGTGATAGCGATGGGTAGTTTTTTGAGAAGTGGTGATCGGTACAGGACCAATTCCTGATGCTGCCTGTTCTGTAGAAATATTCCCAGTCGTCGTGGGAAAACCTAGAAGTAATTGAGGACATGACAGTTTATTGGAAACCAGAGATCACACGGTAAGTTTATCAATGTTCTGGGCTAATAAGCTGGAGAAAATGCTATGATGAAGTTCCTCCAGTCCTGATTCGCCAGGCTGCAAATGAGATACCCATCGTACATTTACCGTACATATACAATGGAGGGAATGAGACTTCTCCACTCAAATTGGAAGCAGAAGATGTCATCTATGTTTATAAACCCGCTTTCGCCCAGTAACAACTTGCACAAGATCATGTATCGCCATGCACGCCTAATCTTCGTACTTGGAAGACATAGCGAACGTGTAAGCTTAGCGAACGAGCAGGTATAAAAATTCAATTTCATAACGTCAATGAATGTATTTACCCGAAATGGTTGCTAATAGTGCGTGATCGGCCCCATAGTGGTAGCATGCAATCGCGAACATTATCTCACAGCCTTTGCTAGTGTACCTATCCCAATGGCTATCCTCACAACACAAGACAAAGAAAAGATCAAGCGAGCCGTGCCCAAGGCATCGAATAAGATCATTGACGCAACCGTGGCCAGACTATATATTGCGTATCCCGAGAAAACTCAATGGACCTATACCGGGTTGGTAGGCGCAATAGCGTTGGTGGATGATCTCGTGGGCCACACGTTCTTCTTGAAGCTTGTCGACATAACTGGATCGCGGGGCGTTGTTTGGGACCAGGAGCTCTACGTCGACTTTGATTACCACCAGGACAGGAAGTTCTTCCACACGTTTGAGATCGAGGACTGCCTTGTTGGCCTCTTATTCGAGGATACCAACGATGCAGCCCACTTTTACAAACGAGTCACGGCCAGACAGAAGCATGCATCGAAGCAGACTGCAGCAAACAAGAACGCCATTGCCTTGAAGAGCCGGCTAGGTGAAAAGGAAGCGGTTCATGGAGCTAGAGGCGAGTACGTTGATTCTGCAACGGGCCAGCGCACGAGAAGAACACGCGGTGTTCTCTACTACGACGGTCAACCTCCCGCCGAGTGGCGGTCGTTGTACGCCGAATTGGCCTCTGCGGGCATCTCCGAAGACATGATCGCCGAGAACAGAGAGTTCATCAAGGAATACATTGCCAAGCAGGGTGGCCCCTTGGTGGGAATGGAGCCACCTATTCCTCGCAGATTCGCTGGCGCACAAGCACCTCCACCACCGGTGCAGACTAGCACTCCGCCTGCACCCCCCAAGAAGAACAAGAAGGCTCCTCCGCCCCCACCGCCGACAGCTGCAGCAGCACCATCTGCTTCGCCATCTCCAGCACCCGACTCGAGGACAGCGACACCTCAGATCCACACTCCTGCGGAATCAAGCTCCTCACCCGCGAACACGTCGGCGTCAACTCCTGTTGAGGCATCCCCTGCGCCTGTTGATCCAAGATCCAGGTTCAGATTACCACCCGCAAATGCCGCTGTTCCGCCTGTTTCTCACACAAACATCACAGCACCTGACCCACTGCAATTCAACCAGGGCCATCCACCACAACCCTCACAGTCCCCGTACGGGCAACAGCCACAGTACGGGCAGCAACCACCATATGGACAGCAGCAGCCCCAATACGGCCAGCCACCTCAACCATACGGGCAGCAGGCTCAACTGGTACACCATGTGCCTCCACCGCCTCCATCGAGAGGAGGAGCACAGAGACCATTGCCCACTCCACCGCCAAGAGCTGGAGTGCCGGCCCCACCACAGCGAGCCGGAGCACCCCCTCCCCCACCGCCTCCAAGAAGCGCTCGGAATCCTCCTCCTCCACCTCCTTCACGAGCACGGCCGGCACCAGCTCAGCAACAGCAACAAGTTCCGCCTCTGCCTTATCAGCAGACGCCTCAGCCTTACCAGCAACCGCAACAGACAACGCAGTACAATCCAAATCAGCAGCAGCAGACCCCGCCACAGCAGCAGTATCAGGCACCTCCTCCGCCACAACCCCAGTATCAGGCACCTCCTCCTCCACAACGGAATGTCCCTGCTGCCCCGCTTCCTGCGCGAGACCCAGTTGTTCTGCAACCTCCTTTGCCAACCCAGAATACAAACACGGCCCCACCACCTCCCCCATTGCCGGCTCAAAACGCAAATGCGCCTCCTCCACCACCTCCTATGCCGACGCAGAGTACGGTCCCACCACCCCCACCCCCACCCATGCCGGATTTCAACTCAACATCCTCGACAGGCGCTCCCGTGCCTCCTCCGCCTCCTCCAGATTTGAACCTGGGTGGACCTCCGGCTGGACTACCTGCGGTCGATTCATCAAGAGATGCACTCCTAGCTTCCATCAGAGGTTCCGGCTTGAGTTCTCTTAAGAAAACGGACAAGTCTCAATTGGAAAAACCCAATGTGCTCTTGCAAGAAGCTCGCGGTGAGACCCCTTCTGCGCCGCCCTCTGGAGGCGGCCCACCTGGTCAACCTGAGTCCTTGGCTGACGCTTTGGCCAAAGCACTCAACAACAGAAAGGGAAAGGTTGCGGTTAGTGATGACGAAGACGACGAAGACTGGTGACGAAGTACGTCTACCTTCTTGTGCGGTTTACATTTGGGTGCAAAAGGATCCTGTGGTGCGCGCACATCGGTGCTCATCAGAAAACTTCTATATACCTTATTAAATCGACAATGCCAAACAACGTCGGCGATATCCTTAACGCCTTCGAAGATGCCCTACAGTTCTGGACAATTAACTTATCCGCCAATGACTTGAGCTCCGTTCCGCCCGCAACTGTTGCGGACCCGCTAAAGGAGTTGGTCAAGATTGCTAAACTAATCAAAGCTCACACCACCAAAGTAGGTATAATATTTGAGCCTTCTCACTTGAAGACCCAATCCGACGCTGCCTACAACACCACGTCTGAGTTGTCGAAGTCATTTGTTCTCTTCATGTCCGCATTGGCGGCCCTTTCGCCAGAGAAGGTTTCTAATCTCTTCTACAAAGAGGTGAACAGTGTTAGCTCCGATCTCGTGGCTAATGCTACGCAATTTGCCAAAGAATTGAAGTTATTGAAAGCTGAAGTTGACGACGGAGAAGACTCTAAAAGCGAAGGCACTAACGGAGTTGACCCCCGATTGGTCTCTGTTGGCAAGGTCTGGACGTCTTGTGACGTGGTGGTCAAACTCATAGAGAACGGAAATGTCAAGTTTTTGGAGCAAAATACGAAATCACATCTTGCCCTCATTGACGACGGATTGGAAGAATTTGCCGAGTGGGCGGAGAACCCGGGTGACATGGACGACGATCCGTTTGGCCTTGACGAATTTTCTGACGAGGAAGAAGAGATTCTTGTTCCTGATGAGGAAGGAAGCGACTCAGAGGAAGAGACATCCAAGGATAAGCAAGAACTCATCGCCTACTGCAAGCAGTGGCTTCAAAAGTTCAAGTTGATCAAGCTATTGTTTCTCTCGATTAATAAGTCCTTGCCATCCATCACAAAGGGCAGCGATATTGATTTGATTTACGCAAATATTACTAAGGTGTCTCGAGAAATTGATCAGCTCATTGTTGAACTCATGATGAACCAGGTTCTCGACGAGCAGGTTGACGAGCACGCGATCGCGATAGATAAATCATGCCAAGGCATCATCAACATTTTGAGGACGGCCAACAAGAAAAGTGAAAGCAAAGTTAAGTGGTGCGGCTCGTGGGAATCCAAGTACAAGGAGTTGCTGGAGAAGATATATTCATAATCATCTACTCTTTATGGAATGACTCCACCACAGTAGGGACTACATTTTGTACAGAGACACTCCAACTACGCCCTATTCGAGCAATCCGAGAGCCTTTGCGTGGTGCTTTGCGTGGTCCTCGACGAAGGAGCTAATGAAGAAGTACAGGTGGTCGTACCCATCGACAATGTTCAAGTCGATCTTCCCCTTGTAACCGGCCTCCTTAGCAGCCTCAACCAAGTTCTCCGGCTGCAAGTACTTGTCCTTTGCATAGAAGCCATCTGCTGCGCCCTGGTGAATCAAGATGTCAGGCTGGTTGGCGTCCGTGTAGGACTTAATCAAGTGCGTTGGATCGTACTCGTACCATGCTGCTTTGTCTGAACCTAAATAGTTGCCGAAGTTCTTCTCGCCCCATGCACAGTTCAGTGGGTTCGAAATGGGAGCGAAAGCACTAACGCTAAGGTATTTCCCCGGGTTCTTGAAGAAGCCGGCAAGGGCACCGTAACCACCCATGGAGTGGCCGGTGATGGAGATGGTGGAAAAGTCCAACTTTGGGAACTGTTTCGCCAATTTCTCCAAGAGTTCTTTGTGGACGTATGAATACATGTTGTAGTTCTTAGACCATGGCTCCTGGGTCGCATCAACGTAGAAGCCCGCACCCGTGCCGAAGTCGTAGGATTCGTCCTCACCCTCAATTCCAGCACCTCTGGGGGAGGTGTCGGGAAAAACCACCGCAAAGCCGTACTTGCTGGCAAAGTATTGCAAGAATGACTTCTCACTGGCGTTGTTGGGCGTACAAGTCAATCCAGACAAGTAGACCAAGACTGGGATCTTACTGGAGCTAGATGGAGGAACAAAGACGTTTACGTCCATGTTCGTTTGGGTGGAGGTCGACTCATGGGCCAATTTGTACAACTTGCCCCCGAATTGGGAAATCTCAGCGTTCGTGGTGAAAGACATGATGTTGAGAAGCTCCGGAGAGAGCGCGAGTGTATATATTAGATTTCGCGGAAATGTTTACCGCATCGAGTGCCGATATACGGCAAAGCAGCTACTATCCCGATTGAAGACGATCGGAAATCTTGAGTCGAACCATGACTGCTCTAAAATACTGGTCAGCATACGCTAGTGTGCCTTCAATCGCATGAGAACGTTCAATTTTGCCTCAGTGGAAGCCGATGAGTAGACATAACGTCGCACGAATCCGGAACTTACTTGGGCTGCCGAAGGGAAATAACGCGGATTCCCACAACATTCATAATTAGATCTCTACAACGACCCTATCGTGTGGGTCTGGACAAATGTAGTTGCTGTCATATTCCTTCTAGATTGATTTCCTCACAAGCAGTCATTTGGCACTTAATGACGTCATCGCGCAAGTTGATGCTAACGGAACTCTACAAGATGGAGAGATGTTGTAGTTGAACTATAGACAGTTAAAATTAGTAGTGACTGGGATTTCACCACGACCATCAAGCTCAGGCTCTGTGATTCTCAAGAGCAAGAGTGCTCAGAACGTCGAGTACAAGATCAAATGCTCGACTTGTTACGCGGCTCATACGGGTAGAACAAGACGAGTACCCCCGACACCAAAAAGAGCGCACCAGACACGAAGATTGGTGCAGCAGTGGACAAGTCAGCGAAAATGGCAATAATGGGTGCGAAAACACCGAACACTCTATTTGCGGACGCAGCAAGGCCCACAGCGGTGCCCCTGATTCGAGTGGGGAAGACTTCGGGAGTGTAGGCGTAAAGCACACCGTACATGATGTTGGAGAACAAACTGAAAAAGCAGTTCCAAGCCAAGTACGAGTTCGACGATTTTGCAGTAGTCGAGCCAAACAAGATCACACCGGTCAATATAAGCGAGCCGAAAAGAGTGCCCTTGCGCCCGATTCGGAGCTCCACAAGAATTCCAGCGAGAATTGCTCCAGGAATGCCCATTACAGCCACAATCAATGTATTGCGGTAGGTCATGTGGACAGAGAGCGGTTCATTGGCGTTACCCCTCGACTCCAAGTACGATGGTAAGAACGCATTGTAAAGCGGGAACGCAAGACCAATGAGAGCCCACGACACTATCACCAAAACCAGCGAAAGGGCGAGTCTGCGCGAAGCAAAACACTGGCGGATGTGGGACAAGTTGTAGCGGCGCATGCGTTCTTTCACAAGCTCATTCGCTGCCAAGCCAGTCTTCTCCTCATCTTTCTTGTCGAGGTGGAGCGCATCCACGGCGGCCAAATCTTCGAGCGTGAGATTGTTAGTCTTTCTGTTCATCTTTGCAATCTTGGAAAGCGTTTCTATTGCCCTAGCATCGTTTCCGCGAGCCAAATAAAACGTGGGACTCTCGTACACGGGGAACAAGAAACGAGCGAGGAACATGAGGAGCGTCAAACCCCCAAGTGTGAAGAGAAAGTACCTCCAACCCTTGTTGTCGGCGGATTGACAGTTTGTGATCTCTTCGCAACTGTAATTGGCGACGAGACCCCACGAAATGAGAGCGGTCACCAACTGTCCCAAGGCCCACCAGATAGACATCACAGTCAAAAGCCACTTCTTGTTGGTGGGAAGTGCCTCCAAGAAAATCGCCGAATCCACAGGAAGATTGCCTCCCACTCCAAAACTCCAAAGCGCACAAAACGTTCCCGCAGCTGCAAAGTTGGGCAGCGAGCCTGCAATCACGGCAAACACACCCGTGAACAAGAACGTGAGGTTGAAGGCCCACCTGCGGCCAACAATGTCGGCGGAAAGCGACCAAAATGCCGCGCCGGCAAGCAAACCCAAGTTCTGGGCGAGCGTCAAATACGGCGCCCTTCCCGTGGGGTAATGGACCTTATCTTCCTCGATAAGCCGCTGCACAATGTAAGAGGTAGCCACGGGCCAAGCGTTGTCGGCAAACCAGCCGAAGCCAGCGACAAAGAAAAGACCTGTCTGGTACCTCCCAAAGCCGATCTCATCAATGGTCTTGGTGATCAAGCGCGATTTGCGAAGATAGGTGGGGGACACATCGGAGGTGTCAAAAAGAGATGAGTCTGAGTCCGAAACAGACCATTCCTCAGTGGAAATATTCTCTTTCGACATAATTGTCTCAGGAGCTTATCTTAACGGCTGATTATAAATTCTTCTATTTTGGTTGCTGCGCTGCAGGGAAGGTCCCTGCGGCTGCGGGCCCTGCATTTGTCAAGAAATACGCCATAAGTGATTTACGCAGCCGTATTCCACGTGATGCGTTCAAGGCTCCACACCTCGTTCTTCACTACGAGCTGATACTGTTCAACCTGCCACAAAGCGTACCAGTTTTTTGTTCTGCTGACACTGGCGCGATGTGCTGGCCCAGTGCCTCCAGCACGAGCATCTTCTGCGCTACGCCACCAGCAAGTAGCTAAGTTATTGCCCAGCTGGTCTGGCTCACCGTACCAATACTTGAGAAGGCCGCCCAGTTGAGTGGCCTCAGCATGTGAAAGCTTATCGGCATTCATGAGCGCGGCGATATTCTCAGGGTTCGCCCGAATATGTGGCTTGAGCTTGGACCGGAACGCAATGACGAATAGTGGAGGTATCTCGGCGCCCAATTGGGAAGCATACGCGCGCATTCTGTCGATCACTTCTGACAAATTGAAGCTGCGAAGATAATCTTCGGTTGCATAATCTGGGGTAATGGCGCGAAAATCTTGGAGCGCGAGAGCGGCTCCACGGTAAGCCGGACTGAGCGTGTCGAGATCAAGAAGGTGGGATTACTCGGTGTATGGAGACAGCACGATAGTCAGGTTCAGAGCTTTTTGAGGAGGCACATGCGCCGAGGCGACAGTTACGGACATGCTTGGATGCCCAGAAGCGAGCGTGGACTCCCATCTTTTATCATTGTGGGTGAGCCACACCTAAGGCAGCAAAGAAGCCGCAGTTTGCAACTAGCACGCGATTGCAACTGCACAGCCAACGGCACGATTCGGAAGAGGACGCGCATTACAGAGGGGTGAAAAAGCGGACATGCAGAGAGAAGTAAATAAAGCTGAGCTCGTTCATCTATAGTGAGTATGTGGACGCGACAATGAAGAGGAAGGCGTAGCCCAACATCCAAGCGACGCCGTATCCCTGGCCGAACATGGTGCTGGCAGCGCTGATAGTATTGTTGCCCAGATCTTCAGCACCACTGGTAGTTCCCGTTTCGGTGAAGTTAACGCCTGGCGTAGAATCGTCAATGCTGCCGTCCCAACAGTATTCCGAAAAGCACTCCGCACATTGGTCACTCTGCTCAATGCCCTGGCGCTCTTGCTCGCGGCGAATGATGGCACAGGCAACGCATGCTTTCCAGTTGTCGTCAAGGGTGCCGTTAAGCCGCGAGGCCACTTCGAAGCCGTTTTTGATCAAACCGCGTTTCTGGTAGTCCTCGTACGAGAGCGTGAATGTCAGGACATTCGAATAGTACGTGAACGGCCGGTTGGCCGTGTACACGATCAATGGCAGCAGAAGAGCACGATCAGTGTCGCCATCCGTCAACAGGGTCAAGTTCGAGGCGTCGCAGCCGAAGAATGCTGGCCGCGCAGTCAAGTTGAGGTTACGGAACGTGGCTGCATCAGGCACATAAGGGAAGATGGTGTTGTTGCCTTGGCTCAAGAACTGGCGTTCATAGGACGCAACCATGGATGTGCCGTTGGGCCAGTTTTCGTCGGTGTCGGCCGAGTTATCAAATGCAAAGAGAACGTCGAGGCCACGCTCGGGCTGGAGCAACGGATACAACGGAATATTTTGGAGGTCCTCGCCACCGTCCACGAGATACAACGTGTCGTTGTCGGTGATGGACTCCACGCCCGCCTCAGACACCGATTTGAACGGGTTGGGCTTATAGACCGCAATGTCGTCCTCATCGGAGGAGACCTTGTCTAGAAGCTCGGTGATGAGACTCTTGATGGCGGTGGTCAACGACGTGGTGTTGATCTGCAACACGAACTGGTTGAACAACGACAGCGAGGTGCCCATGATGAAGCCGGCGTTGTCGAAGCCGCCATAACAGGTGCCGTTGACGGGCTCGCCATCTGACACCTTCGTTCCCAAGTACTTGACATCCGTGAAGGAGTACAACGAGGGGTCCCACAGGCCCAACTCGAACGCATTGACTTCAAACACGGTGGAGTTGCCCGAGAGGATGTATTCGCCCGGCGTTCTACCGTTGGCGACCACCACTGGGAACGGCATCTCGTAGCTCGTGAAGGCATCCAAGTCGCGGATCTGCGACCAGAGAAGCGAGTCGCCGTATGAGATCAGCTCCGGGAAGAACTGGTGCGAGAGGGCGCGGCCCCAGGTGTCGGTGAGCGTGATGTCGAAGCCCGCGTCCTCCTTGGACGTGACGTCGTCGTACAAGTCCTTGTAGTACTCGTATGCCTTGATGAGATTCCACCCGCCGTAGTTGACAATCAGGTGCTCGAGGTCCCATATGGAGACGTCCCCGTCCACGATCGCCTGCACCGAGGTGAAATTGTTCAACACGATGGACCCAACGAGCCAATTGCCGCCCGAGAGGCCCGCGAGGTACGTCAGCGCCTGGAGCAATCCGCCCAAGCCTGACTCGTGCGCGCCGGTGGTGCGGTTGTCGAGTGCCGCAAGCTGGCCGGCACCAGAGAGCATGGCACGGTAACCTCCGCCCGAAAATGCAAGACCCACCGTAAGCGAGCGGCCGCCGGTCGTGTTCAGGAGAAACAGCGCCGCGTCGAAGTCCTCGAGACCGGCATCATCTAGGAACGTCTGGAGGTAGGTGTCGGCAACTTTATGCCGCTCGGCGATCCACTCTGCCTCCGAGTCCGAGATGTTGTCGGCGATACGTACCAAGTTGAAGTCCGGGCAGTCGACCTCTGCCGGGGCATAACCGCCGGAAGGCGACCACGCTGCCACTGTAGCTGCAAAGAGTGGAAGAAGCCTCATGTATGGAAGTGCGACTTCGCAGGCCTGCGTAGGTATTTATGCCCGGCATCCGTACGGGCCGGTTCCTTAACCGGGTGTCTTAGCCCCACGTGCATGACTTTACACGTTTTGCAGCTACCCCAGCCTACGCTTAATGTTCCCCTCTCCATGTTGCGACCCGACACTGGTTGAGAGTATCTGGCGAGCCGTAGTGTCAGAAGTCTCCGAAGTTCTTCCGTCCGGCATGCATCGTGCCGCAGTTGTCAGGGGGCCAAGCCTAGGTCACGACTGGATGTAGAGGGGTGGACGGGTGTGACCATTGTTAGCGAGAGCGCGTAGAAGATCGCAAGAAGACCGCGTAGAAGAGCGTCAAGAAGAGCGCAAGAGGCAGAAGGGCACGCGTCGTGTGATCAATTACGTAGCATAGGGACGAGTTTTGCACCCAGACGAGGCTTAGTGAGCCGCATCGGTATTATCCGGATCGCGATGAGCCAACGCGCTGGGGTTCGGCTCTTAGCCGTAAACAAATGCTGCGCCCCAGGGCGCAATGGCGGCAACGCTACCAAGAAGCACGTACCAATGGTTTTGCTCTCGCACCTCTGACCGTGGAGTTACCTGGGGTAAGCGTCCGGATAAGAGAGGTGCACACAGACTTCACTCGCAGGAAGCCAACCTCACCGTCGTGGCTGTTATCTCGTGCCAATACCAGCAAGTACCTGTCACCTGCAAGCCAAACTTTAATCTGCTCAGCCATAGACTTGCGCGCTGTATACAGCAGGGCCCTGCCCGATGGCACAAGTTGCATACACGGGCTCGGCTCCCCACAGCCATGCCCACTTCATTGCATCACCTGCCTTCGCTGGCGTCTTCGCTGTTCTTTTGCCAAATGCAGCGCGTACTGCCATATCGGGGACATTGTCGAACTTAAACAATTCCAAGCTGCCGGACTAAAACTCCAACAATAACGGCCTGCTCACATGGCGCGCCCCATGCAGGTGTGCACTGCCAGTTACTTATGCTTCGTCCGCCAGACCCTAACCAAGACCCACAAATGCCTGTGTCCTCCCTTCGGGACTTCCTTGCCGAACGTACCAAGGCCGGAAATGAGCTCTCCGCCCGTGCCTACGCGTGGTATCGCTCGCAGCTGCTTGTGTACCGATTGCTCATCATCGCTGCTGCGGTTGCTGGCCTCGTGATTGGCGTTCTAGTGCTCGTCTTCCATCGCCACGTCGTGGGGGCGCTCATACACGTGTCGAACGTTCTTGAGCAGCTGCGCTGGGGTGCGCCGGTGTTGTTCACCGCCATTTTCTTTGTGGGCTTCCCGCCGCTTCTTGGCTTCTCCGCGTTGTCCATGCTCTGCGGCATGGTGTACGGCTTCCCGTACGGGTGGCCGTTGCTTGCAGCGGCGTCCATCTTGGGCTCGCTCGCGCTGTTTTTGGTGTTCCGCTACCTTCTCCGCCGGCGGGCCGAGCAGATGGTGCAAAAGCACGAGAAGTTCCGGGCGTTTGCCGAGATCTTGAACGAGGAGGCCTCGCTCGTGCTCCTTGTGCTTCTTCGCTTGTGCCCGTTGCCCTACCTGTTGTCCAACGGCGCGCTTGCGGCCGTTCCCAGCCTCCCGGCACTCACGTACTTCTTGGCGTCGGTGATCACGTCGCCCAAGATGCTCATCCACGTTTTTGTCGGCCACACCATCAAGAACCTTGGCGATGCCGGGCGGCCCACCAGTGCCAAGGTGCTCGACCTCGTGAGCATTGCGCTCACGGGTGTGGCCGTGCTGGCGGCGTCGTACATCATCTACAACCGGATGCAGCGTAAGTTGGCCTCGTACCACGAGCGCGGCTTCGAGCTGGTCTACGGCCACTTTGACGACGACTTGGAGTCGGGCGACGTGGAGTTGAACGTCGGCGATTTCGACGAAGACAACTTCATCATTGAGGAGCCGGAGGACGCCAAGCGGCACGACGAGCGCGTCCTGGAACTGGGCCACGAGCCGGCCGACGTCGACCCCACGGACCTCGATGTCTCTGACTTAGACAGGCCATCGAAGGCATACAGGGATTATTAGGCTCGGGAGGGATCTGGGATCATGTAAGTACGATTATTCATGGACAGGAAACCGTGTAGCACCATCACTTCTTATGCCATCGTTTCATGGCAATCCGTGTCCACATACCCATGTCTCCGAAGTTCTACTGATTATGTGTCTATGCATGCATTAATGCTACATCCCCTAGAGCTGGTCGAGAAACAACATCCGCGTGCGGCGCTTCTCCACCTTGTTCATCGTCGTCATGCCCAGCTGCTCCATCCGGCGTATCACGGTAGGCGCGTCGTCCTCGCACACGATGGCGCCGTCGACCAAAAAGTAGTCCTTGTTGATGTTGCGGTCGCAGTGCGAGCACTTGAGGCACGCAACGTGCCATTTCTGCTTCAACTCGTTCTCGATGCACTCGCCTTCAATTCCGAGGTGACATGTCTGGCAGAGGGTGCCGTTGAGGCTATGATAGTGGTGATGGCAGAAGGCGTTGTCCAACAACGCGTAGCATATCACCTTCTTGCTGAATTGGATGGAGCATCCGTTGTAGGCGCAACTGAAGCACCCACGGTGCCACTGTCCGCTCAACTCGCCCGTCTTGGAATAGACGGCCTTCTGCATTCCCTTGGCCCCAGGGTCGATGGGCCCGTTGCATGACCGGCAGGCGCCTTCTCCAGGAGGACATTTCGACACCCCGCTCGTTCTAAACGATGGAAAGTTCGTTGCGATTACAGACTTGGGGAACGCGGAGAAGTCGGACGGTGTGGGGTTCTGCAGAAGGATATTCTCGTCGCTGTCTTCGGGTTCGACCAGGAACAGTTGCCGGGCAACGCCATTCTTGAATAGATCTCTGCGATATTCGCTGTCGTCACTGTCGACATCCAGCTCCTCACGTTCTGGAACTGGTTCCACGGAATATTCTTCGTTCGCGAGAGCGGCTTCACTTGGAAGCTGGGCTCCAAAGCCACTTTGGTCGGTCTCGCGCACGTCTTGGCCTGCGAACGCAGCTTCGTCGTATTTGAAATTGATGTCATTCAACTCCTCCTCCACGCGATGGTTCTTCGGGCTCAATGGCTTGATTGTTTCAGGAGTTTCGTATGTGCTCTCGTTTGGATGGCCAATGGCAGGAGTTTCTGGCACCGCGAAGGTTTCGGCACGGCCAAAAGCCAACGGAGCGACGTTCTGCGCTCCTTCCTTGCTCTCGCCCTCTGTCTCTGTGTCGCTGTCGTCATCCTCCTGGGTGCCAGCCTCAGAGATCTTGAAGGTGGGCAACAAGCTGTCCTCTGTGGTGTGCCCGCTCATGGCAGTGGTGAAGGAGTCATCTTCCTGCGAGCGCGACGGAAGGCTCAAATCGCTACCTGTCTTCAAACTCTCCAACTGGCGCTCCAACTCTCTTTCAATTTCGCAGTCTTCGTCATCCGAGTGGGTGGGCTTGGAGATGATGGAGCTGATAGTGGACAACTGAGAGTGGCGAGCCATGCTACGGTCTGCAGCCGACGTCTGCAAGAAGGCCTCGAACTCCTCGTTGGTGGTGTCGGCGGTGTCCGCCGAGTTGGGAGGGGACCCAAAACGGAACGAGCCGTCGTCCTGCGAACTGTCGTTGAGGTCCTCTGCTGCTAGTCTGTTGAACGAGGAGGCCGACTTCCCTGCGGAAGGCACGAATGCGTCGTAGGACGCGGGTGCGGCCTTGGCGTTGGCCTTGGCCGCGCCGCGAGGGTCATACCGCTTGTGGTGCTCAACGTCGTTCTTGAAGTCGTCGAGCACGCTGGACAAGTCGCGCTCGGCGTAGTCGTGGGCAGGATACGGGGTTGGCTGAGTGAGTTCGGTGGTCTGGACACTCATGGCAGAAGACGCGCTGTTTTTCCTTCCAAAGTCTCCGGACGAGTTGGCCGATGTGTTTGGTGTGTTTCTGTCGGCGGGCGAGTCGTCGAACGTGGGCGAGGTGGCACCCGAGTACGTCTCGGCCGACAGGTGCTGCTCGGCGAAGTTGCTGTGGGCGAGATGTAGCGTGAGGTTTTTCTTGTTGCGGTCGTCGTCGGGGCCGCGGTGCGGGCGGGACGGTTGGAACGACTGGAACGGCTGGTATTGGGCCGGGCGTGGTGCCTCGGGCCGCGAGTCCACGGCGGGGGCCCGAGAGTCCAGGACGTGGCGCCGCGTGTCGACGGGGGCCGGGTTGTGGGCGCTCGGGTGCCCGTTGTCGGACACCAGGCGCTCGCAGCGGCGGTCTACAGGCGGTAGGGTGGTGAGCGGCGCCGACCGAGGCCCATTGTCGGGAAGCGATGAGGATGAGTTCTTCGAGGGTGAAACCTTGTAGCTTCTGGGGAGCGACGCGGACGACGGGTCGCGGTGGGCGGGCCGAGGGAACGGGCTGTTGCCGTTGGGCGGGGAGATCTTGGGCAGCAGCGTCTTCAGGCCGGGCGACGTGGCGTCGGGGCTGCCTAAGTTCACGTCGAAGCCCGCCCGCTCGTAGACACCCTTGTAGCGGTGCTGGACCTTCAAGGGCGGGAACGGCGAGTCTGACGGCATGCGGGTGGGTTGGTCTGCGCGGAAGAAGTTTGGAAACGAGCGCAATTGCATGCTGGAGGACGCTGTGGAGATGACTCGGGCAAAGGAGCACGCTGGGACAAAAAACAAGAAAAAAGCTCTATACAAACATCCCACCGTGCCGTGCAGGACGGCGCCGGGCGCACAATCAGCCGAGACAAGCGAGACCGCGCAGCCTTGCCTCGCCGAGGTGTCGCCGGTGTGCAGGTGTCGAGGTGGGCAGAATGAAGGTCACGTACTGGTCACGCGTCGGCGGCAAAGGGAGAGCTGCTTAGAGGTGACTGGCTTGGTCGCGCTAAGCCAAGCGCGTTCCTTGGCGGATCAGTACATCACAATACAGGGGAGTAAGGCGGCGTGGTGAGCCGCAAAAAGGGCGGCTATAACAAAGTGGTTGCTATGGAACAGTTGCTATTAATGTGGCTATTAATGTGGTCCATGATATTGTAAGGTGGCCAGAGAGTATGTAAGGTGGCCAGAGAGTATGGTCGTTAGGTGGGGGCATGGCGATAGAGTAGACGC
The DNA here is from genome assembly GCA_030573355.1 of Helenozyma rhizophorensis. NCBI lineage: Eukaryota > Fungi > Ascomycota > Pichiomycetes > Serinales > Metschnikowiaceae > Helenozyma > Helenozyma rhizophorensis. The sequence goes on from JAJMDD010000020.1 coordinate 53,852, forward strand.
GTATCGAAAGTGCAAGTCATGGCCGGAGACACACTAGAGGTGAGACGCACTAGAGGTGAAATGCGTGGTGCACGGCGTGACCAGTATGAAGAACGTGATACTTTTGAGTGTAAGATACGTGAATGAAGGTGAAGAATGTCACATGTGAGTGGTGAAGTTGTTATGGCGCGAAGTGCGAGTAAGGTAAAATGTGTGGAACGTGCAGTGTACGGTATAATGGCGAGAATGATAGGCGAGGCCGACTAAACGAAGCGGTATTATGGACGGTATGGTGATGGTACGGAATGGCAACATACGGGCTACCACGCCGGATCGAACGGGGAACAATGCATGGTAAGTACTGGGATGACCTGGGTACCTGGCCTGTATGATGGATTATACGATGGAGTAGGGAAACCATGAGCTTCTTATAACAAAAAAGTGAGTTGTCGTACTAACGTATAGTGCACCTGTGACATTGTCTGGTGATGGAGTGTGTCTGGTGATGGGTGCTGTGTATCTAGTGAAGAGTGCTACGATGAGTACTACACTTTCTCGTCCGTGAGTTATTAATTACAATATACCAGATGCATTTACACGTAGCCGATTCTGTTGGCAACGTCCAAGGCGTCGTGGTCAGCAGTCAATCTGATGTAAGCCTTCTTGGTGCCGTTGGGTCTGATCAAAGTGTTGATCTTCTCAACGTCGACCTGGTACAACTCCTTGACGGCAGCCTTGATCTGGTGCTTGTTGGACTTCAAGGAAACCTGGAACACCAAGGTGTTGCCGTCCTCGACCTTCTTGATGGCGGTCTCAGAGGCGATGGGAGACTCGATGACCTTGTAGGCATCCATTCTGTTGTAGTGTGGGACGGCCTTTCTGGCGTATCTGGGGGACTTGGCCAACTTCAAGGTCTTGGGCAATCTGAAGGTGGTGGAGGTTCTCACCTTCACGGCCTTCTTGGAGTTGGTACCCTTCAAAGCAGATTTCTTAGCGGCAGCAGCCTTAGTGTCTATATGTTAGTATATGTTCGGAGGCAGTTCACGCAGATGACGCAGAGGATAATTCGAATGTTTCACGTATAAGATTCTTGGGATGGACGGCGCAGTTGATGGTGGATGATGGATGTTGATGGTCATTTCGTCTGACTTCACAAACTCGGCAATAAGGATGAGTTCACATGGACTGGGTGGTAGGACGCTGATGGGGACGGTGACGGGACGTGCTTGGCTGCGTTGTAGCGATGTTGGTACATACTTGGAGCCATCTTAAAGTAGTCTAACAAAAGTGAAGAGAGCTCGGATATGGTTGGCGTGAAAAAATTCTGCCTGGCGCAGAGGGAGCGCGCACCTGCAGATAGGTGTACAAACGTGCGGTGCGCGCACGTGCGCGAAAGTGACCGCGATATTGCGTCACGTGTATGCGTACAGGGCTGGACCTCCAAACTGAATAATATGTCCCTGCTGAAACTGTGAATTTGAGTGGGTAGATGTTCTATCGGTTCTGGTAGATTGCTTTATTTGACAACCAAGTTTCATAGAGTTGTGGGCTTGTCTATCCTAGAATACTCTATATGGATGCGCGGAGTCGATTCACAGTGCTGAACCAACCTACCCGTTTGGCTAAACTTGCTTGAAGACATCAAAGCGTTGGAGAGGCAACTGAATCTTTACAACAACAGAACTACCGAAGTACTAGAGAGAACGAGAGAGAATGAGGGAGGAGAGAATCTGGGCTGGTGCTGATGCGGTGAGGACAATTCAGGAAAGACCGGAAAATCGTGGAACAGTCTAAAAACATTCGATCGGGAAGCACCCATCCCCATTCAGATGTTTCCACTCGCAATTGCTCAACGATCTCTGTTCGTAGGTTTATGTTGCGGTTAGCACTTTTTTGCAGCCTACATCGAATTCGCGAATATTATACAATCTACGAAACATAGTTAGTCTCGCCAACGTCACCATAAATCCAAAATGTATATTCTTGCGACTTAGACCTATGAAAGAAACATTTTGAATAGCAAAGTTATCAAATTGCTGACAGCACCTTGACAGCGACATGACACCGTTGCTCGGCCCCACACAGTTGACCACCACTAGTACCACCAGAGGTCATCCTAAAACCGCAGCTTCAGTGATCCTACTATGGCAGGTTGAGTGTTCCACAAGCTGTAACAAGGACCCTCCGCTGGAATGATCTTTTAGATGGTCAATGCTACACGTATGTCTACACAATGTCCCTATGATGTCTATGCTATGTACATGCCTACAAACGGCGCAACTTCTTCGACCTTGGCCCGCCGAACTTCAACGCCGCGGCCTCCGTGACGCGGACAATGTGGGGCCGGATGTGAGAGCCCTCCTTGCCCTGCAACGCGGACGTGAAGGCCTCCCTGCCCTTGCCAAACTCGCGCAACACCAACTCCACCTTGTCGTTGGGCAGAAGCAACTTGCTCTCCTCAATCTGCTTGAAGAAGTGCGACGACACCTGGTAGCCTGCCTCGTATTCTGCTCTGTTGGCCTTGCGGAAGCCCAAGTTGCCTGCGCTCACGTGGAGCTTGACCTTGTGGGGCAAGTTCATGTAGTACAACACCTTCTCGTTGTAGGTCAAGTGTGCGTTCTTCTTCAAGAAGTCCACGTCCTCCACCACGGCCACCAACGAGCACAACGTGTTGTGCCTGTGGAAGGTGCCGTACATCTTCCAGTGCACCACCTTCTCGTTGAGCTTTTCCTTGGGCTGCTTGACCTTTTTGGGCTGCGCAAACGCAGCGTGCTGCGCTGCAGACGAGCCCAACCACCGGGCGGCAGCGGACACGCTGCACGGCGCGGTAGGGCGGAGCGAACTGAGGCCGAACATGGTGGTTTGGAGTGTCTGAACGCAGTTTTTTTCTGATGGTGCGGTGCACGGGTGCGGCCACGGGCATGTGAGACATCACGACGCCTGAGCACCTAAATCCACATTGGGAAGCGACTTTTAATCTGAGGCATTTTGAACCAGAATGGCTCCCGGCACAGGCGGAATGCTTGTGCTCTGGCATGGTGTGCATGTGCACATAGCCGGCGTGGCCGAAGCGAGCACTCGTAGCAAGCAATAACTACAGAGCCATTTGCAATCCGAGGCAAAACGGCGAGTATATAGAGGTACAGACGGGAACTACTGGCAGGTTGCATACTTGGACTTGGCTAGGCTTGAGTAGACTGTGGTAGGCTGCGAGTGTGGGTAGGCTGCGAGTGTGGGTATGCTGTGAGTGTGGGTAGGCTGTGAGTGAGTAGACTGTGGAAGACTGAGTTCACTGGAGAGGGCGCAAATTGGTGCTTGGGAGACACGGACAAATGGGCACACGACAGCCGCACGTGCCACAATGGGCGCCAATCACGCTGACCGCAGCCGCTCCAGGTTTAGTCCGTTTAAACACCAACCAGCGTCCTGCACCGTTAGTTGGCCACGCAAACTGATAACAATACCCTCCACCAGCGTCAAGCTCCCCAATTCGTTCACTCAGGCAGCGCAACACGTTCACTCCGGCAGCTCGCCCCACATAGAAACCAGTCCCACCATGGCCACCGCCAGCCACAACCATGAGTACGTGCTCAACGAGGTTGTCAACAACGAAACGTCGGAAACCAAACGAATGTACGTGCGTGAGTACAAGAAGATCGGCGAGGGCGCGTTCGGCACCGTCGTGGAGGCGGTGTTGGCCGCGGCCGACGACGCCGGCCAGCCTGCGGGCCCGCAGTTGGGCCCGTTCGCCATCAAGCGCGTGTTGGCGCAGACCGAGTACAAGTGCCGGGAGTTGGAGATCTTGCGCACGGTCAGCCACCCGAACATCGTGAGCTTGCAGTACTTCTTCGACAAGCGCAGCCTGGCCGACGGCGAGATGTACCAGAACCTCGTGATGGAGTGCCTTCCCTCGAACTTGCAGAACGAGATCAAGTACTACCGCAAGTCCAAGTACACCATCCCGTACCCGCACATGAAGGCGTACACGTTCCAGCTAACCCGCGCCATGCTCTACTTGCATGGCTTCAACATCTCCCACCGCGACATCAAGCCGTCCAACATCCTCGTGGACCCGGCCACCGTGCGGTTGAAGATCTGCGACTTTGGCTCCGCCAAGCAGTTGGAGCCCAACCAGCCGTCCGTGAGCTACATCTGCCTGCGCTACTACCGCGCGCCCGAGTTGATTGTCGGGTGCACCGTGTACTCCACCAAGATCGACATCTGGGGGTTGGGGTGCGTCATTGCCGAGATGTTCTTGGGCAAGCCCATCTTCCAGGGCCAGGAGTCCGAGCTACAGCTCAAGGAGATCTCCAAGTTGTTGGGCCCGCCCCCGAAGACGTTTTTCTTCAAGAGCAATCCCCAGTACCGCGGCAACATGTACTCCACCAAGCTTTTCAGCTGCTCCATCAAGGAGCGCTTCGAGCAGATCTTCTCCAACTCGCCGCCGGACGTCATCGACTTGCTTCTCAAAGTGCTCGTGTACGACCCCGAGTTCCGTGCTAGCGCGCGCTCGGTGTTGGTGCACCCGTTCTTCGACGAGCTAAAACGTGACAACTTCCCCGTATACCCTCGCGGTGCCAAGGAACCCATCAAGTTGAACTTGTATGATTTCAGCAGCTTCGAGCTAGATCTTTTGGGGCCGTTGAAGGACGAGTTTTTGCGCAAGTAGAGGCTGAGCGAACTACCTCGGTGGTTTATAGAAGCTTGTGTTCTCGCATTCTCTTGCATCCAGTGTATAGTATAAGTTTGTGAAGCTGACCTTCGTACGCGTCTCCTCTACAAGATCACCACAAGAGCATGCTCTGCGATCTACAATTAATGCCCAAGATGTTTATGACATATGACGCCAGGCCCAGCCTCTACTTAATTCAACGCCAAGCTGTAGCTGTACTCGTCCTCGATGTTCTGCGCCAACCACAACACTATACAGCTCAACATGATGCACCCGTTGCACACGATGTTGGACACACCCATGCCTAACGTGGGAAACGTGTAGTGCTTCATCAAAAACTTCAAGATGAACACCATGAATGAACCGGCCAACCCCCCGGCCAACAATGAAAAGCCAAAGAACAAGATGACCCGCGCAGCCCACGCATTGGTGTTGCCGTCGCCCAAGAACAGGTTCTGGCCCTCGGAAAACAAGTTGGACTTCTCAATGGAGTTGACAATGAGCATGCCCAACGTCGAGCAGATTAATGGGATCCAGTCAACGAAGGTGACGTGCACAACACTAGCATTGACCGTTTTGGAGTACACCGCCCCATCCACCATGGACCAAAAGCCAATGGCAAAGAGCGCCCCTGCAAGGTAGATGCCGAACGACCTCAATTTCTGTGACTTGGGGAGGTGGAGAAGCGATGCATCGAAGCGGAAAAGGTTTCTGCGCTGCTCCATGTTGCGGTTAGGTAGTTGCGTCCTTAGTTGTCCTGATGAAGCCTCCATACTCGACCCTCGGAGGCACGGGTGTTTTGACCAGGCCGCAGATCTCGCTTTCTAGAAGTGCACGAGAAGCAGCGGTTCGAGAATTAATTCTCGGAGGTTCCATTAGCTTCCTCTTGTTGGCCATTTGGCGTTTCCACGCGAGGTGTCGCGGACGACATTTCTTCGTCTCTTTCGCCAGACTCGGCCAGGATTGGTTGAGTGAGCGGCTCGCCCAGCGCTTCAGCAGGTGTTTCGGCTCGCTCTTCTGTAGGTGTTTCGACGGGCGTTTCAGCAGGTGTTATATGCGATGAGTCTGATGGTGAGTGGGGGTGGCTCTCCACAGGGTAGCGCAGTTGCGCGTTTGCAGCTTTTTGCTCCTCGTTCAATTGGTAGACATTCACCTCTCCCGAAAGCGTACAAGAGGCTAGAAAGCTACCTCCATCGTAAGACTCAACCCCCAATACCGTAGAACCCGCCTGTAGTTGGAAAACAACCTCTTTTGTCTGGAGGTGCCAGAACAAAAGGCCGCTCGAGTCCGAGCCGGACACCACCACTGGCTGCTGTGTCTGCGTGATGAAAGCTGCTCCGCTATCGTACTTGTTGCTCACTGCAGTGCCTTTGAAGTTGGTGTACGTCTTAACCACCTTGTTGTTCATGTAGTCCCATAATCTGATCTTCCCATCCAAAGCAGAGCTCAAGATGTACTTTCCGTTGGGCGAAACTACGACGTTCGAGATTGGAAAGTTGACCACGTCCTTGGTCGACGCTGTGGCCGTGCCGTGCGACGTGCTGTTGTAGATCAAGGTCTTGAGGCACTGGCCCGTCTCAGTGTCAAAGAGCCGCATGAGACCGTCGTGCGAGGCACTCACAACTACCGTGTCGTCGGGGGTCAAGCATATGGAGCTTACAGGATCGGAGTGAGCTGAAAGCGTCTTGAGGCTTCGAGCGGTAGCCAAGTCCCAGATCACGATGGTTTCGTCTGCGGCGCCGCTGATAAGAAGATTGCCTTTGGAGTTGAACAACACAGTGGTGATGTGGTAGGTGTGTTTCTTCAAGATGCGGATGCACTTTGCCTTGGAGATGGACCAGAGACGAATGGTCAAGTCGTCAGAGCCAGATGCAATAGTGTTGCTGTCGACGGGCGAGAACACGATATCGGAGACACCCTTGGTGTGGCCGCTAAGCGTGACGATCTCCTTCCCGGACTCGAACTCGTAGACGCGTATTAGACCCTTGGAGGAGCATGTTGCGAGCTTGGTCTTGTCCGCAGAGATCTTCACGGCGTTGATCAGCTCGCCGGCACACGTGATGGTGTATTTTTTTAGGTACAACAGGTCTAGCGTGAAGGCGTGGGAGCCATTGTCGGCCGGGGCCAGGAGTCGGGCCCTTTTCTCGGCGGGCTCTTCCATCGCTAGTAGGTGAGCTACTTTTCGCGTTGCACCCATGTTGAGGCAGATGCAGTAGTTTGATTATATACACGGCCATCACTGGCGGCTCATCCTGTCGAGCCACAGGTCTAGTAGGCTTCTCTCAATATCGTCCAATGCAGTTTGTGGCCGCTTCTTCTCGGCAGCGGCGGGTTGGCCCAGTAGCCCAGTGGGGATGATCTGGCGCAGCAACTGGCTGCGCAACGGGTCCAGGTGCAGCTTGTTGAGCTCGCGCAAGAGGTACTTCAAATACTGGCTCACGAGGATTTTCGACTGGGACCCGCTCTCGTTCATCTGTATGGGCGTATAGAGCTTTATGAGCTGGTCGTTGAGCTGCACCAAATGGTCGTACTGCTCGGTGGAGAGGCCCGCTTTAACCTCCATCTTGTGGAAGATCTTGTTGAGGATCTTGACCAACTCATTTTTCAACGCCTTGTTGGGCTGTGCCTCGCCTTTGGAGTAGACGGAACTTGCCGCGGGCGACACCGACGCCTCGCGCTCATTGGGGAGGAGCTTCGCGGGGGCCACCACCGGCTGCTCGTGTTCGTCGTCGAGAATCACGCTGAAGTCGAAGTGGATGCTGTTCGTCGGGCTGTGGGTGTCGCCCCTGCGCCACTTCTGCTGGTTGAGCGCCAACTCCGTGGGCGCATAGATCTTCTGCGTCTTCACCACGTGGTTCTCCTGGTCCCACAAGTGTCTGCGGGTGATGAGCTGCTTCATGCTTTTGCACCGGGCCTGCGGCGCAACCTTCTTGTTCTGCGTCACGAACTTGTGCTTCAACAACTTTGCAGCCGACGCACGGTCGCCTGGGTCCACCGTGAAGCACTTGCGGAGAAAGTCCTTGAGCAAGTCCAGCCAGTCGGTCGCACCAAAGTCCACGAGCTCGGCAAAGTCGCGGTCCGTTTTACACGCGGAGATCATGCGGAGGGCCCTCATGGGCGGGACGCGGTCCTGGAGCGGCGGTTTTCCGTTGCGGAGCTCGTACACGCAGCACCCCAACAGCCATATGTCGGCCTTGTAGCTGTGGCCGGTGTTGTTCAATATCACTTCCGGCGCCATCCAGTAGGGCGTGCCCACGGTGGTGTTGCGGCGCGAGAAATTGGAGTAGAGCTGCGTGGAGACGCCAAAGTCCGTCAACTTGACGTCGCCGTCCTGGTTCAACAAGATGTTCTGCGACTTGAGGTCGCGGTGGATCTTGCCCAGCGTATGCAAGTAGTCGAGGGCCACAAGAACCTCGTGCGCCACGAGGGCGATGCACTTCTCGTCTGTAATCGGGCCCGGCTTGAGCAACTCAAAGAGCAGGCCCCCGTCCACGAACTCCATTACGACCCAGAGCTTGTAGCGCTTGACGAAGCAGCCCAAGTAGCGCGTGATCTGTGCGAGCTGGCACTCGGACAAGATCTGGATCTCGCGGTTCACCTCGAAGAAGTCCGCCAGCTCGTGCTCGAGGTCGATTTGCTTGATGGCTACCTCGCGGCCAGATGCCTTCACGATGCCTCGGTAAACGACACCGAACGCACCGCGGCCCACTTCTTCGCAGACCTCGAGCTCATCAGAGCTGGAGATCCTGTTCATTTGGTAAGATTTTGCAAGCTGCAAGTAGCAAGTCGCGATCAGAGAAGGTGCGGAATGCCAGCATTCGCAGCCTACTCAGGAAGGGCAAGGGCCTGATAAAGTGATTGGAACACAGGAGAGACTTCCGCTTAGGAATGAGTCCTGCCTGCCTCAAGTTGCGTTGGCGTCAAGTGCAGCCAATGCAAGTAACGTAGACACTGGGGTTCGAGTGTTCGTCTAGCCGAGTGACCCAATGATTTGAAATGATCGAGCGAATGTCTTGGCCTCTAGTATTCACGTCCAACGATGTCTCTGTGTTTTCGTGCGTCTCAAGGTGCTAAGCGGAGATGCCTTATTGTAACTTGGTGTTTATAGCTAAAGTATATTTAGCGCGCAGCCCATTGCTCATGTTCACGGCCCGACTCACATCTTGGGGCTTGGCCTCGCGAGCACTAGCGTGGCCGCGCTACTTCAGCCGCTCCTCCGCTAGGCGACAAGACAACTTCAATCATCTTTTCCTCGCAAACACGCTCCGCTCCACGAAGTCGCAACCTGAGAACGAGTATGTGCGATGCACCGTGTACAACCTGGAGGGTGACATGGTCATCCACGGCAAGAGCTTCCGCAAGCTGGAATTCTTGAAGCAGTACAACGTTGCTGCCCGGGACTTGCGCAAGTTGGTGCGCTCGCACACAAACTCCACCAGCGGGGTCCACACCGAGTTCGTGCCGCTGCTACTGATCCGCAACCGCTGCATTATGGTCAACTTGCTCAACATCCGGGCGTTGATCAAGTACGACTCGCTAGTAGTGTTCGACTACTACCCACTGGGCTCGGCCTCCGGCGTCATCGAGTCTCACTCCTACGGGGAGTTCCTCAAAGAGATGTCGAAGAGGTTGAAGACTTCGCACCCAGAGGCGGGGGCCTTGCCGTACGAGTTCCGGGCGCTTGAGGCGATCTTGATCTACGTAACGTCCCACCTCACCACCGAGATGAACGTGCACAAGACGGTGCTAGGCAACATCTTGACCAGTCTCGACTCGTCGATCGAGCGGTCGAACCTACGGTACTTGCTCATCCAGCTGAAGAAGCTCGCGCAGTTCCACCAGAAGGCGAAGCTCATTGGGGACTTGCTCACGGACTTGCTCAATGACGACGACGACCTCAACGAGCTTTACTTGACGGAGGAGCTGCAGGGCAAGAAGAGGGTGGCTTTCAACCATCAAGAGGTGGAGTTACTTCTAGAATCCTACTACACCACGATAGGCGAGATCGAGCAGACGGTGGAGAACCTCTCATCACAGATCAAAACGTCGGAGGAGATCATCAAGTTTGTGTTGGACTCCAAACGTAACGAGCTCATGCTCCTCAGCTTGAAGTTCTCCGTGGGCCTCCTTTCCATTGGCCTCTCGTTGTACGTGGCTGCATTGTATGGGATGAACTTGGAGAACTTTATAGAAGAAAGTGACGGCGGCTTCGAGGTCGTGGTTGTGGCTGCAACCGCTGTGTTGTCGATCCTTTTCTTCGTTTGGGCGAGGAAGCTTAATAAGATCCAGAAAATGACATTGAGCAACGTCGCAAAAGACAGGGGCATGGTGGGGAGCATGAGGCATAAACTATGACTGCTCTATATATTTAAGGTCAATCGAAGGATCGAGTGTAGAGCTTCTACTCCTTGACAACACATTCAAATCCACCGTCTTCTTTTTCGCGTGCACGGGGGAGGCGCTCGGTGAAGGACGTGGTGTAGTACCCGTTCTGAAGGGTCGCAATGCAAAGCTCTCGCCTTGAACGGGACTCCTTGGCGGGAGCACGCTGCTGACAACAGGTTTGGTGGGCGTCACCGGCGTGACTTCCACGGCTGGATTTTCAACAGATGGCTCCATGGCCGATGACGATGACCGCGTCTCTGTTCTTGTGGTCGCTGAAGAAGACCTCGTCTCCGGTCTTTTATGAACGCGCGAGGTCTTGCGCTGCTGTTCTTGTCGCTCCATGTAGTTGCGCTCATTGGATACAAGAGCCTGCAACAACTGTTCTCGAATATTGAGGGCAAGCAAGTCACAGAGAAGGAGGTTGTACTCCTTGGTAGGAGGCTTGAATCCGGTCGTGTTCTTGACAACCGAGGGACGCATTATGAGGTGTATGAAGGGAACAGAACCAATCAGTTCCATCAGGTTCAATTCAGCCGTGGTATCGGAGACAGAGACGTCACCGCTATCTCCTTCAGTTGTGGCCGCATTGTCGCTGTATGAGGGAAGCGCTTTCAAATTGAATATGTTAGCAATATGCTCTAGTATGCGGATAAGGGAACTCAAGTTACTTCTCGGGGTGGTGCTTAAAACTCGGACAGTTTCTGCTGCCCTCTGTTCCAGGGATTTCCCATTCTTGATCTTATAGTTGCCCACCAAGGAGTCGAAGACAGTAGATGGGACAACGGAGTCGCTGATCTCAAGAAGCCAGTTTTTCAAAAAGTTCACTATGCGCAGCGCCTCTTTGGTTTGCAAGAAGTCCACAACACTTTGGATTATAGCGCTTTCACTGGCAATGTCATCTCGAGGCGTGTGCCCCGCGTCGTGCTTGTAGTTTTGTATCACACTGATTACATCGGACTTCAAAAGCCAGTAATCCTGGTATTTTATCGGCTCTAGCCACGATGCATGAACCTCTTCTCGCAGCAAGCTTTCGATCAACTCAATCACACGCCAGAGAAAGAATGGAATAGACTGCGTGCTTAGCAGTACAGATGACTCTGAAGCATCAACGAGCTTCACTTGCAATGGCACGTCCTTGTATAGATTGAAAGTGAGTCTGATGTTCTGAAAATTGGTATTAAGCTGGCTGGTGTTCACATGCTTATGGGAAAGATAGTCAGGCGCCACAAGTGAAGGGAAATATATGCCCGAGCTGAAGCTGTCTTGAGTAAGATTGAAATCCTTAATGTAGTGTTCTTGTTTGTTAAATTCGGAGACAAATCTTTTTGTGAAGTCGTGCAATGCGGTTGTGGACTTCAAGGAATGCTGGTACATCACTTCCAGCAATTTGGTTAGGCTTTGATAGATGACTTCAATTTTGAGTTTTTCAAACCCCTCTAAGCTCTGTGCCTTCAGTATTATCTCCACATCCAAAAGATGCTTGAGCTTCTGCAAATCCTCATATGCTTTATTATACTCAATCTCTGCATCGCGTAAACCTTGCTCTGTGTACTTGGGCTTCATTAATGAAGACTTCATTGAGCTGAAGACACCGTTCAATGATTTTGAGGTGGAATTTGCAACGTCGCTCCATGCCTTGTCGAGTGTCACCTTTGACAATTTCTGCGACGGCAGTGAAAAGGGTTCAGCGAGCTTTTGCGACTCGCGTGATGGCCCCGCGTTAACGGCACTAATCACTACCTCGGGCCATTCGAACCACATCCCCTCGCTGCTAAATTTCAGAGCGAAAAAGCCTGTCCCCACAAGAAGCTTCGAATTGAGTAAGCCCTGCCCGAGCTTTTCTAAATTCAGTCGCGTTGGGTTGAAGCCCATGGGACGACCCTTGATGAGACACTCAAAGAGTTGCTCACTGCTGAAAATCTCGTTCCTATACCCTGGCATGGGTATTTTCCTTCTCTTGACAGTGATGGACGACACTAATGTTGAAAGAAAGTCCGTCAAATCTTCCTCGGTACCGAAAGTGATCACTCCACCGATCGTCAGAGGGAAGGAGAAGTCGAACTGTGGTGCCGAGCTGACCACAGTTGTGTCACTATCAACGTCTTCCCTACCGAGCGAAGCCACGGGGCTTAGAAGAGCAGGAGAATCCTCCTGGTCTAGCTTTTCATCTGCAGACCGTTTTGCAATATCACCGGAAAACTCAATGTAGCGTAGGTAGTCTTCATACTGCTGCTTGACAGATTCTAGTTTTTCGTGTGCTGAGGTGTAGTCCAGAAATAGTTCTCTTAGGTTCTCGAATGTGGCCTTGATTTGGGGCTCGTGAAGCTTGATGAAGTTCGTGATGTGTGTCAAGACCGTGGAATCTATTTCTGCCGCCAATTCCTGCTGGTTACGCAGTTCGGTTCCAGATCTGAGGACATATTGGTGGAAGATGTAGGTCAAATCGACTTCAGGAGGGACTTCTCGAGCATTGGGTCCCGAGATCTTCCTCACTCCGCTCATATTGCGCTGCCCGCGGAGTATACGGAAGGAGCTGTCAACAGGGAAAGCTGAATCAGCAAGATCAGTGAGATACTCTCCATTGGAATGGAAGTATTTGAAGTAACCAAACACGAGTTTTCTTAGCTCGTGGAGCTGGCCCAACGAGCGGTCCAGTTGCCGAGAAAGCTTTTCTATTCCCGAAATGTAATCCGGGGACCAGTAGGAGTTGGGGAACCGGGACATGGTGTTTGGCTTTGGGGATGTTTATGCTACTGTGTACACTCCATGGTGATGTCAGATGCTAGGTATATTTACAGGTTAACCGCGTATGTTGCGCTCACGCATTTCCTTCTCCGTGTGCTTGTCGATGCCCATGCTGATTTTTTGAATAAGGTTAACATTGAGGCTGATGCCCATGTTCACCTTATTGAGGTTCGTGTAGGATGCAACGATGTGTGGGGGAACCTCGCGCGACGATGCGCATAAGCCTACTTTGGCTGCTTTTTCGTCGCAACATTCCCAGTACGCGTCGTCGGCAGTCACTTGGGCAAGAATGCGGTGCCAATGGTGTGATTCGTCGTCGGAAAGAGGCTCCCACGTGATCTTGTGCTGTGCGTTCGGCTCGACATTGGCCAAGTAGATCATCTTGCCTTCCAACTCGATGAGGTGGTGCTGAGTCAACCGCTTCATGATTTTGTAGTGCTCGCCTATGGGGAACCGCGGCACCGCGTATGGAAAGCCTGTCGGTCTTTTCTTTTCGGATGCAAGCTCGTCCTTTGTGTCCGTCAATTCGTCCTTTGTGTTTTCCATCTCGTCTTTTGTATTTTCCACCGGCAACGCAAGCGCACTAACGGCGTCGTCGTGGACTAAGCCCCGCACTAAAAAGTTCACTGCAGCGATGTCGTAGCAGTCTTCGTTTTTGCAGAGCACCCCAAGTAGCTTTGCAAAGATCTCCGGGGTCGGAGACAACGTGCGCTTCATGCGAGCATAAGTGCCGAGGAGGAGGTAGGTCTTGTGCGTGAAGTTTGGGTTGGCACATATGGCGTTCACAAGTGCCTTATAAGAGATGGCATCAACCGCGGCACCGTCCATGAAGTCCCAAATGCCCGCGAGGTCGTTGTTCGAGGCGAGATGCTTTGTTTTATGGTAGATGACCTTGTCCACCATGCGAGGGTCGCTCTTCCAGCGCGGTCTGTGTAGATCCTGCTCCACAAACTCAATGACGTCCTCCGTCCTGGTGGTTGTTTTTGCATAGTCCTCCACCAAGCAGTTGCAGAAGTTCTTCAGGAGCGGGAGGCTGATGGCGGAGATGCGGTTGACGAACATCTCTTTCAAGAAGATGTTGTCGATGCAGTCGTAGACCCTGTTCCACGTGGTGAGGTTGACCTGCAAGCCCAAGCGCTTCGCGAGGGCAAGGTAGTTGAAAACGACCTTGTAGGTGCTCACGAGGAAGCGCCTGTTTGCGTGGATGCGGCACACCTTCAAGAGCTCGTTGATGGTGTCGATGTTGGGCCGGTGGCCGTCCTTGGCCATCACGAGGAGCAAGCCCCGCGCAAACGAGTTCTGGAACTTGTCGTAGCCAAAGTACTTGATGAGGCAGTTGTAGGTTTCGATCAGCCGGAACGGCTGGAACTCGGTGTTGTGCAAGTGGTGCGTGTAGAGCAACACCTCGGGCACTATGCCTGCGGTGAGCGACGACGAGTTCTTGTAGAGCACCCGCAGGTGCGTGAGGTAGAATATGTACTGGTGGAAGCTCTCCTTGGTGAGCGGGCTTGGCATCGGCGGCACCTCGTGGAAGTGAAACCGGGGCACGTCGAACCGCAGCGCCAAGTACGACGTATGCTCCTCTTCCAACACACTGGCGAGGGCGGCCGGGTTGTTGGCGACCTCGGCCAGCTTGAGGTGCGGCGGCGTGAGCTCCACGAGCAAGTCAAGCATCTTCTCGAAGAGGTAGCGGTCGTGGAGGAAGTTGTTGAAGACGTCGATGCGGTTTGGGCTCATTCTGGCGGCCCGGTTGGCCTCGGCGCGCGTGCGGTTGTACTTGGGGAGCGAGTCGTCGTAGATGCGGAGCTGCGGCATGTCCAACGGCTGCAAGAACTGCTGGTAGCGCTTTTTCTGGAACCCTCGAAGGTGGGGCCGTAGCTGCGAAAGCTGGTCTCTGGGGGTGTACTCGCGGTACGGTCGCAGGCGCTTTTTGGCCGGCTGTGGCGGCGGGGCCACGGTCTGCTGCGGCGGCTTGGCTAGCCGGAGCAGCTCCATGTGGCGAGCCACACGGGTGACCCTGGCCAAGGCGTCTTTGAGGCTCATGAGAATTTTCGCGACCAGACCAGATCTTCATGTCCATCAGCGATATGACGATATCAAGGCGATATCAAAGCGACAATCCAAACATCGGCGAGAGCGATAACTTACGAAAGATCGAGAGACAAGACGAGGAGCGTGGAACGTGCTATATTTTTAAGGCGTAGATTTTAATAAGTTGTGGGGCCCGTCAGGGCAGTGTGCGAGAGCTTGGCCAGTAACGAGCAGATGAGAAACCAGGACGCACTGGCAAGGCAGGGGTCGAATGTAGTGGATGCTTTGTGCTGGCGAAGGTATGTTATCCGGTGCAATGGCCATGATTGTGTAGGATGGGTACGGAGAAGGGTATGTGATGTGGTCAGAGGGGTGTCAGAAGGGTCAGCGAAGTCGTGAATTAGTGCTCTGCCGGGCAGGGCTGAAGGACGCCGCCTCTATGTCTACCCTATGTTACATGAAATCGTCCTCGTCAAAGTCGTCGTACTCCATTTCGTCCATGGCGTCCTTCTTGAACGAGTTGTTGACGTTCGTCTTGACCAACGGCTTGGCCTTCTTCTTGCCCGCGCCACCTGTGGCGGTGCCGCCGGACTTCTGCAACCGCGCCTGGCGCTCTTGGCGCTCCTTCTCCTTCTGCACCACGTTCAACGTCGACACCACCTTGCGCAAGTTCTCCACGCTCAACGGCTGCACGAGGTCGCGGATCAAGTCGATGGCCAACCCGCTCGCGTAGTGCAACAGCTGGTCCTCGGCCAAGCCCGTCAACACGGGCGCAATCGCCTTTCTCAACCGCTCGAACTCGGCCTTGTTCGTGGGCTGGAACAAGGGCTGCTCGTTCCACGCCACAGCGGCCGGCTTCTTGACTGCGGCCGCGGCTGCACGCTCGCGGGGGTGCGCAAGCACGTCGTCAAGCTTGTCCAGCGCCACGCCCAAGCCGCCAAAGAGGTCGGCTGCGTTGTTGAGGTCCGCGGACAACTCCGCCTGGCGCAACATCTCGCGGCGCGTGGTCTCGTCCACGGTGTCGATGTCCAAGAGCCCGGGGCCGGCCTTGGCCTTGGCCTTCTTGGCCTTGGCCTCCTCCTGGCGCCGCTTCAACTCGGCCTTGCGCTTGTCGTCCTCGGCCTTCTTCTTGGCCGCCTCTGCTTCTTCGTCCACGTCCCACGAGTCCATTAAGGGCTCGTCGTCCTCGTTCTCCCACAGGACGGCTGCGTTGCTGGCGGTCGGTACCTCAAAGTCTTCGTCGTCCCAAGACATGATGATAATTTTTTCCCTGCGTGCACACTCTCCGAACCGCACTTCACTCTCCTTCTCAGGGACCTCTACTGGACGTCTGTCCGTCGTCAATAGTTTCTTCAACGTTTGGAGTCGCCCGCATAGGCATTCTATTTTGGAAGGGCCTATTCGTATAGCTTGGCCTACATTGTGTATTTTGCAACTTTTTTGCAGCTATTGGCTGCAACTACCTTTCGGGCTCTCTTGCGTGAACATTCCGTTAGATCGAAGTTCTAGTCTCTTTGCACTTCACTTTGTCTTGCACTCTCCTCTGTCGTGCTCTATATTTTGTCTGCAATCGCCATTGTCTATCGCACCTACTTTGTCTCTTGCGCTCCATCCAATGTTCCTTAAGTTCGGGGCTATTACGTCTGCCTACGCTCGGCATTTAGTTTAATCTGGCGCTTAGTCTTTTCAATCATTTCTAACGTTCACCGCCAATCTCTTACACATCCATGTCCCCGCTACAGGTGCCACCGTTATTGCCTTCATATGCTTGTTTGTTCATTAGTGCCATCATCCTTCTCCGTTCCACTCTACGAACCTCTACGAACTTCTACCAACCTCTAACGTCTACTCCACAGCTGATTAACCATCGAATAAGGAGCGAATCGTGGCAATGGTGAGTGAATCCTGGCCATTGCCGATCGTTTTTCCTGCTCAAACAGCTCATTTCTGTTGGTACCTATGCGAATCTGCTTGCCCTGTAGATCTCCACCCTCTGCTTCAAACCTTCCATGGCACACCAACAAAGGGTGCCGATCTTCTTGCATATGCTCCCTGTGGTTCCGTCCCCTCTATTTTGTCGGCCCAGTTCTCTAGCCGGTGCTACTCGTGGCTGCAATGACCTGCAGGACTATCAGCTGTTCGCCAGACCA
Source organism: Helenozyma rhizophorensis (assembly GCA_030573355.1). NCBI lineage: Eukaryota > Fungi > Ascomycota > Pichiomycetes > Serinales > Metschnikowiaceae > Helenozyma > Helenozyma rhizophorensis. The sequence continues at coordinate 70,814 of JAJMDD010000020.1, forward strand.
CGATCATTGTCTGCGCCTACTCCCCGAAGCGAATGCCGTCGGTCGTGGAGAACCTCGATTCGTATCTCCAATGGGCTCGCGCCCAGGGAATAGTCATCCACCCAGCAATTGCCGTGCAAGAGAGCCCGCTAGGCGGCATCGGCATCTTGGCTCGCGAGCCCGTGGCTGATGGCACTGTGGTTCTTCGGATCCCGAAGCAGTGCACGTTCAACTTGGACCTGCTTCTCGCAGCGGCGGACGCCATGAAGGCACAAGACGCCTCGGGCACCGTGCTGGCCGTGGTCCGCGCCGTGTTGACCGCCGGGTCCAACTTCACCGAGACTGCCATCTTGCGCAACTACATGTGGGCGTTCCGGCTCGTCCAATTGCTCTGCGAGCCGTTGGCTGAGTTAGAGAGGATCAGCCCGTACCTCGAGGTGCTACTTTGCACGGAGGTGCTCGATGTCGATACTCTGGAGGACGACCCGGACCATCTAGTCCAGCAACTCGTGCGCGAGAAGCGGCGGGTATACGAGGAGCACGCGGCGTTGGTGGCCGCGTACCCGCCAGCAGCACGCTTGCTGTTTGCCGAGGCGTTCCAGCTCCACCAGGCGGTCAAGCTGCGAGTGTTGGAGATCCCGTTTGCAATCACCAGCGAAGGGGAGGTCGAACATGCCAGGGAAGAGGAAGAGAAACACCTGGAAGGCAATGGGGATAGCCCTGGAGGAGGCTGGGACGAAGAAAGCTCGGAGGACGACGAACACGAGAGCGACTGGGACGAAGACGGCAACGGCCGTGACGACTTCTCCACCAACGTCACGTTGGTGCCCGTGCTCGACTTTGCCAACCACAGCCGCTCCAACAACGCTGTGTTCGACGTCGACCGCGCGTCTGGAGACGTCGTGCTCCGTACAGCTCGCTCCGTCGCCCCCGGTGCCGAGGTGTGCATCAGGTACAGCCCGACGCACCTGCTCGAGGTGTTCTTGCGCACCTACGGGTTCGTCCCCCATGGCAAGGGCATCTACAAATGGCGCATCCAGGCGCTCAACAGCACGCTCGACGAGGTCAAGCACACGCACGGCGAGGACTACGTGCGCATGGCCAAGTGGCTCCACATTGTGCCCCAGCTCGTGGTGAACGTGTGGGCCAACGGCAACATCATCTTGGACCTCACCGAGTTCCGCCTCCCGTTGCTCATGGTGCCCGGCATCAAGTACTACGCACAGTGGCCGGGCGAGGTCGACGACATCGTCGCCGACGTGGGCGAGATGTACGGCGACCCGGACCGGACGGTTGCCCAGTTGCGGCTCCAGGAGGAGACGGCCGACGTGGTGCACGCCGCGGACACCGCGTACGGCGTCACGTGGAACGACACGTACGTGAGCATCTCGTCGATTCTCGCGCAGTGCTGGGACGACTCGGAGCACGGCGTGAACGAGCTCATTGCGGCCGTGGTGCCCGCGGTGCGAATGGCCGCAAAACGGCTGCAGGCGCAAGACGACGCGAGCGCCCGCCGCCACAACAGCCGCATGCTCGACGCATACTACGCGGCCAAGCACGCCATGCTCGCGAAGGTTCTGGAGCTTTCTCTCTCTGACTACATGCGCATGATGGAGTAAGGGCAATGACGGCAGATGAGTAATGCCGCGCAGTGTGCAGGCCGTTTGTGGCTCTAGGTCGGGCGCTTAGAAATGGTGTGCTGGTATAAAAGGCGCGGCTTGCCAATCTATTCGACACTCCACTACAGAAAATGGTTACTGTTGTTGCTACGAAAGCTGAGTTCCAAGAAGCCTTGAAGCACGATGGCTTGGTCGTCGTCGACTTCTTCGCCACCTGGTGCGGCCCCTGCAAGATGATTGCGCCCTTGTTGGACAAGTTCTCCGCCGAGTACTCGTCGGCCAAGTTCATCAAGGTGGACGTCGACCAGTTGGGCGAGGTGGCCCAGGACTACGAGGTGTCGTCCATGCCCACCGTCATTTTCTTTAAGGGCGGCGAGATTGTCACCAAGGTGATTGGTGCCAACCCCTCTGCGTTGAAGCAGGCCTTGGCCGCCAACGCCTAGTGTATAGAATCGAAGGTCAGATAACGAAATACGAGTGTAGGCCGCGTAGGTCACGAGCGTAGGCCACCACGAGCATAGACCGTGGATCGTAGCGTTTGATGCGTCGCATTGAGAGTGTAGCTGTTGCTGGTGTTGGCCCCGCAAACGAGCTGAACGCTTGCAGGTCTCTTGCAGCGATTCCACCACAGTTGGGGCTTAGTCTCAATGAAAGTCTCGATGACGAATGTGTGTTGATTAACGGAGATCAGTCCATTGTAGAGCGTCATCGACAGTAAGGCAGATTGTCGTCCGTTCCGAATACACAGGCAGGATGCTTACCAAGGATGCTTACCAATCCAGGTCCATACCCACCGCAGAACCCAGGTCGAACGTGGCCGGACCGTTTCGCTACATATACCAGACTATCGGCACGGACTACTCGCAATGCTGGCATGGACATACGCACAATGGGCCAAAGTTACCAACCTACGGCAATGTTACCAACCTATAACCTTTTATTACCGAACCGATATCTGAGAAACGTAGTCCTTCACAATCTCGAGAGAACAAAGAGACTCCTCTGCACAGCCCCGCGAAACGTACTGGGCCATTGCGTCGTACAAAAAGCTGTACTGGCGCAGCGTCTGCACCATCAGGATGCGCTGGCGCCGGAAGTTGTTCACGAGCTCGTAGATGGGGTCCACCGGGAGCTCGTACTTGTTGTTGTTGAGCTCGAGGATCGTAATCAATGTGTCCACCACGCTGAACACGCCCGTGCGGCCGCACCCAGCAGAACAATGAATCAACGTCGGGTATCGCGGAAGCACGGCTGCGCTTCCCAAAATATGCCTCTTCAATGCAACGATGGCAAGCAAGGCATTCAAGTCCACGCTTGCGCTCATGTCCTCCCATTTGTCCAAATGTATCTGCATCACATGCTGGACGGTGCTATCGTCTATGCTGGCTGCAAACGTGCGGAACACGAGGTTGCCCTTGTGCTCGACGTTGGTGAGCTCGACCGCGATAGTGTTGCCGCCAGAGTAGTACGTTCCGGGGTTCCAGTATGCGCAGCATTTTTGCATGCCGTTTTCGTACTCGCTGGACAAGGAAACAATCACCAAGCACTGCTGATTAATCACACACTTCCAAAAGTCGCCCACCGTTTCATGCAACGGGCCCTGGGTGGCCACGTAGCGCATATGGCTCAAGTGGCGCTGATCCACGGCGTTTCCGCCCACAAGTAGATTCTTCAAGTCGTTCAACGGATCCAAGTAAGATGCGTTGATGTAGTCACTTCCATGCACGTCCCTCGAGGGCTGCAACTTGACGCGCGAGTGCTCGAAGAGAAAGATGTCTTTGTATCTATTCTTGTGGCCATAGTCCAAGCCACAATTAATGGCCGGGCACGGCTCGGTCCGCCCGCCAGGGGTGACAAGCTCCGCCTGGTTCTTCAAGCTCAAGGCGATGTTAAGCCTTAGCCTCTCGCACTCCTCGAGCCTGACAAACGCCTCGCTGATCTTGGTGCTCTCTGCAAGCGAGTTTCGTAGCCACGCCGGCAAGGCGATGATCAGGTCTGCAGAGGAGTAAGAGCTCAAGTCCTCGCCCGCGGGATTCTCGACAATGTCGAACACCTCCTCGTTATGACGGATCTTGAACTTGCTCCGCGGAAGATTCTGCGGAAGCGAGAAGTTAGACACGGTGGGTGTGTCGATATCTGTGAGCGTGGCCAAGCCCGGCGCGGACTGTGAGCGCACGGGCGGGGGCGGTATGCTGATTTCGAGCGAGGGCCTTTTGGTTTGGGACAATGGCGGCGCTTGCTCGACTAACTCCGATTTGCCGGTACTCACGGCGGCCGGGTGGGCGGAGTGAAAGGCCTCGAACGACGTGTCCACGATATAAACCATAGGCGCCCGGGACACGTCCCAGCATGAGTAATCAATGAGCTTCTTGCACATGTGGTACAAGTTGGCAGAGCTGTTGGAGTTGTCGTACACAATGATGGGGGCCAAGTTGCCCGAGTTCTCCAAGTAGGTCAGAATGACGGTTTTCTCGTGCGCCGGAAGGGAGTTCACGCACCGCTTGAAGCTGAAGTTGGACCGCTTGAGGAGTGTCAGCGGGAGACATACGTTGATGGCACTGAGAACGTGGTGCTTGACATAGTCAGCGAACGGACGGATGTCCACTACAATGTGGCGAGAGGTTTCAGGCTGCGCAGCAGCCTGGGCCACGCGCAGGGCGATCTCCAGCGGCGCCAAGTACGTGATGGACGGCGAGAGGCCCAAGATGGCCGAGCGCATATTCTGCGGCTGCGTGCGCACACCTTGTTGGCTCGTAAGCGCACCAGCAAACAGACCGTCGTATGTGGGTGAGAAGAGCGGAAGCGTCATCTGCTTGCGGAGTGCTGGGGAAGTGCCCAAGCGCGGGCCATCGGAAATCTTGTCGTCGACGGACATCTTGCGCGGAAACGGGAGCACGCCTTCAACGGCACTCTGCGGATACTTGTTAGCGTCTGCTTCGAGCCCAAAGATATCCGCGGGCTGTGACAAGGGGCCCAGCGAGAGTGACGAGGGTATGTGGCGCTGCGGCACCGACACGGTCAACAGGAGGCGGTTGCGGCGGGCCGCAGCGCCCGGCGTGCCGAAGAGCCCGTCATCGACGAGGGTGTCGGTCGACACGGAGAAGCCGCCGCTGGAATAGCTCCCGGAGAGTGTCAGCTCGCTGCCGAGCGAGCTGAAGGAGCCCATGGTGCTTTTCAGCATGGTTTTCTTGGGCGACACCGACGTCAGCGTGGTCAACACCGGCGGCTTGCTGGCAAAGTAGTCGTCCTGCGGCTTGCCACCGTCGCCACATGGCGGGAACTTGTACCCAGCGCAGCAGGGACTGGAGCTCATCCCAAAAATAGCAAAATTGAGCGCACCACCAGGTGAAAAAAACGGGATGTAGATAAGGGTCCACGACGGGGGAGCTGTGTGGGGCAAGGAGAAAAAAAGGAGGTTGTGTAAAAGAGTTTGTGAACGTGAAAGAACAAAGAGTATGGAAGCTGGTCTGGCCAACGGTAATCTTCGTAATGCCACGCCAGATTTCGCGCTCATGCATAGTGACGCAGTGCTGCGTGTGATCGGCCTTCAGGCTGGGCGTTTGCGCGAACGGCTCCATGCACGGACTTACACCTGCGAGGCTAGACCGGACTTAGCCACAACCCTCCCAATTACAAGACAATAGAGGGTAACAATGAGGATCAGCTAATGAACACATCAGGAGAAGAAATCACGGAGAGACAAGGAAGTTGGTATACCGTGCTGTTCGTAGCATATTTTGTGTTGTCACCCTAGTGTAGGTGGTGCCGTGTCTCACGACAAATGCATTAAGACGTGGTTTAGAGGTGCCTGTGATTTGGTTCTGGCGCGTCGTGACGTTGGACCTGGGGCCATCCCTTTTCCTGCGGGCTCATCGCGAAAATTGTTAGTGTGCCTGGGCTCTTGGCAGTATACGTCACGCAGCGCACCTGGCGCGCGCCGGTCGTTGTGGAGTGTCGCTGCGGCGAAAGATGTCGAAAAGATGTCCCTCAACGCACCTGCAGCGCTACCCCGGCCCCGGTGCGATCTGCCCGCATAGTAGATCACGCCTGTACCCCTGGGCCCCGCCCGGGCGCCCTTGCAGCCAATCCCGCTATCGCTGGCTCTTGCGCCGTTTGCGCCGCCCGTCGTCCTCGCGTGCCGCGTCCTCGGCCCCGCGCGACTTGCGCCGCCGCAACCGGTTGTCGTACTTGCCGCCGGTTTCCGCGTGCGCTGTACCTGCGGCCTCCCCTTCGCCTTCGCCCTGGTGGCGTTCATCCTGGGCGTTCGGCTGGGTCTGGGCGGGCTGGGCGTCCGGCTGGGGCTGTGGTGCCCCGCTCAGTTGCGGCCGTACAGCGCCACCCTGTCGGGAGCTGGCCCCCTTACGAGAATGGCCAACCGTAGGTTCGACAGCCCGCGGCTCGGGCACCTCCTCTGTGGGGATCTCCTCTTCGTCGTCAAAAAGGTGCGAGTTGGGCACCGCGCTGCGCACCTCGGCGACCATGGCGTTGTATTCGCTCTCGTCATGCGCCACCCCGCTTTTGATGAGCTTCTTCATGAGCTCGTTGTCGTCGCCTTTTGGTTCTGCGCCCGGGCTCAACGATGCGGTCTCCGACTTGCCTGGAGCTCCCACCGCACCCGCAGCGAGCTCCTGCAGCGCACGGTGCACCGTGTTAAGCGACTTGCTTAACCCGTTGAAGTAGATTTCATTCACGTTGAGGTTTTTGGACGCATCCATGCTCTTCAGGCGCAACACGGCCAAACTGGCCGCGCCCTCCTCATCCTGGTACTCGTCCCCTAAGATCTCGCCGCAGCTGAGTGCAGCGGCGTCCTGCGACGTGTACTCCTTCGAATGGGCGATGCGACTGTGATTTAGAAAGCCTTGTGCCGAAGAGAAGTTGCTGCGATGACAGTCGGGGCACGTGAGCTTGACAATGATGCCATCGGTCCGCCGGTAGAGGCATCCGGCGACTCGCACCGCGGCCCCGGCCACGGACGGCCGGAGCGACGATGTGGTTGACCGCGTGCGGTAGGAGTGCACCGGTTCGGGGTCCGTCACGTAGTTGCCCGCGGGCGGGTGCTCCAGGGCGTAGCGCTGCTGCTGGAGACTGGTGAAGTTCACGGAGAGCGACTTGTTGAGCACGTCGTAATACTTTAGGGTGAAGTCGCTGGGTTCATTGCGGAACGTGATGTCGTTGGGCACCTCGAAAAACTTGCGGAGCGCAAGCATTTGCGCCTCGCACTTGCCGATCTCCTCTTCCGTGAGCTGGAGCTCCTTGTGCTTGAGGCAGATCTCGAGGTCCACCTGGTTGGTGAGAATGCTTCGAAGCGTCTCGGTGGGGATGCTCTCGAGCTTCTTCATGAGGCTCTCTTTATTGATGGTTGGTTCGCTTGGCGCCATCCGGTCCGGCCGAGAGGGCTCCATGAGAGGGTTTGCAAAACATGGGCCCTCCGAGTTGTAGTCTGGCGTGACTGGTGTGAGTGAGGACTTGTCGCTGTCCATGGCGAGGTTGTGGCAAATGTACAGACGGGGAAGCTGGCAATGGTCGGCTCTAAATGTCATCTCCATACGCAGGAGTCACGTGCGCATAGCTGCCTTGCAGTCGGACTTTCTTCGGAAGCCCACAATGTCGAGCGGATCCTTGCCAGGGCGGCACTGCAGTAGGAGAGCCATGTACTCTGCCCGAATCTGATCCGCGTGAGATGTTGAGCGAGCTTTTGTCTTCGATTTGGCTTCACTATGGAGCGCGCTCCCGTTTATGGATGCAAATCCATATGACTTTGATATCGTGCTTAACGGAATGTCGCTGACGTCGCCGTCGTTTTCATGTGAGCGGAGATGAGATACAGGCATGGTCACATGGACCGCGTAGCATGCTATGGGAATGTCATCGTATGGAGAGTCAGATGAAATATGCACGCACACAGCAGCAGACGAACGGTAGCTTGAACGAGCCAGTTTCAAATCAGGACAGACATCTGATTTATAATCAGAACTAGATATTGTCCCAATGCTGGTCAAGGCATTTTTTTTGTGAAACGGGCTACAATTCGCCGGTGCTGCGTTTGCTTTACCGCTCATTAATGCAACAACGTTCGAATCAAGACTAAGCGCTGGCTCTTGTTCAGGAGTACACTCATCTGCTTGAAGGAGTTCGGAAGATTTGTGGATGCTGATTGCTTCGGCATTTGCAACTACTGGCTCGGGTCTCGTCGTACTTGGAGTCACCTGGACATTGTCAGACATTTGAAGCTCCGAAAAGTCGTAGGGCATCAATAGCGAGTTCGCAAGGAAGTTGTTGTCGCGTGGTCTCGTTGGAGTAGAAGTACTTGAGATTCCGCATGGTGGTACGCTCTCCAAATTCCTTGCCATAGATTTGGTATTAGTAGACGAGACGCTCTTCGGAGGCGTAGAGGCTTGTGCTGATGCTGGAGCAAGCTTACCTTGTGCGTTAAGCAATGCTGGCTCTGGCTGTACCTTTGGTTCTGGCTGTAACTTTGGCCGTAACTTTGGCAGTAGCTTTGGCAGTAACTTTGATTCTGGCAGTAACTTTGGCTCTAGCTGTGGCCCTGGCTCCAGCTCCGGCTCGCTCCATCGGGGAAGCGTTCCAAAGATGTCGTTCAACTGCGTAAGCGCCGACGCTTTCTTGGGCCGCTGGACTCTGCGGGCGCTTTGGAGCACCAACCTTGCAGCTTTCTTGCGGCGCTTTGGCTGTCCATAGGCTGAGATGAGTAACTACACTAAGAGAGGCGAAGATTGCATACCTTTGAAGTTTGGTGAGACCATTTCTATCACCTAATTGTATCTTGCTGCCCTTGTTTGAGATCCAATATTCTGATATCTATTGTAGTGTGGAGTTCGCGCTTCACTCCTACATCATCACCATGTCCACCAAACCCATCATGCCGTCAGTGGCCTCGATGGGAGCACTCACCATCAACGACATTTCGCGACACGGCTTCGGGTACAATCCCTCCATTGGGCCTGCCTCCAACACCATCACGCCGGAGGCGTCGTCGCTACTCATCAACAAAAGGACGCTCAGCTTGACCCCCACGTCCCAGAACTCCATCTACGACCGGAGCCTCACCAGCAAGAAATCCGCGGAAATCAGCCTACTGTCGCTCGGCTTTCTTTTCTGCGAGGTGGTCAACTGGGCGCACAGCAAGTCCAAGGGGATCCAGGATCTCGAGAACAGGCTCAACGGGTTGGGCTACCAGATCGGGCAGCGGTACCTTGAGTTGGCCAAGCTTCGCGAGGGCACCAAGTACGGGCGGCGCGAGACCAAGATCATTGAGATCTTGCAGTTCATCCACGGCCCGTTCTGGAAAAGCGTGTTTGGAAAAACGGCCAACGAGCTCGAAAAATCGCAGGACGTCAACGACGAGTACATGATCACGGACAACGTGCCCGTGGTGGCGCGTTTCATCAGCATACCGAAGGAGTACGGCAACTTGAACTGCCTGGCGTTTGTGGCGGGCATTGTCGAGGGTGCGTTGGACAGCGCGGGCTTTCACGCGTCGGTGATTGCCCACTCGGCCCCGGCGGACGACCATCCCTTGCGTACGGTGTTTTTGATCAAGTTCGATGAGCTGTTGTTCACTCGCGAGGAGATCCGCTTCAGCTGAACACCGACACCAATATCATCGCAATGCAAAGACTACTGTGATACACCACAGACCAATGTGATGGACAGACCACTGTGATGGACAGACCACTGTGACGGACTTTGAGGAGACACTACGCATTCCGAGAGCATGGTCCTATTGAGCTTGCAAGCAAAGGTGCCTGATAGCTTCGAGCTTCGGATCCATACTGTGTCGAAATACGACCAACAATACAGGCAATTGATACTACACGTGTCTGCTTGATTTACCTTACAATACTGACTTGTCGTCACCTCTCATCTCTGCTAAGTGCATCTACCTTCGGCGCATCTTTCACCCTCGGTGCAACTCTCGGTGCACCTCTACTGTGCATCTTACATTCGGGCATCTCTCTGTCGTGACCTCTACTGTGCATCAAGAATTGCACCACATATCTCTCATGGTGGCATTGTACCGACTGATGTCAGCATGTCACTGTCGTTTGTAACATGTGCTCTTGGTGGACTTCACGGTCCTGCGCACACCGTTTTTCACCACCATGGGTATCACCATTCGAAGGGCCACCATCCACGATGCCCAGGCCATGCAGAATGCCAACCTTCTCAACCTCCCCGAGAACTACCAGCTAAAATACTACATGTACCACGTCTTGTCGTGGCCGCAGGCGTCGTTTGTGGCCACCACGTACGACGTGCTCGACGACGAAGACGCCAACGGCGAGTGCGACCACCTAGCCGAGGACGGCGAGGTGGCTGGCGCCAGCGTGGAGGTGACTGACCCCAAGGGCGACCCTGCGTACATCAGCCGAGGCGAGAAAATCGTGGGCTACGTGTTGGGCAAGATGGAGGACGACCCCGAGGCCGAAGACCCCACGCCCCACGGCCACATCACGTCGTTGGCGGTGATGCGCACGTACCGGCGGATGGGTTTGGCGGAGAAGTTGATGCGGCAGGCGTTGTACGCCATGTGCGAGACGTTCAAGGGCGAGTACGTGTCGCTCCATGTGCGCAAGTCCAACCGGGCTGCGCTCCACTTGTACCGCGACCTGTTGAGCTTCGAGACCACGTCCATCGAGAAGTCGTACTACCAGGACGGCGAGGACGCGTACGCGATGCGCAAGACGTTGAAGCTCGACGAGATGCTTCCGTACCACGGCCACGCCGAGGCCGACGACCTTACGCTGGACTTGATCTGACCCCTAGAATAATACACCTACGCTCACCAGAATGTATGATACACCTAGTGCTACACCTAGTACGACGATGTGAATATTAATGCACGTACGCCTATGCTGATTCTGATCTGACCATTCATGCTATTATACCTAGTACCGCTCCTTCATGCGTGACGCCACCGTGCGCAAGTTGCCGTAGACCTTGCCCGGCGGCGAGCCCAAGATGAGCGACACCACTGCCTCACGGGCCATGCGGATGTGCGTGAAGCCGCCCAAAATGTGGATCTTGGAGTCCGCCAACACGATACGCGTGCGCGTGGCGTTCTCGATGGCAAACTTGGTCTTGCCGTCCTTGCCTGCGATACGGCCGATCGCACGCAGCAAGTGGTCGCCGGTCAACGTCTTGACGTCCTTCACCTCGAACGTCTCGATATATAGGTCGTCCAACCGCAAAAGCGCAATGGCGTCGTCCACGTCAAAGCCCAACGTGAACGCCTTGATGAAGTCTGCGCCCTTCTGCAACGCACCGACGTCCTCGGTGGCCTTGTTGGTGCGCAACTCCACCGTTTTGGTCTTCAAGTTCATCCGAACCTGCAACTTGAGATGCTCCACCAAGGGTGGGTAGATCTTGACCCACGTGTTCTTCAACGGCGTCATGCGGTGTGGGGGGACGGCCACCTTTCTGCTCTCGAGCTTGACCTTCATGCCGCTCTTGGCGGCCGCGGCGAACTTGGGCTTGCCTGCCTCGTCCAAGACGACTGGACCGGCTGGTGCCTCCTCCATCTGCTCATCTTCTTCGGGTGCCTCCTGCTCTTGAGGCACGGCGTTTGTGTTGATCAACGTGTCATCTTCTTCGGCTTCCACGGGCTGGACAGCCGGGGCCTTTTTGATTGCGGTGGGTGCAGCCATGATGGGATGAGATCTGTGAGAAAATTCAGATAGCGATGAGGCGCACGTGACTACCCCGGACTCACAGGCAGGGCCAGGGCCACATCTCGAACGCTTCGCTATATCAAGCGACCAAACTGGCCATTGATCGCCTGTCTATTCACCTCGGCATGTTCATCGCCGGCATGTTCCTCGCAGGCATGTATGATGTCGTCCTCACTCGAGCGCACATCCAGACTGCGAAATCATAGGAATCAATAGGTATGGTCTACTGTCCAACTCTTGAGCTCTACTCGACATTCGCTTTCGTTCGCCTCTGTTAGATCATCCGTATCGTCTTCTTTGGCGTTCTTTTGTTCATCGTGTCATTGGGTCATTGAACATTGGTGGGTTCTGGGTAGTCCTGTCTATCTTGCGCAACGGAGATTTTTCTCTCCTCCACAAACCCAGCATGATGCCCCGGCCCTTGCCTCGACCTGGCTTGCTCGGCGCCCGGAACTTTTTCCGGCCCATGAGGCACGCCCGGCTCTTCTCCACAGAAAAGCCAAAGGTCACAAAGTCCCAGCTCTTGGCCCAGGCAACGTCGTCCTTCTCCCGAGCTTGGGTGCACGTGAAGTGGCCGCTCACCAGAAACAACCGCCCGCTTTCGCTCGAGGACTTCTCGGCTGTGGCCTCGTGGTTGGTCATGGGCAACCTCCTCTGGGTTGTTCTCGGCACCACCACGTTTGGCTTGGTTGCGATGTACTCGGTGGACCAGGTGGACAAGTTCCGCCAGTCGGTTTTGGGCGAGAACGATGAGAGCGTCAAGGACGACAGCTTCCTCGGCGGCTTGGCCGGCTCCATCTTGTCGCACGGCCTCGGGCTCAAGTTCGTTTTCGAGAAGGGCAACGTCATGCCCGAGCTTGCCGACGGCATGCTCAAGTTCAAAAACGTCAAGGTGTACTCGACCAGCACCGACGACGAGCACGACCGCATGGTGTTCTCGGCGCGCATCTCCCAGCTCAACATGGACTTGTCGTTCAAAAAGTGGTATGAGGGAAATGGGCTCGTCGACAGCATGGAGATCTACGGCATCCACGCCAAGGTGTACCGCAACTACGCCACGGCGGCGCGCGACGGCGAGCTTTTGACGGAGAAGTCGAGCACGCCGTTCAATGCGATGGCGCTTTCGTTCAGCAGAGACAACGACTCCAACAACGTGCACAGCGACACCACCAACTACAACTACGAGGAGCTCGAGCAGGCCATCCACAAGAACCGCTCGCAGCTCATCGACGCGGACTACCGCTTGTCGCTGGTGCGTGTGCACGACTCGTTCTTCGAGTTGTACGAGAACAACGACACCCAGCCGTTCCAGATGTCCATCTTCAACTGCGACTTGCCCCAGTTGCGGGGCGACCGGTTGTTGATCGACTTCTTCAACGCCAAGAACGTGACCGGCGCCGTCAACAACTCCATGTTCACCATCCACAAGCGCCAGACGTTTCTGGACAGCGACAACATTGTGCGCTTCAAACTCGACGGCATCGACATGGGCTCGTTGTCCATGGCCAACCCGCAGCTGAAATTCAACTGGATTGTCAACGGCAAGGCGGAGATTGTGGCCGACATACGCATGCCCGAGGAAACGAAGGCGGCCGCGGCCACCGGCGCGTTCCAGAGCGTGCTAGACGAGTTCAAGGGCTTGACCAGCCCAAAGGATAACGGCCACGACGCACCCTCGGAGAACAGCTTGTTGAAGGGCGCCATCAACGCGCTCTACGAGACGTTTTCCAACCAGAGGGACAACGAGGAGGACCTCAACGACTCCGACTACGTGATCGTCAACGTCAAGGTGAAGTTCAAGAACTTGAAGGCAACCTTGCCCCTGCACCTCCCCATGGCGTCGTCGCGCGCGGTGCCGTTCGTGACGCTCCAAAACTTGCGGCAATTGATTGCCTACATCAACAGCATTGAAGACGGCAAACCGCTCGTCATCAACACCACGGTGATCGAGAAGATCTCCGACTTGTACAATTTGGACAACATCTCGCAGACTCGCGTCTTCGACGCCATCGTCAGCGACATCTACGACGACTTGTTGCACTTGATCAAGTTGGACGAGAAGCGCATCATGGACGAGAAGTCAAGCATGTGGTCCCACTCGGTGGTGAGCCAGCTCTTGCTTCTCGGCCTCGGCGTATTGGCATAACACTTTGCATACAGTAATGATTCATGGATATTTATAACACCTGTAGATGTATTTATGCTGGTCTATGGCCTTGGTCGCTGGATGAGTGGGGCCGTCAACTTGGCACGCCGGCCCATGAGATCCTGCTCGAGTTCTTTTTCCACCGGCTTGGACCCGATTCCAAGCACAGCGCCCTGCTGCCTGTGGGCGAGAAGCTCGCCAGTGTCGTTTTTCGACTTCTCGCCGGTCCAGCCCATGCCTCGTAGGAGAGCAGCACCAAATTGGTCCACAGGCACATCTTCGTAATCCTCATTAGTGTTCTCCAACGCTTCTTCGCTGCGTGCCATTTCAATCACAGCGGTGCCAGACTCGCTGAGCAGCTCGCCGCTTAGAATAGACTGGCGAGCTTTGGCATCAAGGTCGTCTTTTGAGCCTGGTTCTGAAGTGCCCTCCGCACTTGTAGCGGCTTTGCCACTTTTGATTAGTCCAGTAGACAAAGTGACAGGTCTGATGATGAGCGGTGTGTCTTTGGCCACGGCAAGTTCGCCTGAAAGGGCTCCATCTTTCGAGTTGAACCCATCGATGGAAGTTTTGATTCTTTCCTCCTTCACAGTATCCCCTAGCACGTTCTTCTTCGCCCCTACTTTCAGCAACCCTTTTGCCGCATTGGGCTTATTCACCTTTCCTTTCAAGCTGAACTGGAAGCCAGCCATCGGATCAGCTGCAAACGTGTGGATGGTCACCTAGGTGCAGGCCACTTGACAAAGAGTAGGCTAACCAAGGACGATTGGAGAGTGTCCCACTGAACGTAAAAGATAGAAAACGGAGATTTACTTCTCGCTTCAGCGTGCTTTTGTTGTAGTTGCCCTCTTGAAGTAAGTCTACGCACTAACATCTCTTCGCGATTCGCGTTTTGATTTCCAATAATGCCATGCTGCAAGGACTGGAACAGTTATTGGGTATAGACCCTCGACTTTTCGATCCGCAGTTGACTTCCTCCGACTCTCTCTCGGAGCCGGATTCCAGCTGTCCTACCAGCGGAGCAATAGCAGACGACGTCACTGAAGTCGATTCGTTTGTTGATGCGAATGTTCCAGTGGAACCTGAAAGATCGGCCTCAAATGGGCTTATGTCTCTACTATCTGGGAAGCAGGTCAAAAAGAAACTGCAGAAGAAAACATCCGGCCGGTTAGAGTCTCTCTCTAGCGGTCCTGAACTAAATATCGACGCGTCCGGGTACCACAAGCAAAGTATCATAGAGGACAACATGGCCGAGCTCGAAAAGAAGATATACTCGTCGGTACGGAACGTGTCGGCAAGAAGTTTGTTCGAGATGCTAAAGAAGCCATCGGACAAGCATAGGGTCGAGGTTGATGTTGAGTCTACTCTAACAAGTACTGTGGAAACCGTGGAACATGTTGAAGTACCAGACGAGCCTGAAATTGACTTTGACCTGATTGTACAGAGCCATGGGAAGCGAGTCGCCGCAAAGGATCTCTTTGCGTCGTTTGCACCCAAGAGAATCAAGAATTCGAAAGGTGCGTGGACATTGAAGGTTCGTCTCAAGATTGATCCGAAAAGGTTGGCCCAGATCAAGAAAAGTGCTCCAGATGCTACCGCTCAAGGCGCACTGGGGCCAAACATGCTATCCGCGTTGATGCGCCGGAAGCCGGCTTTGAAGGTCACACTAAAACTCCCTGCTGAGTTCCTTCGAGAGACCGCCAAGTCCTTGAATCCCTTATACACCAAGAGGTCGGGGTCGCAGACCGGCAAAAGCGCCAAAAGCGTCTTCGCTATGATGATGCAGACGGCCACGCTGAACGCGAATCTCAAACTATCGCCTATCCAAAAACTAAAAGGGCTTGATCCTCTTCCGCTCTCCAGAGAGCTTATGCATGTGGTCCCTCCACAGGGGGACTCAAATATTACAGATGCCCTTCGGGTACTCAATGATATCGGAACAAGGCCACCTAAAGAAGTAGTATGTCGTTCGGACTACACTATGGATTCGCTACTACCGAAGATTGATCAGCCACCGCACCTCTCACAGCATGCCGTTTCTTACAAGGTGGTGGATCTGCCTGATGTGGAAAATTATGTGTCTATGAGGGCGCCTCTTGCATTCACCTCGCCTGCCCACGAAAGAATATTTCAAGATTTCCTTTGCTCGAAGCAGCCATCGGATCATTCCAACTGGCCCCAAAGGTTTCAGCCTTCTAGTATGGAATCCCTGCTTATTGATAAGGATATAATATTCCGAATGAAGAAGTGGTTTGAAAATGCGTTCGCCATCCTAAAAACGCAGTCGACCAAAACACCAAGAAACGTGAAGATCCGCGAGCAACAAAGGAGAATGAGGAAACGGGAAGCCGCCATGATGAACTTTGTTGTTGAGGACGACGAAGATGACGACAATGAAACAGAGGAAGACATCTTCGTACCCATATTGATTATCCAGGGCGCGAGTGGCTCATGTAAGTCTGCTTCCGTTTATGCCGCCATGAATGCATTGGATGGCTATGTTCATGAGATCAACACGGGTCAACAGCGCTCGAGAAAAGACTTGTACTCCTCCTTGCGGGAGTTTTGTACTTCCCAGATCATTCAACAAAAGAAGGGTGTGGTGCTCTTTGAAGATTGCGATATCTTGTTTGAGCAAGACAAGACATTTTGGACAGTGGTCCAAGACGTGATAAACTTTTCCCGTCGGCCGATAATCGTCACAGTAAACGATTTGGACGTTGTCCCCAAGAGCATTTGGGAACTCGCCGAGGAACAGAATTCTGTCATCTCAATGAAGACCGCCGACTTTGAGCATATGCGGCAATATCTCTGGTTATGTTCTTACAGCGAGCGTTATGATTTGAGCAACAGTTTGCTCAGCAAAATATTGAGAGAGTGTGCCACTCAAGCTGGGTACGATTTGAGAAAAGCTTTGATGTCCTGTCAGTGGTTATGCTGCAAAGAATTTATCCCCGAGGGCAAAATCTGTGAGGCTACTTACTCTCCGTTGAGTGGATCTACCTTCGATAAGCACGATGACTTAGAGCACATTGCGGGTCAATTAGAAGCCTTTTCAGTGTCTGATGTGGTCTCGGCGAACACAAAATCCAGCATCTTGCATGACGTTCAGTTGAATGAGCTACTAGATATCTATCACATTGACGATTCCTTGCATTTACAACAACCAGCTTTACCTTTCGAGCTCAACATCGGCGACCACATCCATGCTGATTTGACGCAAGACTACCTCTTGCCCGCGGCAAGGGTGGTCACGAACAACCAACTACGAACAGCGGTTCTTGATTTTGTTGCGTCACGAGCAAAGAAGGTTCCCAAATTTATTCAAGAACTAGGCTTGATCCGGGCCGCCCAAACCAGAAGCAGGTCGTCAACGGAGCTGTTTGAGGAAGCACCAGATACACAGGGCTTACCAGATACTTCTGTCTACTTCAGCACGCCAGCGACTGCATTTGCGAGAGATTTAGCCCCATTTGCTCGGCACTGGGCACGATTCCAAATGACAATCGACTCAATGGATCGTGAGCCGAAAGATGAAGGTGCGATGAAGATAGAAACGTTCATTAGTTGGAGACGGTTCCATTACCATGTGGACGACGTAATCCGTACATTAAATATGTGGTCAAATTAATCTGGTCCGGGATTTGAGCATTCCTCCCCCAAAGGATCTCGCCGCCTTGTGCTTGAAGTCCATGTTCTGTAATCTCCTCCATGCCTCCTCGATGTGATAAGGCTGAATGGGCTTGGCCAATTCGTCGGGCTTGTCAAACAAGTACTTTCTCTTGCGCTTGTTGATCTCCTTATTGAGCATGCCTGTTTTCAGCAATGACTGCTGGATAAGTTTCTCCTCGGCGGACTTGATGCCCATGGCCTCTTCTGTAAGCGAGCACACAATTTCGAAGGTGAGAAAGCCCAAAATATCAACAACGTCGTCATTTGGCCTGGACTCGCAGATCTGCGATATCAGCGCCCATTCTCTAAACTTCTTGGCCTTGCGAAATGTGAACGACGCTTGTCTGCATTCGGACCAGTGAACGTACTCTTCTTTCGTCATGTACTTCGTTCTTTCGTCAGCCATCTTCAACCTTTTGAGTGACGCAAGCGTGGCCGCCTTCTCTTCGTCGTCCACAGCCTCAGCCTCCTCGGCTGTTTCAAGATGCTGTTCACTAAACATGAACTGCACCTCCCATGGTAGCCGGATTTTCAGCTTTCTGTATCTCGTGAGCATCTTAGATTGGTCATTGGACGCTGTAGCAGCCCCGCCGCCTGCAGCTCCGTCCTGCTCTATAAAAGATTCTGTGCCTCCACCTTCATCTTTCGTGTTCTTACGCACATCTTTCCATGACAAGTAGGTGATGAGACGGTTGACCTTTGCACGGTCGTGTCGTATGAGAAATATGACGTCTTCCGCAGCAATGGACCTCGTGCCTCTTGAAGCGGCTGTTTTCGTTGCTTGTAGTAGAATCTCGATAACCTGGCCACGAACAATATCTTCGATGAGAGACGTGGTCTCAATGGGAGGGTCATTTGTTTCGCCCGAGACAAACATCATCTGCTGCACCTCAACGCGGTACCTGTACTTGTCTTGCGACATCGTGGGAACTATTTATGAGTAGGTTGATTGTATGAGGTAGATTGTCTGTGATATGTAGGTGGTTACTATGCAGAAGTTGATACTGCGAGAGCTTAGCACAGTTTAGAGTGGAACCAACTGGAAGGGCAGCTTGAATTAATATCAAAGATAGAGAGCAATTCACGTCTTGTGAATAGTATACTACTGTGACTGTCTTCAAGAAAGCAAAATTTATACCTGTTGAAGTACAGCTGAAGTAGCGGAAGTACGAACTGGGTCTAGGGAGCGGTTATGACTTTTAACTAGAGGGCAAGATCACGTTTACACAGTTATAAGACAGCCCAGGAACAGAGCTCTACCATCGGTATTTCAAATTTCTCTCCATCGGTTCTCTGCCCGTAAAGATCTCTTGGGTCGGGTAACGCTCAGCGCGAAAAGTATATAAGACCAAGCACAATTTTTCTCCTGCGCTAACTCAAATTGTATGTGACCTACTACAGTGAATATGATGACTCTGAGTGCATTTGGCTCGAGACTTTCTGTCGGTGTGGAAAAAACCAAGCTACCTTATTTCTTTTGGCTGAATATCACTGTTTTTTTGACTTGATCAATTACTAACATTCAGGTGCCACCATAAATATCGTTCCACAGTAGGTATTCGACATACCTACGCATTTCTCTAACTCCTTGAAGGAAGTCTCTATACTTGGTCACTTACTACTGATCGACTGCTCTACTTTTGTCTGACCGTTGCCTCTCGTCTACCTCTACTTCGTCTGCCTACTTCGTGTGCCCACTTCGTCTGCCTCTACATGGTTCCGTGTTCATCTTTTCTTAACCTACCCTTGACTTACGCCACGATGAGCACCACTAGCAAGATGCACAACGCTACCACGAGAATGCCGATGCACCAGTTGCTCGCGGTTTCCTTGTTCTTTTCAATGACGTAGTTGACCCTTCTGAGCCCCCGCTGGACCTTGTTGCCCACGGTATCCATCTCCTGGTCCAAGTCGTCGAGCATGAATCCCTGGTCCTCCAATTCGCCGCCCATTAGCGTGGCCTGCTGGTTCAAGTTCTGCATGGTCTGGTGAATCGAGTCTAGCTGTAGGTCTTGGGCCTGGATCATCTCCTGCTGCTGGAAGTGGTTGAATTCACGGTCCACCCTCTGTGTGTCTGAGAATGGGTTGGCCCCGTCATCCTGGCTGATGCGGTTGGACATGGTGGTGACCTCCCTCATGCGGCGTGGGTTCAGGACCCGGTCGTGCCATTCATCGCTCAACGAGCTGATTTTAGTCTGTAGCTGGGACAAGATCTGCTTTCTGCCGGCAATGTCCGACGAGCTCAAGCTGAACTGGGCCGGGTTGGACTCCGAGATGCGAACAGCCTGCTTCAAGTCCTCCAACGTCTCCGCCAACTCCTGGTAGGTATTTTGAAAGTCGAGCTTGGACTCCTCTGTGACGAACGTTGTCGACGAGATGAAGCTTTCGAGCCCATTGATCTGCGACCAGCAGTCCTCTTCCACCTCGTTGAAAGGGTCCATTGCACTCGTATGTAGTTCACTTCGCACTACTAGAGGCAGTATGACTGATGGCACCTTGAACCAGAAATCTAGGACACACCTATTACTAAACATAAAAGGCTGACGCTAAGTCTAGAGAGTCACTACCATGGTTGTATCCTTGGAGTCACACTCTGGTAGATTATTGTTGCAGCGGTAACGAATACTTTCTGTTTGCTTCAGATGTAGGAAGCTGCAAAACGAGACCGGAAAAAAAGAATGCTGTTGAACATTCGGTGCATTCACACATTCAGGAGAATAATTGCAGCATCAGCCGGTCGGCCATATATCACGCTACCCTTCTTATACTTTCTCTTACTTCTCGACCTGTGTGCGCGCACCCACTACAATGGATCCAGAGCCAAAGACAGAACCCATGCCTGCGCCAATTCAAGAGGTTTCTGTTGCTTCTATGTTAGCAGATGAACCGACTGCGCCCGAGGAGCCGTTGCCCAAGAAGGTGAAGGTGGAGGAGCCAGAGCAACAGATTCCAAACCACACCGAACCACCGGTCCATGAGATGGTAGGAGGGTCTTCTGTGCGGCGCTACTTGAACCAGCATCTCACGCAGCACCTTCTAGAGGGCTTAAAGAGGGTCAGTGCAAACAAGCCGGCCGACCCATTGCGTGAGTTGGGTGAATTTTTGATTCAGCGGTCGAAAGAGCTCGAGAAGGAAAACTAGACGAAAAGAAAACGGGGCAAGGACCTTGAACATCATGAATGAAGGTGCAAGAAGATGCTTAGATAAAAACTGATGGAGAAGGGCGGGAATCCCACAAAATGAACGCCTGATCAAGTGTGGTTACGATCGTCACATGTATGGACTCAATGAGTAAGTAGACGATCAGCAACGAAAGCGATGGGCTGCAAGAAGGTGGATCCAAGTTTAATGTATCATAATGTGCGCTACGTCAGTCGACAGTCTGAAATGAGTGCAAAACTTCCATTGCTATGAGAACTGAGCAATATCAAAATCGAAGGAACGGGACTTATTTTAAAGCACCACGAAACCGAAGTAACGGAAATATTTAAAGAGTAGAAGACGCTGTCAATTGTCATCGAACAGCGTTCGTACGGTTCCCTTTAGTTTGTCTTCTTGTCTACCTCGACTTGCTACCTGCATGCGCCGAAGCTATTCCTATCATTACTACTCCACAGATGGCGAGCGAGAACAACTTGCGGCCCTACTACGACCATGATACCTTTAATGCGGGATACTTGGTCATATTCAAGCCCGGTGTGGGACTAATAGACACTCTGACGAATAAACCGGTGGCGGCTTCGTTGGGAACGGTTTCCTCGCAAGCAGGAAAGCTTCTGGGGGGCACTTTTGGCCCAGGCAAGATCGGTCTCTCGGGCATGGGCTCCGCCCGTTCAGAATATGTCGCTGTGGATAAGAACTATGTTTATGATTTGGAGCTTCTGGAGTACTTTGACGTGAACAATTTGCTGGAGGTGTTTAAAAACTTGATGTTGAACTTCGTCAAGAACTACTGCAAGGTGCTCCTCTCTCAGCCGTTGGAAATGGTCCGCTTAGTCTTGCAAGTCGGCTACTTTAACTTTTCGTTACCGAAAGCAGACCAGAAGGATGCAACCTACACCAGGTTGAAGGATAATGTGGAGAACTCAGCGGTGCCTCTCGAGTTGAGCGAGTCGGAGGAGGACGAAATAGACTACTTTGGACTGGCGTCCATCCCAAGTACATCTGTGCATTGGAGTCTGAATAGCGCTCCGAACCAGAAAGTCGCCCGCAACCCACACAAGATTTACCCCGTTTCGCAACATACTGTGGATATCATGACGGCTATTGCTGCGAAGGACGGACCGTTTGCCCTCTTCAGAGGAATCAACGCTTCTTTCATTCATTATACGTTGTCGCACACGATCGAAGCGTGGGTCACGGGTCTCTTTTCGCCGTTCTTGAACATCCCGGATCCGTTTTTCTTGGACTTGACCCACTCCACCGAGCCTCTCAAGTCGCTTGGTCTTTCTGTGGTGGCATGTGTTCTCGCGGGCTTGGTCTTGATGCCGCTCGATTTGATCAAAGTGAGAATGATGTTGACTCCTTTCAACAAAACATCGCCGCTGGAACCAGCCAGCGAGTCAAGTTCCGCTGCTGACTCCACCGCTGATGCCTCTGCGGGTGCATCTGAATTGGCTGTCGTAAACACAAGGTCAGTGAGAGAGTCCATCAGGCACTTCCCAGTCCCAGTGTTGTTGAACCCTCCTCCAACCATCACGCTTCTCACGATCTTGCATCAGGTCTCGACCACGGTGTTCCGCAAGGCTGCCCCTTACTTGTTATTCGTTCGGTACAACATTGACTCGTACCTGTCACCCAGCTTGTACACCTTAGGTAATCTAGTGCTTCTGATTACAGAGCTTTTCATCAAATTACCTGTCGAGAATCTTTTGAGGAAAGAGCAATTGCGCTTCTTGTTAAAGCCAAAATCCATCGAGGAGGACCCCTACAGGGTGGTGACGATTGACAACCCCCAGGAAAACCTCATTGTCACGTTCAATGGGTGGAGCGTTGACCATCTTTTGGACGAAGACAATAAAAAGATCAGCATATGGACGCGTGTGCGGCTCTTGGGACTTTTCAACGGCTGGAGAGTGGGAGTGTTAAACGTTATTGGCTTTTGGGGATATAACATCTTCAAAAGTAGCGCCGTCTTGGCGGAAGAGCGACTCTAAGAGCTCGTTCATGCTTATACTCTTTCCTGTTACATATATTAATGCTTAATGATACGTCGGCAAATCATAGGGTATGCTATTCATAAAGGATCCTGTTGGTTCTATAAATAGTGTCACACAGATAAATTTGTTGCTTAGAAGTTACACAGGAAACAAGTTCCGTCCATCTCTCTTCACTCAGATTACAACCGCAAGAATGTAGGTGAGCAGGGCTAGATTCAAAAGACTCACCTCTTGCTGCAATGGGCTGCAAATTCCTGCATGAATAACTGTACTATAAAAGGCTGCAAGATGTTTGTGATCTACTTTCCTCTTCCCATCCCTTTTTTTTCTCTCCAAACTTATTAGATTCCAGAAAAGAATCTTTCTACCACTCTTAAAGATCTCCCCTACTCCCTCTTTCAGCTCTAATTGCTCTCATTACCCTTCTGTACTCGGCGCTAAGTGAACGTTCTTGGCGAAATGTGGTACCAACCGCTCATGTCGTTGTTCCGCTCGGAACGCAAAGCGCCCACAAAGCAAGATTTACAAGTTCAAGTCAAAACACTTAGAACCGAAATCAAAGGTTTTGCTGACGAACTTCTCGAACTTGCTGTTCCTTTGCTGACACCACAAGTCGGGGAAGGGGAAACGATATTGAAGCTGGCGACAAACGATAGCCAGAGTCTCTGCAATTCTTGTGTCGCAATCTCCGAAACTGGAGGCACTCTTTCAGCCTCGAAGTTCGAGCCTGAGTTTGTACCTAAACCTTTCAAACTCTCGCTAACCACTACGAGCGAAGTAACCGAGAATTTATACGTTTTCGATGAGGCGTTTAGACCGAGAGAGGTATCTTTAGTGCTGTCTAGGGTAATTCATAAAAGGGCAGCAGCTGCAGCTTTTTTTGGATTATCCGACCTACTCCACAGACTGATCTCCACCACCCAATTCCACGATGACGCTTCCTCTACCCAAGCCAATCCTGGGATTGATGACAAGTTCTCTTCCCTTTCCCCGGCCCCAAAAGTGGGGCGCGTGGAAAGGCGAGAAGGAGAAATTTCTGCCGTTTGCGGATATGATTTGAAACCAAGACGCAGAAATTTCGGAAGTATTGTCAAAATTGTACGCAGCGACCAGAAGGCTGCAGCAAACAACACTTTTCCTGATGTCGCCGAAGGCAACTCATGGGTAGACTCGCTTACTCCCACGCCTCCCATCATTGCCGACGGTGTTACACGTTTAGTAATTTGTAATGAGGACAAGCCTCTGAGTGCAAGCAATTCAATGCACCCAGGAGAGCTTGGCGCTCACGAAACGCTGACGACTGAGAATGTCTTGCCAAACTTCAACGTTGCTGATGACACGTGCCATTACCACGAAGAAATCGAACAGTTGCAAGGCTGTCGGCCGTTGGAACCAGAATCGGTCGCTACAATGATCGAAAACGGGCTCAAACCACAACCCAGCGAGCGGCTTCGTTTCACTCGCACGTTCTACTTCGACAGAACGACTGGAATAGATCGCTATAAAGCTTCCGAGCCAGATCCTTACGAGGAATTTGTGCCGAATAAGTTCGATCCAGACCCCGAGCACCCAAAACAAAACTGCTTTGGGTTAAACCGTTTTCATGACCGATCTGCAGATATCAATGAATGGTTGTTTGGTATTTACTCCGGGGACAGGAATAGAAGGAATTATGAACATTCTAGGCCTGATCCATATGAAGAGTTCGTGCCGAACAAGTTCGATCCGGACCCCAACCGTCAACGCTTTTAAGTTGATTCGTGTTGACCCGTGCATTGACCACCATTGATACTTATTCACCGGGAAAGTTTGGCCTCACCGACCTCGGAACAATGAAATAAAGGGGAGGTGAGACAAACCAGTCAGATCCCTTCCTCATCGTCCTCAAAAAAAAAAAGGCTTTGTTGGAACAACCTGAAATTTTGTGCTTTTGAGCAGTAGTCAGAGTACTAAATCATACAATTTGTGGTGACAAATGAACGCCATAGAGTACTCTAGCTCATAACACTCTGTTTCAGACCTGGATCACCCTCCTTGTACTTGACTGTTTGAAACCATAGCGTGACCCTAAGATGAGTCGTTTCAAGAAAATTATCGATATGACCTCAAGTCTGGCCCGAAAAAGGCTTTGAGCAAACCATGGTGTTCGTCAATGCAAGGTATACTCCTCTGAAAGCAATGATGTCAGAGGTCAAAAATAAAGCACTTGGGGTTGCGGTCATAAGTTATGTTGTTGATTGTGACCTCACCAGCACAACAAAGGAGGATTCACCACGCCGATATGTTTCAGAATTCAAGCTTTCACGCTCGAAAATGAGCAGTTGAAGACTTGAAAACATATAACATCGTCCTGGGAAAATGATTCAAGCTACTAAAGGGGCTAAGTACTGGTTATCTGGCTTTCAAAACCCCGAGAATGATCTGTGAAACTCGAGGCATTTTAGTTGAGTGAAGCAACACGGTTAGAAATGAATCTTGTGCGAGCATGAATCCCGTTGTCCTTGTCCTTAGTCCCCATCCCGTCCCCATCCCGTCCTATCCCTGGGTTTGTGTTCTGTGCTTGATTTATTTCAGCTTTTGGAGCTCTCGATGATGCTTTGGTCTCAAGAATTGCAAAGAACTCTGGAGCGTGATGAAAATCAGATAGCCTCATAAGTAGTTTTGATCATTTTTATGATGTTGTTGGTGACTGTCCTTCTTGAAGTTTTGAAATGCCCCCGTTCCTGGCATTTCCCACCCGACACAACGCGAGCAAGCGAGCGAGTTGCTGTCACTCACCACCACTTCCTCCCGAGGTGGTGCTCTCAACAACTGTGTGAAATCTTCCTCAAACGTAAAACTCTGAGGGCCATCACTACAGTCGTTGATCGGTCGATTTACCAGACATGTACCACATTGTTTGTTGAGCGGCCAAGACTTCCTCTCCAGGAGGTGAAAAGCACTGTTATCTCGTTTTATTTCGCTTCGCATTCGTGAACCGAAGATGACGTACGGATAACAACTGCTTCCTCTATTCCCCTTGCTGCCGAGGAATAGGTCCGTGTCATTACCTCCAACGCAGAGCTCGTTCTGGTAAGGATCACGAAGGCTCCTTCGAATCGCTACGAAGAGCAGGACTGTCCGCCTCTTTCATGCTGCCGAATAGAGGTCCGCTTTGTCGCCAGAAGTCTTGCAAGGACGTTCTGGGATGACAGCGAAGGCTCCCTTCAACTTGAAGGAAGCAGGATACATTGCCTCTTCCCTTGCCGCCGCGGAAGAGGTCCGTCATCGCTGCCAGAAACGCTGAGGCATGTTCTGGAGCTATGGCGAAGCTTCCCAAAGGGAAGAGTGGTCTGCTTCAACTGTCCATATGTCGCCGAGTGCTCTCGTGGAGAGGTTACTTGGGGCAATGGCAAAAATCCACGGCGGGGGCTTCTAGGAGCCGTGCCGTGGTCGTTGGGTGTTCAATTGCGGTGCTGGCCGACAGTTGTTTCACTCAACGTGATGGTCAATCGCGTTGGCTGGATGATTGTCTGGAACTCTCAGGACGAAGGGGGAGAGGTATCCGGGAGCCCCAGTCAAAATCCACAGGTTGGCCAGTGGCCAGCCTGTGGTCGTCAGGATCGAAGAGTTGATTGGTGCTGGCCAACAACCTCCTTCCTGGCGCAATCCCACGGCACTCCAATGGGAGTCCGTGGTGGCGTCACGGACCAGGTAAGGTCCGGGCGTATCAAGAAACCCATGGAGGTACAGGGCTCCATGGTCGCTTGATCGGCCTCGAGCTAGAGAGCGGGAGCTGGCAGTCCTTACTGTCAGTCGCCGACCGACCTTTCGGAGGTGTGAAAATCCATGGACTATGCTACTTTACGGAGTAGCCCCGTGGTCATCCACATAAGTGGGTGGGGTGAAATCCAAGGACCTCCGCATCTTCAGGATTGCTTGTGGCCTTGGTTTCCTGAGTTGCAGTGCAGTGGTCAGGAAGGGTTGGTTTGCAAATCCAAGTAGTCGCTCAGGCTTCGGGGGTGCGAGTCACTTCCCTAGCGCTGCGCTGTAGACTTGGTCTCCTCACACTGCTATGCAGTGGAGCGGAGAAGTGTGTAGTTTTGGGGCTCGACGGGGCCCCTTTTCCTTTCGTTGGCCTGCTCCTTTTAGAGTTATCTTCGAGGTACGTTGAATTTCTTACTAACGACAGGTCGACCGGTTGACAAATTATCCAATCCAGATTGGCTCCTTGATCTTTCTCTTGAGTTTCTGTGGAGCTTGCCAGTATGCGACCCTTCGCTAGCATTCTCCTACGGGAACCAAATCTTTCTCTTTGGATCAGAAACATTTTGCTAGGACTTTGCTTGAGGCATGGTGTGGGGGAAACCCTGTTGAGTTTGTTCCGCATTCACTTACCAAAGTGGCTACGAAGTCTTCCTGTTGCGATTTGATCCCGATAGTGGATCCGGTGTGACGGAGCTTCTTAAGTCGGATACTTCATCCATGAGTTGCATCACGACTAATTGGAGCGCTGGCCAACTATCTGATTGGAAGTGTTTGAGCTCTGGGTGCAAGTCGAAGACAAAGAACATAGCCGATTTTCCGGAAAGTCCTAGGTTGGGTGATTACAGAGCATACAAAGCTGTGCCGCCTCCATTTGCAGGACTGAACTTCAAAGAAAAGTCTCATTGCTGGCGATGTTTCATTGAGCGCCTCAATTGTTGATTTCCTCCATGGATGTGCTTTCGACGGCGATCGAAGTGTTTGTCGCGGATGACAACTTTGATGGTACTGAGAAACAGGGGAATCAATAAAAGCGGGTGTTCGATGTTGCAAAGTCGGCAGCGAGGCGGCAGGAGGGAGGGTTCCTTATTGAACGGGTCGTCGATGCTGATGGTCTCGAGAGGTGGCTATGATTCATGGCAGGTCTTTCCACCTGACTTTCTTAAACAGTTCAGCTGGCAACAGCTCTGCTTACGTTGATCGCAGCTGAACAGGAGGAGAAAGTTGAATCGAGCTGAGGGCGTGAGTTGCCTTGGTGAAAAAGATCAATTGCAGCTCTGGTCAAGCTACTTGCGATCTGATTCGCGGGACTCCTTGCGAACTCGACTCATTTCACCTATCGAGACAGTATTTCTGCGAGCGACTCCGAGATATGAAACTTGACTCAAGCTGAACAAAGTTTCGTCGTAGAGTGTGATCGCCCCCTCACAAAATTTTCGGCTACCCGTGCGTGAAAATCTGAACCGTCGCATCTTGACGGTGTAGCCACTTGAAAATATCCACTTGAAATTAGGTTTCAAGTTTCTACTCCAGGATTGTCTTCAATCCTGGCGCACTATTCCTTGTGCCCCTTCATCCTACCACCAAATTTGTTGAGAATATATCCGAGGGTTACTTTCAGTTACCAAGGAGCTCAAAGTATACTCTCGGTGGGCTGCCTTCGATTGCTGAGGAATCGGTCGCAGAACCCACCAACCTCCTTCCCTAATTGGAGGTAACACCAAATCCATCCCTACCTCCTCGTGAGGTTAACACCCTACCCCTTCATCAATTTGGGGTTCTTTTTTTTTTTCCAATTCTGCTCAACAAAGCGTTCGAGGCAGAAAAATTGGCCATTTGCATCCGTAAATGGTCCGGGGTTGACTTGAGATAGCTGTATCTATGAGTATCCCCACCCTTTTTGAGATATTGCGAGATCGCTGGATCGAGGGTATCTCCGTTCCGATTCATTACAGTCGGAACACCATGGCCAAGGAGGGCGTGATACGGTCCCTTGGTGACTGGACTCACAGTCTTTGTGCCATTTCCAGTTGCAATTCCTCAGCAATTGCAACTGGAAGTCTCAGCGAGAATCGCGAGACAAAAAAAAAAAAATTCTCACTACTCCTCCCGAGTAGTGGGCCGGGGAGCATCATCAATTTTGCTCCTTTGGCGTACGTATTATTTGTTCTTGGATTCGGATCTCATACTAACACAGCACACAAATGGCAGAGTCCTATTGGGGCTCCCACGTTCTCAATTTAGCTCAGCATATAGAATCCTGTATGAATGCACAGTACTGTCTGCATGTAGAACTGGGCAAGTTGCATCCATGAGATAAAATTTGCCTTCTTTGAGTCAAGATTAATTTTAATTCTCAGCTCCACCCAACTTGCCGCTCTCTCAAATCCATTCGATAGTATGGTAGTTACTCGTTTCACTCAAACCACTTCCTTTTCGACTACCTGCGCTCCGGTGGTAAGTTATGCATCACGTGTCCGGCTTAAGTGTGTCACAGCAACATCTTACGAATATAAAATCGATCAATAGTTAAAAGGTGCTGCAAATGCAAATTATAGAGGAAAAACGCACTCGAAGATTCTGTAAAATAGTAATGTTTGTTGGCCGTATA
Organism: Helenozyma rhizophorensis; assembly: GCA_030573355.1. Classification (NCBI taxonomy): domain Eukaryota; kingdom Fungi; phylum Ascomycota; class Pichiomycetes; order Serinales; family Metschnikowiaceae; genus Helenozyma; species Helenozyma rhizophorensis. The sequence continues at coordinate 99,436 of JAJMDD010000020.1, forward strand.
AACTCCGAATCTCTGAAGGTCGTCGCCACAGTATTGCGTTGAAATCAATGTGACCTTCAGAATGCAGGGGATTTCTCAAAAACAAACAGAGTTGCAGCTCACCGTCCTTCATGAATTTAGTCTGAAGGTCTTGTATATAGAATTATCGACCTGCATCGTACTGGCTGCAAAACAGAACAGAGTATCTGCATATTGTAGTAAAAAGTATCCATCAGTTGATGAAGATAGCTGAACCTACCGAATCTTACTGATTATTACAACTCATGGCCAAAATATAACGCCTTGAGTGATTATTTGTGCATATACGATGATGGAGTGGCCATGTATGTCTAGCTTCGTCTTTTTTGGTCGAAGAATTTGTTTCTTTCAAACTAGTCGTCGTTCACCAGATCACTATCCGGACCTCTGACCCATCAGACTCATCAACCTGCCAATGAGATCTACTACGACTACAAACAGTTTATATACTACGATGACAAGTCGCTCCAGGTCATCCCCGAACCTTTCGACAAAGAGAAGGAGAGGGTCGAGCTTCTCCTCCAGATATTAAAGGAACTCTATTGAGTTATTGGGATTTACTTCTTTTCCATAATATTCTGAATCTGGTTTATAATGATACTGCATTGTAGGTCGTGCAGAGCTAAAAGAAAGAAACGAAATGTCTTCTATCGACGATTCTTAGAGTTGAAGCTTCGGGGATTGTTGTGTCATAATTGTAGTCGAATCTTCAAGTTTACTTTCTGGCTGTTGAGTTTCTTCAGACTGGGTATTCTTACGTCAGGCACTCTTCGGGAAATTCTATTCTGATCATTTCCGACAGCTGGTTGGTGTAAATGAGCGCAAAACAAACTACCATTTATGGGGTTTTCTGAACGTATTTAATCGAAGCTAGCTCTCAATTCAGATTTCATACTTCAAGACCAATCCATTCAAACCCGGTTTTCCTTTTCAACTCTCTATAGTGGTGAACTTTTCTCGTATACTCTCGACTGCAGGGCGAAGAAGATGATCCGTCTTACCTCAATTCAACCCGCCTCCTCATTTCAGACCCACATTTCTTATATACTTATACTGTAGTTCATTTTCTTAGATAAGATCAATCCGTTAAAAGCACTTCATTTCTCGCTAGAATTCAGTGTAGTTTAGAAATTCGGTCTCTTTCATTTTTCTTCCTGACTTCCAGTTGTAGCAATTATGAACTTCGTACATAGTGATGAATATGAAAGAAATTGCCTCTATTTCATGAATTGGTGCCAATGTAAATAGCTTAACGCATGCGAGTTTGCTCAGGTATCGCTCAAGATAAAAGAACTTGGCTCCGAAGGTAGTCAAATGCCCTCAAACGCTCGAATAGCCCAAAATCCATGCTTCAATGTGTTCGACATAATGAGAGTAGTGTGAATTTGGAGTTTAACTAACATTCTCGAATTGTACCTCGGTTTTGTTTGCAGTGTTCATGTTAGCATCTCTGATGGTTTGTATTCAAACTTCAGAGAATTAACGAATATTTGAACCTGACCTTGGATCAAATAACTCACCACCAACAACATACAAATTTAACTTGAAGCACTTTCGTTCTCAAGAATGCTTTACGTTCTATGGATGATTCATCTGGTTCCACAATTTAATGACCTTCTTTAGAAACTAGTTGTCAAACGACAACAGTTGTTTCTTACTAAATCTCCTATAATACTCGTTTTGATCAACGCAGGCTGGTCTCTTGCAAGCTCGATGGCTGATTGAGACCCAGATTCTTACTCCTGAACGAACTACTAGAATTAATCTGCGAAGAAACCAAGACGCTTGTAACACATAACTCTATGTTGCTTGTCGCTCCTGGTTTTGAACAATGAACCACGTTCCGTGACGTTTTTTTATATGCTAAGTGAAGTCCGACGCCATTACCGATCCTAATACTGTACTAGGTGAAAGACAATAGAGGGGGAAACCAGATCCGCTGAGTTCTAACATACTACTCTATTAGCTAAAACTCTTAAACTTCATAAGTCTTAATGTCGTACTCTTATACATTCTCAGCAAGGAGACTATAACTCTCATACAAAGAATAATCTTCAAAATTGAGGGACTTTACCTTTCCACCATTCGGAAAATATAACGAAGATTGGTTCCCCAGGATCGATATTCTGTAATTCTCTTAGATGTAATTTTGGACATCCGAATCAAAATTGTGGTGTCCTTTTTGATTCAGCCCTTCAACACAAAGCATTGAAAGGAACGAATTCGACTCATAAAGGTGGCGGCCTACTAAAGCACAATCGAGCCTCGAGCAGCATTTTCACCTTACGATCTTACTCTACGAATGGCGGCAAACCGTAGCACGATACAGCGACGAGCCCGAGTTGTGGCCCCGCCTGGGAAAAGTTCTTGCAACCAAATAACTGAATGATTGCAACACGCAAATGTGGCTTGGAATTGTAATTTAGTATCTCTGCAACAGGGCTATTGCTTCCATGCAAGTGAAATTGGTGGAGTGATGTGTTCTACGACTGAGAGCACTTAACGAGAGAGAACGGATCCACGTATGATCTCTCTACACACGTGAATATATATAACGACCGGTTGAATTTTCCAACTGAGGCCAACAGAATCTCGAAACGAAGAGTCGAAGCAATTTCCTCGTTTGTAGTATGGAATAGATGAGCAAACATTGTACTCTTGGTGTGATACTTCATGAAGTAATTCACCGACTCAAGTTAAAGCCCATAGTATCACTGTGTACGTTCAATAGCTACTAACAGCTCAAATTATAGAACAATGACCCTTCTCTGACGAACAAACTGCGCTCTTCAAGTGCTGAGCACTCGTTTGCCCTTCTTCTATGGACATTCTACAGTCCGTAGTAGCTCAATTGAATCTTGAGGGCTTCATTGGACTATTGCAATCGGTTTCCCTCTCGAAAATTGGGTATGAACTCGCCAACTGCAAGTTGCATCTTTTCGAAGCTCAAGTTTTTGCTCTGAGAGCGAAAATGAGAAAAATGGGGTACGGGTGTCGATTTGCAAAAAAAAACCATAGTTAAGAGATTCTTCAAAAGCGGTGTTCCAGTTGAGGGTAACGCAACGCATTTGATGAACCCCGCTCTTTATATTCGCCTTTACGTCCTTGCGAGGAGTCGTTATCGATCTAAATGTCCTGCATTCTCGTAGTTTTCGCTGACCTGTATCGTGTTAATTCAATTTAGCATTCTCTACATACCCGCCTGAATTGTGGAGATATTTATCTGTAAACGGTTTCTTCTGATAGAGCGTGCTTCATTGTCTCCATTAAAGCTCTAAATGAACATTCTCGTCGTATTTTGATGTAATGAAGGCTCGATTCTAAAAATGTAATTCCTAAAATTCAACTTGGTTGCAGTTTACTCATTTTTTCTCTGACCGAGCTCTAATATATATTGGTAAGTAGCACGAAGGTTGCGGAACAACGCTGAATGCTCTAATTCTTTAGGAGAGTGTATCTCACGTGGTGGTAGTGTTTTGAAATTTTGAAATGTTGAAGAATTGCTATAGTTTGTGCAACGCAATCACAAAATTGTCATTGAGCAGCTAGGGCCTTGCATCAGGTTATCTACTTTCCATGACATCCATTCGCTCATCATAAAATTAGGTACGTGTGCGATGATTGCAAGAAGTTTCCATTTATGCCTTTAATTTCGCCTCAGTTGAACTTCAAAATCGAATCGCGCTCTCGAACATCGTCGGCAGCCAGAATGTCTGCTTGCCTGGCCCGTAATTAGACTGAAATAGAAGCAAACGGACCATCAATGACCTAAAAATTGAAATTGAGAACTTCATTTCTCAAGAAATCAACCTTCTATCCTGCGCTCGAAGATGAATGCTCTGGCTCAACACCATTTAGACCTTCTTTAGGCCGTTTGTCTTGGGAAAGAATTACGTTATTTCAGTGAGGCTATATTAGTATTCGCATTTGAAGTCAATCCAGGCTTTTCTCTAGTAGTTCCTAAAATCGATGGCCTGTGAGGTTCGATCTCGAGCGAGATACTTCAGTCACTCTTGATTGACAACAGACGGTTTAACAAATTACTCCAAGACCCCGTCTGCCTGACTCTGAAATTTGCATAAGGTTACAGTCGCCACATGCTAATTGTTACCCGATGAACCGTACCGCTACTGTTTACTAATTGGCGATCTGCACGAGCGTAGAATGGATAGGCTGAACTCTTAAGGTACAACATTATCTTAAGCTTTAAACTTGATTAAGTTCAGTGCAATACTAAGTGCGAGGCTTAACTGAAAGATTCTCCCGTTTGAGTTTCTATTCAGCAGCACTCCTCAATGCAAACAATAATGTTAAATGTTCATGGTCCTCACATTTCGACATCGGCAATCTATATTAAAGGTGAGAGACAGAGCATTGAACTCAGAGCACGACCTAGTATTATGTCCTCTTCGAGAGGTTCTTTTCTTTTTGTATGGAGAACACAGTCGAGCGATTGATTTGTACGTATGCCCAACTTGAGACGTATTTGCAGCAATGCTCTGAACAAAAGCAACACAAGAATCTTGCCTTGGCATCATTATATATAGTGAATCATAACTCTGTGATCCGGCGATCGACACCATCTAGCTGAAACAGGTCAAGATATGCATTCCACGACTGTAGCACTCAACGAGAATACAGGAGATCCATCTCCAAATCTCTCCAACCTCCTGAAATATGTTTTAGAGCGATTATATTGACGACACAGGCCGAAAGGAATTCAAAATTCTAGAGTTGAAGCACTTGGCTCATTCGCAGGTCAGACGAACGAGGGATCAGGGTATGATTTTCATGCAGCCTTTCGAACATTTCCAATGGAACAAAACTAGGGCCGAAAATATCATCACACGTCTCGAGAACCTACTAAAAGTCCAAATTGAGCAACTAAGGCCCATGTCTGACGAAAGAGCTCATTAAGTCCAGAGGTCACTCGGGCACCCTACAATTGAGGAACTTCTACGGTCTAAAGTAGCTCAATGCATTCTTGAGGCCCATATTAGGGTATCACATTCGGTTTCCTTCTCTAAAATCGAGTAGAAACCTGCCAATCGTAGTTTGCATCTTTCGGGGCTCAAATTTATGCTCTGAGAGCAAAATTGAGAAAAATGGGGTACGGGTGTCGATTTGCAAAAAAAACCATAGTTAAGAAATTCTTCAAAACTGGCCCTCCAGTTGAAGGCAACGCAGCGCATTTGAAGTGCTCCACTCTTCATATTCGCTTTTATGTCCTAGCGAGGAGTCGTTATGGGTCTAAATAACCTGCATTCTCGTGGTTTTCGCCGATCTGTATCGCGTCAATACAATTTAGCAATCTCTACATACACACCTGAATTGTGGAGAAAATCACTTGTAACGATTTCCTCCAATTGAGCTTACGTTATGGTATTGAATGAGACTCTAACTGAACGTTCTCGTCTGAAGTTGATGTAATAAGAGCTCAGTTCTGAAAATTTAGATGCTAAAATTCAACTTGTTTGCAGTTTACTCAATTTGGCTCCAAACAAACTCTGAGTAGTAGCAGCTAGTAGCACGAAGAGTACACAACAACGCTATATTCTCTGAGTTCGCTAGAGAGAGTGTCTCACGTTGCAACCAAGTTTTGAAATTTTTAAAAGTTGCAGAATTGCTATAGTTTGTGCTGTGCAGTTGTAAACTTGTCACTGATCATTGAGTGACGTGGTTTCGACTACCAATTTTACATGTAATTTGTCAGATCGTCATAAAACGCGGTGTGTGGGCCATGGTCTGAAATAGTTTCCATCTTGGCCTTTGTTTTCGCCTCAGTTGAACATCAAAATCGATGCGCGCATCCGAATAGCGTTGGCAGCCAATTATTCGGGGCGTCTGCTCCGAATTTAGACTAAATTAGAGGCTGGTATGGTAAATTTAATGACAGATTGAACCACTTATACTAGCAAAGCTCTCACACAAGTGCTTCTTGTGTCTAAATTGAGAGTTGTCTAAATGCGCTGGTAGATGCGATGCGGCTGTGACACTCTCGACAATCAAGTACATTCACCGCAGTATGTACGTCTCACCGGAGTGACGTCCACGGCTCTACGTCTCTTCGCCGCAGTTAACTCTTACATGCGTCAAGAAACCATCGTTGGCCAAGTAGACGAGACCACAATTCGCTCGCAGCTAACGCAACTATTCACGCGAGGTGAAACCGAACTTCTCGCCGTTCAACTTATAAGCATCATTTACGATCTCTAAGCAAGGCTAGCCTTGCCCGTTGGTGTTCCGCCCGTAATGGTTGGTGGCCTCTGCGTCCTGCGTGTTGAGTACATGGCCCCGCGCTATCTCAGATTGAAGAAACCTCCAAGTCACTCAAAATGGCCTCAGCGGTTGCGTACGACCCCGACGACTTTGAGAATAATAACCCATTCGCAGAACCAGAAGAGCACACAGCTCACGAAGGCGAGCAGAGCACCATTGCCGAAGAGGAGCGTGAGGCAGAGGGTGCCGAGAACGAGACAGAAGACCGCGATGAAGCACAACAAACACCCGAGGGCCAGCTCTCGAAGGAGGAACTTATAAAGCTTCTTCCCGAGCGATTCACGAATAAGTACCTGATCCATCTTGTTCTTCGAGCGGTGGAGAAGAACAAACCAGGCAACCCCATGTTACGGTTTGACGCCAAGGTTCGAGGTTTGCCCAAGTACCGCCAGGCTACATACAAGGACATCCGCCGAACGTACAACGAGGTGGTGAAGTTCAACAATTACCTCGTCATATCCAACTTGGAGGTGTTTGTGCCCGTGATTCCGCTGCCCCAGACATCGTACCCTTCTGGCGGAGACGACGAGGCGAAGCAGCTAATGTACGTGTGGCAGGAGTGGATGAACCGCGTCACGCGCAACCCGATCTTGACGCGGGACGAAGAGTTTGTGTTCTTCATCGAGAACGACTTTGGCTACTCGGTGATCAACTCCAGCCGCAAGTCGCTGGTGGCGTCGGGGTTTGTGCGGAAAACGCTCAAACAGTTGGCGGTGCCGTACGACCCCTACGAGGAGCTAGCCGAGTTCCGGCCGCAGATCAAAGCCGCGTACCTCTCGTGCCAGCGGTTGCACAAGGCGTTGAAGAAAAACCAGAAAAACGAGCAGCAGTTGGCGCAGCTCTTGAGCGAGTTGAGCACCAAGTTGAAGGGCTTGTCTCAGTTCGAGACCGTGCACGCCGGCATGAAGAACATGTGGGGCAAGTTGGGCAAGGTGACGCAGATCCAGTCGGAGCTCACGTTGATCCAGCTGATCAGCGATATGGGGTCGCTTGGCGACGGCGTGCAGGCGATGGTGAACGACTTCTACGAGATCAAGGAGGCGCTCACCAATAGGCACCTCATCATGCGTGAGCTTCTCCAGGCGCAGGCACAGACCAAGGCGAAGCACGTCCAGGCGACGAAGATCAAGGGCAAGTCGTCGCTCGATCCGCTCAAGGTGGACGAGGCGTTGCGGTCGCTCGAGTACGCCACCAAGGCGGAGGAAAACCTCCAGATGCAAGTGCGGCGCATCCTGGCCGAGATGATGTTCGAGCGCAAGGAGACGGTGGAGTTTGTCGAGCAGAAGTTCCGCAAGATGACGAAGCTGTTTACGTTGGGGCGCGTGGATCAGCACCGGCGCATGCTCAAGCACTTGGAGGGCATCCGGCTCGACGTGCGCATCATCGACGAGAACGGCGGCTTGTCGCGGCTCAACCGCGACAACTTGACGCAGATGAAGCACAATCTCCCGCAGTCGCAGGCTGCTGCGGGGGACTCGTGGACCTCGCGCACGTTCCGCAGCCTCAACACGGAGCAGGCCGAGAAGGACCTGCGCACACGCGAGGAGGAGGGCGTCGACGCGGCGCAGGCGGCGTCGGTGTTGGGCGTAGCGACGTTTTAACAGTACACCGGCATCAGAGTGTAGACGAAACTACAGTATGGAGATGAAGCGTAAGTTCGAAACCAGACGTGTTAGAGTATTGACGCTACTAGTTGACGGTGTATCTCTTCTCGGCCTCCTTCCAGTTGATCACGTTCCAGATGGCCTTGAAGTAGTCCGCCTTGACATTCTGGTACTGCAAGTAGTAGGCGTGCTCCCAGGCGTCGATGGCCACCAAGGGCACCAAGGGGCCCGTGAGGGTGTCCTGGTTCGCGGTGGTCACAACCTCCAACTGGCCGCCGTTGTCCTTGTTCTTGGCAATGAACGCCCACCCGGAGCCCTGGATGCCCGCCAACTTGTTGTTGGTGATGGCCTTCAAGTTGTCGAGCGAGCCAAACTGCGCCTCGATCTTCTTGGCAAACTCGCTGTCCGCGGCCGGTGGCTCGCCGCCGCCCTGCGATGGGGGTGCCAAGTTCTTCCAGAAAAGACAGTGGTTCGTGTATCCACCGCCGTGGAAGTTGATGGCCTTCTGCAACTCGATGGTCTTCTTAACCTCGCCCTTGGCCTTGGCCTCGGCGTGCTGCTCAATGGCCTGGTTGTACCCGTTGACGTATGTCTGGTGGTGCTTGGTGTGGTGGATCTCGTTGATCTTGGCCAGGATGTGGGGCTCCAAGGCAGCGTAGTCCCAGTCGAGGTCGGGGAGCGAGACCTTGGTTCTGACAGCGCCGACAGAGGCAATTCTGCGTGCGGAGGTTCTGATGGAGCAAAGCATGGGGAAGTATTGAGGACCGAGCAACTCAAGTGCACTCCGCAAGTTCCGCTTTTACAAGGCTCGCAATGCGATTGGTCCACACCGCAGCCGTGGCTGCCGGTGCCCTGGGATGTCGAATTGTACGTCGTCTCGAATCGCGTGCCTGGGCTGGAGCCCATTGTGCAACCCAATTTGGTCGACCAATGGCGCCGAAAACGAGATCTGCTGCAAGTAGCGTGGGCAGCTCACACTTACGCCACGTGCAAGGGCCTACGTAGTCGCCGGGCACGTTTGCAGGCCCCGCCGTGCTACTAGATCCGTAGATGCTTTCGGCCTGTCAGGTGTTGTGGAGCTGAGGTTGAGGCATTTGATCACTGTGGCTCATAGTGGTGGACGTTTCGCTTAAAAGAGCCAGACAAACCCGAATCAGACCCGACTTGGACCCGATTCGTGCACTTTAGACGCGAGTTTAACCTACAGAAGGCTCACAACGAGCGTTCATCTGAATTCGTACTTCTTCGAGTTGCAAGGTTTGGTAGTCGTACTGTGCGCTTTCTCAAAATCTGCAAACCTGGACTAGCGGATCGGACTTGACCATACCTCAGGTAAGTTTCTCAGGCATTTCCGAATGGCCCCCATCGTAGCTTCAATTGAGGAGTATTCAGCTTGTCTGACGAAGGGACTCATCAAGAGCAGACGGTTTCTCGTGTTGCCCATCATCGATGGGCATTCTACGGTCCAAAGTAGCTCAGTACATTCATAATGTGCTGCATAGCGTCCTACAATCGATCTTATTCTTTAAAATAGGGCATAAGTTCGCCAATTGCAGATTGCACCTTTTTGGAGTCCAAGATTATGCTCTGAGAGCAAAAATGAGAAAAATGGGGTACGGGTGTCGATTTGCAAAAAAAACCATAGTTAAGAAAATCTTCAAAAGTGGACTTCCAGTTCAAGGCAACGCAGTGCATTTGATGAGCCCCGCTCTTCATATTCGCTTTGACGTCCTTGCGAGGAGTCGTTATTGATCTAAATATCCTGCACTGTAGTGGTTTTCGCTGACCTGTATCGCGTTAACTCAATTTAGCATTCTCTACATACACGCCTGAATTGTGGAGATAATTACCTATAGACGATTTCCTCTGATAGAGCGTGCTTCATTGTCTCCATTAAGGCTCTAAATGAATATTCTCGTCGTATTTTGATGAAATGAGAGCTCGATTCTGAAAATGTAAATGCTAAATTTCAACTTGTTTGCAGTTTACTCATTTTGTCTCCAAACAATTTCTGAGTAGTAGCAGCTAGTGGCACGGAGGATACACAACAACCCTCTATGCTCTGAAATTGCAGGAGATAGGAGCTTACATAGTGGTCGAGTTTTGAAATTTTAAAAAGTTGAAAAATTGCAATAATTTGTTCAAGGCAGTCGTAAACCCCTAACTGCTCATTTAGTCATTTGGCTCACGATACCTATTTTCCATATCATCCAAAGGCTCAGCAATTAACTCGGTGTGTGGAGAATAATTGGAGAAAGATTCCATTTATGCCTTTGTTTTCGCTTCAGTTGAGCATCAAAATCGAGTCGCGCATCCGAACGGCATCGCCAGCACGATTTTTCGGACGCCTGCTCCGAGTTTGGACTCAATTAGAGGTAGATTGATCATCAGTGACATTCAAATTGAACTTGCAATAATTTTCATAGTCAAGAGATTAATCTTTTCTCACTCAAGGGATGTTTGTCTCCTTCCTCGCGACAATAACCTTCTTTAAACTGGTGGTTCAGAATGAGATGAGTTGATTCCAGGTAAACTCTGTTAATATTTGTATTCGTAGTCATTCCAGGTTGTCCTTCTTTCTTGAAAACTCGATGGTATGTGAGACTCGGAAATTCGATGGCCCTGCAATGTTACTGCTAATGGACTAGTTGGCAAACAAAACGGATTGACGATGGATCCGATCGACTTTATCACACTGTCCCATGACATTTATAATTCCTGAGGTCCTAATATTGCACTCACTCCGAGGTTAACCCTAGAAGAGTGTGGCCTGGTACGCGGTAGCGCTACCAATACAAAGGGTGAACATCAAATCCATAGACGTCACCCTTTCGACACCTGCAATGTATTAATGGCTGGGTTTACCGGGCTTAAAAGATGAAGAGATCCAATAATATACATAAATGGGAACGCTTTTGGACCTTAAAGCATGATTGAATGCCTTCTTTATCACATGAGTAAAAGTTCAAAGTATCGAAAGGAACCCATCCAGATCGCGAGTTGGTATAATGGTCATGCTACTTCCGTCCCGATGATTATAACCTTAAGCCCGTAGCACGCAGTATGGCGATATAATTACGATTTGGAATTTGCCTTCTTTGAGACGTTTTTGCAACCACGGTGTTAGCAACAGCAACACGCAAATCTCGCTTGGCATCTATATATATAAGGCTTTGTAACTCTGTATTACGGCGATCGATTTCATGTAACAGAAACAGGTGCAGAAGTGCATTCTACTACTTGGAGCGGTCGACGAGATGACAGCAGTCTGAATTGCAAACATTCATACCCTCAAAATATATTACGACGTAAAGTTATTGAGGCACCGGCAAGCAGAGAAACATAAAGACTAGAGTTGAGGCACATTTGGCTCGTTTGCAGTCGAAATAATCGTATAATCTTGTTATGCTTTCATGAAGCTTAGGATCATTTCCGATCAAGCAAAATTAAAGCCCAGCCTATCACTGCGCAACGTCTGAACCTACTTAAAGCCCAAATTAAGGAACGATGTGACTCTCTGACGGCACAGCTCATCGAATTAAGAAGAGGTCTCGGAAACGCTTCTTCTATTTGAATTCTACAGCCCAAAGTAGTTCAATACAATCTTGAAGGCCTAAATAGCGTCCTACGATCGGTTTTATCCTCTGAAATAGAGCATAAAGTCGCCAATTGCAAATTGCATCTTTTCGGGGTCCCAGATTATGCTCTGAGAGCAAAAATGAGAAAAATGGGTACGGGTGTCGATTTGCAAAAAAAACCATAGTTAAGAAATTCTTCAAAACTGGCCCTCCAGTTGAAGGCAACGCAGCGCATTTGAAGTGCTCCACTCTTCATATTCGCTTTTATGTCCTAGCGAGGAGTCGCCATGGTTCCAAACATCCTGCATTGTCGTAGTTTTCGTTGATCTATTTCGCGTTGATTCAATTTAGCATTCTCTACATACACGCCTGGATTGTGGAGATATTTACTTGTAAGCGTTTCCTTGGATAGAGCGTGCGTTGTTGTCTCGACAGGGACTATAATGGCTCGTCCTCAGTTGCTCTTGGTGCAACGAAGTGTCGATTACGAAAATGTAAATGCCAAATTTCAACTTGATTGCAGTTCCCTCGTTCTGCGCCCAGATCAACTCAAAGTAGTATCACTTTGTAGCACGAAGAGCGCATAACAGGGCCATAAGGTCTAAAATCACAGGGGAGAATGTCATACGTAACAGTCTAATTTTGAAATTTTAAAAAGATGGAAAATCGCTATAATTAGTTCAGCGCAATCGTTTATCTGTGACTGGTCATTTAGTCGCTTGGTTTAGGCTGGTACTTTTAGATATCATCCAACTGTTCATCTTCAATTTCGGTGTGTGACGAATAATTGGAAAATATTGCCGAGCAGCCCTTTATTTTAGCCTCCATCGAGCATCAAAATCGACGTGCGATTTCGAAGTCGTCCGCCAACGGTCCCATTTCGACTACACTTGCCTTTCAAAGTACACTACACTCGACTAACGTTCTCTGATTCCCTGTCTTGACAAATTTAGCCTAGTTGTACCTCTAAGCGACTGGAGTGTTGCGTACTTCATGTATGGACCATAGGCGCTGATACCTAACTGCGCAATGCACGCAACCGCTCAGCCAACCGGTCCTCTTTCTCCTCGGTGATCGCCACAGGGGGACTGACAATGTCCACCTTGGTCTCGTTCAAACCCTGCTTCATCTCTATGCCAGCCTCGTCCGCGATCTGGCTCATCAACTCGTCCACCTCCTCTTGCGGCGTGGTCAACGCATTCACGTTGTTGGTGGCAGACTCGTAGTAGTTGGTCAGCGCGTCCAAGTCCTCGAACTGAGTCTCAAACTTCTCCATCACGAGCGAGATGCGCTCCAAGTTCATGGTCTGGAGCGCCTTGTCCATGCCCTTGATCACGCCCGCCATGTTGCCCGTCACCGACCGCATGGTCACCGCAGTCTGGACGCGCGAGGCCACCGCATCTATGCGCGACGCTAGCCTCAACAAATTCACCCTTTCGTTGGACTTCCGGATGGCGTTCTGGGCGTAAAGCTGCGCAATGTCGTTGTTGCCCTGCATCAACGCCTTCTTGGTCTTTGCTTTCTCCTGGGTCTCCTCCTTGGCGGCCTTCGCCGCCTGGCGGTTCAACAGCTTTGCCGTGAACTTGAGCTGGAAGAGCGATTGTTCCAAGCCGGCCATGATGAGAAGAGGTGATGTCTATCTTATCGCGGGTGCGCCGCATACAGGACGTTGAGCTACGAGGGTGTCAATGTAGTCATGCAATATGGTCGGGCAGCAGCACTAGTCGATTTCCGGAGCGTCGGGCATATCCGTGTCGCCCGATGGGGCGGCCGGGGCGTCATGGAAGGGGCTCAGGGAGGGGCTCGCTGCCGGAGGGTCTTCCGCACCAGACCCTGCAGCGCTCGGGGTGGGGCTGGCGGACTGCGAGCGTTCGGCCAAGTCCACGTTCTGCGGCCCTCTGCCCGGAACGAAAATCTGGCGCCGCACCGGCCGTCCGTCGGCCCCCATGCGCACCACGCGCGCCGGCTGCGTGCGCACGCTGATTCTCTGGATCGGGCCCTGGGCCCGGTTGATGCCCATGCGCCGCAACGCCTCGTCGTGCGTGCGCATGGCGTTGTTGATGATGGTGTTGATGCCCGGGTCTAGCTGGCCCGCCTGGTTGTTCTGCCTCTGCTCGATGGCTCCCTGGGTGTGCTCGAGGGCATTTGCAACCACGTCGAGCTCTCCGTTCGTTAGTGCTGTGTGGCGGGGCGCAGCGGCCGCGGGCACGCCCGCTGGCGTCGGTCCCTGCGCCGCAGTGCCGGGGGTATCCTGTGAGGCGGCGGCATCTGGGTTGCCGGTCTGGTGGTTCAGCAACACGTCGCCGAAGATGTCGCCCAAATTGTTGAAGAAGCCGCGCAAGTTGGCGGGCGTGAAGAGGCCGTTGGGGCCGGGCTGCCCGGGCTGCCCGTTTTGCCCGGTCTGCCCATTCTGAGCGGGTGCGGGTGCTGGTGTGGTTGCAGTCTCTGTCGCAGTGGCCGGCGTCGTCCCCGTTGGCTCGGACACCGGCTCTGTCGTGGGTGGATCGCGCCGGGGAAGTTGCAACGCGATCGCCGACGCCTCCACGTTGGTGCTTGCCAACACGTCCTGCGCCACGTCTGGCGTGAGGATGGTTGGGCGAGTTCTGTTCGCGCGCGCAGCCATCAGGCGCGTGGCCTCAAAGTCCTCGTCGTACAAGTAGCTGAAGTACGACATGTCTTCTGGGGCAGCGGCCGCACGGAGGCGGGCGAGGATGGCGCGCACGCGGGCTGTGGCCTCCTGGATGGCAGCGGTGGGCTCGCGCAGCTGCTCGGCCCTCCGCTCGGTGAGGATGATGGACAGCACGAGCCGCTGCACAAACTGCGGCATGACGGTCGCCACGGTGGCGTCCGCGTACTGCTCGCGCAAGCGCGTGTCGTCCGGGAAGCTGTCCGGGTAGATCTCGCCGGCCATGGCGCGCAACGCCGTGAGGTAGCATCGGAGCGCGAGGAGCGGCGCCCCCAAGTAGAGGTGGCAGTAGCCCAACTGCGCCCACGCGGGCGTGAACGTGCGATCGTGCTGCACGGCGCGGTTGAGGTCCGCGACCGCCTCGGAGTAGCAGTTGAGCCCGATGTACGCGATCGCGCGGTTGGTGTGGAGCTGCGCCAAGCTGCTCAGCGCCCCGTCGCAGGCGCAAATGCCCTCGGTGTACACCTGCACCGCCTGGGGGTACGCGCACAGCACCATGAGGTTGTTGCCGAGCTCGCGCAACTGCGCCTCCGCCCCGTTCGCCGTGCGCTTCTCCAAGTGCGACACCACCAACGCCTTGAACAACGGATACACCGCGAGCTGGAACTCGGGCGCCGGCTGCTCGCGCAAGTGGTCCACGACGGCGTCGATGCGCATGCGCAACGCGCCAAGGCCCACCGCCTCGGGCAAGCTGTCTGTGCTGGCCAAGTACTGCGCGAGGTACGCACCGGTGGCTGTGTCCTCGGCCGCTCCTCCGGCAGCAATCTTGACCGCGCTGCCGAGAAGCGGGCGGAGCTGCTCGCCGAGCCGCCGCGAGTGGAGCGAGACCCCCACGAACGGCTCGTGCTCGTCCACCTTGGCCAAGAGCTCCTCGGTGGAGGGGTGCGCCAACGTGCGCTGCGCGGGCCCTAGAAGGCGGGCCTCCATGCGGGCGGTGAGGGCCAGTTTGGCAAAGCCCTGTGGGCAGTTGAGCGCGACGTCCGCCTTGGCGTAGTGCTCGGCGAGCTTGGGCAACGCCACGGTGCGCACGAGCTTGATGCTGGTGGACAAGTCCTGGGCCCAGATGGTTCTCTCGACGGTCTGGCCCGGTTCTTCGGGTAGGGCATCGAAGCGGGCCTCGACCCGCCCCAAATGTGCCGCCAAGGCGAGCACCAATGCGTACTGGAACGCAGACTCGTTGGACGGCTTGTCGATTGGGTTGTCCATGGTGTGCAGATTCGCGATCTCAAACGTCACCTACATCATGACCACCCAAGCCTACCCCAGATCGGCCTCCCAATTACTGAATACTCAAGTACGCAACACTCTCATTCTCTTGACCTGGCATACACGTATTGTGATGGCCTGATGGCCCAATGGCCAGTAACAGGCCGCATGCTATCTGTGATCTCACCACCTCTACCTACGCTTCTCACCTACGCCTCACCTACGACCCACCTACGCCTCACCTACACTTCACCTGCCCTCTGACGCGTGCCTCTCGCTGCTCTCATTCAAGTCTCTCATCAGCGGCCTTCGAATCTCGTCTCCTGGCGGTGGCAAGATAGGCGTGTACATGGGCCACATGGATACTACTCCATGTTTCGCCACAAGGAAACCCAGCCCCCGCCCCAGCACGCGCCGGCCGCGTTGCTCACGCCCGAAAACTGCACGTCGTCGTCCCGCATCCGTGCGTTCCTCCGGCTCTCTCGCATCGCAACTGACGACACAATCAGACAGCACTTGAACGAGACCGGCCCGGCCAAGTGCTCGGCGTACTTCCGCCAGAAGATCGTGCCCCAGTGGACGGCCCGCGCCGAGGCCATAGCGTACTGCCTGCGCTACGCGGGCCATTTGCGCAGGGAAACGGAGGAGGAGAAGATGTCGGTCGGCGAGACGTACGACCTCAGGGTCGATCCGTATGCGCTCCACGACGCCCACACGAGGTTGGACGGCAAGTTCTCTACGTGCGTGGCCATCGAGAACTGGGTCAAGAACGAGTCGGGCGTGGAGAGCATCATCCGGGAGCAGACCGTCGATGTGCTCAACGACAAGTGCTTCTACCAGGACTGGCTCCTGGAGTTCAAACGGGTCTCGCTGCAGGGCACGGGGGCCCTTGAGCCAACGACTTGAAGATTGCACGAATATACGCATTACCCCTAGGTGCCTACATAGTCATCGGCCTGTAGTCATTTGGAGGTTGGCTTCCGGGGATGATCTGTATCGAATGGTCTATCATATTACAAGGCATCAAGACAACTTCTATTCATTCGAATCTAGACTTGCGACGTCTAGCGTCTCAGACGTATAGCCCAGTCTATGCACTGGTCGCGACCATACGTGGTGTGTCTATGGATGCCTCTATCTGTGGGCGGCCGCAGCCGCAGCGTATGCAAATTTGTTGATCGTCTTGTTGTCGCCGTTGGCGGGCGGCTTATGCAAGGGCTTGCTGCGCAGAGCGGACGCCTTGGTGGGCGACTTGGGCTTTGCTGCCCGCACGGGTTTGGGGTTCTCCGCGCGCACTGGTTTGGGGTTCTCCGCGCGCATTGGCTTGGGGTTCTCCGTCCGCACGGGTTTGACGTTGTCCTTCTTGGCCTTCTGCTCCTTCTCCACCATGTCCTTGACCCAAATAAGGCACTCTGTCCACCCGTAGTCGCGGCCGATGCGCATAACCTCGCCGTTCTTGCCAACGACATGCGTTGGGCTGCGGAACCGCTGGTGGTCGTGGTCCTCGAACCGCTTGAGAAAGACCAAGTCCCCGCCCTCCTTGATCAACTCCAATATAAGATACCCAAACAACTCGTCGCCGCTGGCGTTGTCGCTGGCGTCGTCGTCCACAACAAACCCTTCGAACTCGTAGTCGTACATCAGGTAGTCGCTGCCTTTGTTGGCAGTCAAGTCCACCATCATCACGTCCAAGCTCTGGTCAATGAGGAACACACGCGCTTTGCTGGTGACGCACGCAATCACCGGCACCATGTTGCGGTCCAATGTCGTGCTGTGGGTTTCGATGAGTTCTTCAATGACGTCGCTATCCAAAGTCGAATGCCCGCGCCTGATCACCTTGTGGCTAAGCACCAGCTTCAACACAGTGTCTAGCTTGATAATCTTCTCATCTGCCTCAAAGATGGACGACACGTCCTTGAACGCAAGTGCATTGTCAGGTACTTTCGTCCTTTGCGGAGTCTTACTGGGCTTGTCCTTCGATTTGCCGTTGGCAACTGGACGTGGCGACGATTCCTTGGCACTAGGTGGCGCGGAGCTGGGTTGCGGGCTTGGCGCCACCGGCGAAGGGCGCTTCGCCACAGGAACCGGTGTGCTAGGCAGGCTACTGCCTGACGGCGGATTCTTGGGCGAGATGGAATCAAATGCGGTGTTGGCGCGCAAGTTCTTGGGTTGGCGGGGGCTGGTCGTGATACGGGTGTCCGTCATCTTTTTCTCGAGAGCCGGCATGGCAAGCGCTGATGCCTGCTGCGCAAAGGAAGCTTTCGTGGGAGAAATATTTTGCGGAGCGCCTTGAAAGTTCTGAGGCTGGTTGGGAAGCTTCTGCGGAGCGTTGGCGCGCGGAAAGTTGTGAAGAGGCTGCTTCAACTGAGGTGGGGGGCCTAGCTTCACTCCAGGTGAAGGTGGCGTGGTGTGGCGTGCATCAGAATATCCGCCATTGTATCGTTGGCCCTGATTAGCGGTGCCCTGCTTAGGGGAAACACTACGCGAATTTGTGCCCGGCATTCCTTGCATTCCTTGCATGTGCTGAAAAGGCATGTTCAGAGAGATGCCTTGAGATGGAGAAATGCCAGCCATGGGCATCATTTGAGGTGGCCTTGCCTGAGCAGCAATGTTCTGCGACAGCCCATTTTGCGCAATCATGGTTTGAGGAGGCGCGGTTCGGGGCGGCATGTTCTGCGGAGGCGCATTCTGAATGGGCTGCGAAGGAGCGTTCTGTGGGGGCGGCACATTCTTCATTTTGGTGGCTGGCAGGTACAGTTTCTTTCCACTGATTGTAGGCACAAGATTATAATCGTACTTCTGAATCTGGGAGTGTAACTGGTAGTTCGAGCTGGACTTGTTGAAGTTTCTGTTTGCCCCTGTGCGGAGTTGTGGGCCGTTTATCACCGGCTGCTGTGCGGAATAGGGCTGGGCAGAGTATGGCTCAAACCTTGGAACCTTGCGTTTCCAGATGTAGTCTCTATTGTTCCACGGAACATCGCTGAACCATTGCATGGCCTGTAGATGTGGAATGGAGGGGCGCATTTTGGGCTCGAACACCAAAATCAGATCGATGATCTCCTTCACCGGTGGGGGAACTTGGTTGCGGTAAACGTATTTGATGCTGATGATCTTTTCAAACGTCAAGTACTCCGTCAGCCCTTTGAAAGGAGGGACGCCGTTGAAGAGCTGGTAGAGAATGCATCCAATTGCCCAGATATCGGTCTCGAAGCCACACACGTTGAATTTGAGGAGCTCGGGAGGCACGTATTCGGCGGTGCCCACGAACGAGCCCTTGCGTTCGGAATTCCTCTCGACAGTCTCGTTCACGCCATCGTAGTTGATCTCCTCCTGCGCGTCGTCATCTTCGCCTAAGAGCTTGGCGGTGCCGAAATCGGTAATCTTCAAGTTGAAGTCGTAGCCCACCAAAATGTTCTCTGGCTTCAAGTCTCTGTGGATGACACCCTTCAGGTGAATGAACTGCACCGCGTCGATGATCTGGAGCATGTAGAACTTCAGAACAGACTCCAGCAACGAGCCGAACTTGGAGATGATCGAGAGGAGCTCGCCGTACTCGGCAAAGTCCAACACGAAGAAAAGGCTCGCCTCGTCTTGGAACGTGAAGTAGAGCTGGACAATGCCCGGGTGCTGCTGCCCCAATCTGTGCAAGGTGGTCTTCTCGATGTTCACGTACTTGATCTTGTCCTCCTTCACGATATGCTTCTTCGAGAGCACCTTGATTGCATACGTCTGGTTGTTGTACAAGTCGACAGCCAGGAACACCGTGGAATAGGAACCTTCTCCTATGCGGACACCAAACTGGTAGTCTTGCGCAGTTCGCTTTCTGGGGGCGGCCCGCCCGCCCGAGCTAACAACCGAACTAGCGGTGTATGATTCTGACATAGAACGGTGGGAACAGGTTGGGCAAGGTGTGGCCGAAAGAAGCAGACAGCGATTGAAAGGGACGGAAAGCCGCGGAGAAAGACAGCGGGAAGAAAAAGCACAAACGCTGATCTGGCCGTAGGTACCGTTGCTGGCCAGGAGATTTTCCGCTGTTGATCTACTGCATGGAATGCGGGCTATACCAGCAGGCTATACCGTGAGGCGGGAGACAGGGACCCTTTTGCTGATCCCCCGACAATTGGTAAGCCATGCAAAAGAAGCAGCACCTACTCTTTGAAGCCCTCTGCCTTGGCTACGCAGGCACCGCCGCACGTATTGAAGCTACAATGGAGTGTTCAGTCTTCCTGCATATGGGTTAGTGGAGTTAGTTTGGCCGGCGATCAGGACACTTAGTCGCGGAGACGAGCAGATTCGACCAAGTCAGCAGGTTTTCCCAAGAGCAGTAGGTTCGACGTCAATTAAGGCGAGTGCAATAGTAAGCGAGTGAATTATTCGTGCTGCTATTTATATCCGTACGACTCACATTGGGCCGGACTCAGTAGACGAGTCGTCTCGGTTTGCAGCTAAGTCCATTGGCATGAGACGACGATGTAGCCGCGTCATCATTCTTTCTCGAAACCACCCCTGCCTCAATCGTGCTTAGCTCGAATCTTGTGCTCACGTGGCGCCAAGCATGGTCCTTTCATGATACTACATCAATGGTGGCCGCTGTACGTGGACTTGGCCACTGTACGTGGACTTGGCCACTAATTGTAGGCTGAAGTTTGTTCCCATTGTCAAGACAATAGTGCCTGAGTCCGGGGCAGGACGTCGTGCAAGTGGTGCGTTAGTCAAGTAGCCCGACACTATTGAGTTGCTCTTCGTATCCTTCTGTGGATTGTAAGAGGGGCCAACTGTTTGTGGAATCTCATGCAACTCCATTGACAGAACATTCCGCCCTTTTTTGCGCATTGCACCCATGACTGCAAATTGGGAAGCGAAACACGGTTCGGCACCACCACAGTGAAGATCTCTATCTTTATATAGTTCTGTATTGGAGCACTACAACCTTTATTCGGAATTGAAATTGGTTGGTCAGGATGTCCGATCTGCGGAATATATTGGTATTCGTCTTGGCTTGAGCGAAGAATCATTGGGACGATCAGAACGGTACGGCAAGAGATGGTCCGGAATCTTCAAGGAAGCGATGTTGCAGAAATACTACGGAGAGAAGACTTAGAAGAGTTGGGCACTCTTTGCTGCATTCATGACTGCGAAGGTGGGAAGGTGAGCGCGGTTACTGCGAGCTCTTCTCTGAGCTAACGGCAAGATTTCACAAGATCGTGCTAGCTGGTGCAAGCATACAGATTCTTAGTATAATTGGGTAGGGCCAATTGACGGCTTGTGTTACGCTTCCAGATCCTGATTCGCTCGCTTCACATCACTGAGCCCGATATCAGACTGCAGACACGGACACATCTTGTGCAGCCAACGGATCACCAATATGCTCCTTCCCGTTCGAGCGCCTCAGCTAAGGCGACTAGCTATATTAGGGCTAAGGAGCTACCATGCGTCAGCAGGCTCCGAGCAGATTTCGAAGCTTTTCGACAGCCCGAAATACTTTGCAAACTTCAACCAGACAGGGTACCTGGTCTTCTCATCGCCCAATGTGGGGCTCTTCCGCAATAAAAAGTTGACCACTCCAGATGGCCTTGTCGAGTTTTCGAAGGAGTCTCTTGTCAAAGCAAAGGCTTTGGTGAAGACCATGCTCTTGGAAGCCAAAAACACGGACTCTGGCAAACTTACCTATATCCGCAAGTTGGACCAGTTGAGCGACATCTTGTGCCGTGTGATCGATGTAGCGGAGTTCATTCGTGTCGTTCACCCGAGCCAAAAGTGGGTCGATGCAGCGCAGAATACCCACGAGATCATGTTTGAGTACATGAACCAACTCAATACCAATGTCGAGCTCTACAAGACGCTAGCGAATATCTTGGATCTGTATCTTCTCCAAGAGCTAAGCGAGGAAGAGGTTGAAGTGGGCAAGTACTTGCGTCAAGATTTCGAGCGTTCTGGCATCACGATGGACCCTGCTACGCGGGACAACTTCGTGGCGATCACTCAGCAAATTTCCTTGTTGGGCTCAGCATTCAACAATGAAATCCATAACCTAGAATCCTACTGGGTTCTGATCCCGCGCTACGAGTTTGAGCAGATGGACGACGAGTCCTTGAAACGCGAGATACTTTCGCTCCAAGCCAGAGCTCCTTCCACAATGACATCCAATAGGGATGTCGCGATCCCGTTGGCGGGCCACATCCCTTTCACGATTTTGGCAAAGTGTAAGTCCGACGAGATCAGGAAACGAGTTTGGATTGCCTCTCACAACTCGCCCAAGGACCAGATTGCTACCCTCGACTCCTTTGTCAAGTATCGTGCACTTTTGGCCAACATGTTGGGCTACAAATCCTTTGCCCACTATCAGCTCGAGCACAAGATGGCCAAGTCGCCAGAAAACGTCACGACCTTCCTCAGAAACCTCCAGAAGACTTTGCTTTCTGGCCGCGAGAGTGTCGTGAGTGAAATTCGCGGTTTGTACAAGCTTAAGGGCAAGGCGAACCTCGCAGCATCTGACGACAAAGTCTTGGCCAGTGTCACCCCTTGGGACAGAGATTTTTTGTTGGAGAAGCAAGGCGCTGTCTCTAAGGCGGACGATAACAATGACACTGCAATTAGCGAATACCTTTCTGTGGGCACTATCATGAGTGGATTGGACAAACTTTTCAGAAGCATTTACAATGTGGCCCTAGTGCCCGAGCGGACAGCGAAAGGAGAGACTTGGGACCAGAATCAGGTGCGCAAGTTGAGCTACGTCGATTTGGCCACCAACGAAGTGTTGGGCTACTTGTACGTTGATTTCTGGTCCGCTAAAGTCCTTCCCTCTCACTTCACTATCGTTTGCTCGAGAGAGCTCAACACCGATTTGGGGAGCGAGACTAGACTGGAGTTGAGCGAATTGGTTCACTTGAGTGAGAAGTCCGACTATCAATTGCCTGTTATCTCGCTTGTGTGCAACTTTCAAAAGAACTATCATTCCGGGATAAGTCGCTTCGCTGGCATGGACAATGAATGCGCCACGCTCTTGACATTGGAACAGGTGGATACCATCTTTCACGAGATGGGGCACGCAACACATTCTATGCTTGGCCGGACTAGGCTCCACAATCTATCAGGAACTCGCTGTCTGACCGACTTTGTGGAGTTACCTTCTGTTTTAATGGAGTTCTTCAGCGGTGACCCTCGTGTGCTATGCAAAATTGCCAAGCACTACAAAACTGGCGAACAGCTTCCTGCCGAATTGTTGACTCTCCATCATAAGAGAAAGGACAATCTCAAGAAGACAGAGACATACATGCAATCCAAGATGGCTCTCTTAGACCAGGTCCTTCATGACGAGAACGTGGTCGACTTTGCAGACGAGGAAGCATTTGCACGCTTCACCTCCACAGATGTGTATCACGACCTTGAAAAACAATTGAAGGTTTTCAGCGACACATATTCTACTTGGCACGGGAAGTTTCCTCACCTCTTTTCATACGGAGCGGTATACTATTCATATTTGCTAGACCGCGCGATCGCCGAGAAAATTTGGAAGGGCCTTTTCGAGTCAGATCCGTGGAGCAGGGGGGCCGGCGAGAAGTACAAGCAAAGCATTCTCAAATGGGGTGGAACGAGGGACCCGTGGGCATGCTTGGCAGATGCTTTGGACGAGCCCCAACTAAGAAAGGGCGATACGAAAGCTATGGAGATTATTGGGTCCAGTGCGGAATCCCACATATAGTACATAGAACACCATAGTGGTAGAAGGATTCACGTAGATCGAGCTGTTTTGCGTCATTAAGGCTACGAGTCGTTTCCAATGTCCTGCTCAAATGGATTTCGCAGTCGCGATATCAAATCCACGATGTTCACACTCCGTCGTTGGTTAAGTTCCTACAAAAACACGTCGGCTTTGCGAAAACCTGTCTTCGATGTTAAGGATATCATAGCTCGTCAGGATGAAATGCGGCTGTCCATATTGAGGAGAGGTGAGAAGGATGCCGCCAGCTTAGACTTTCTCATAGCCAACAGGGCGAAGGAAGTCAAGTTGAAAAAGGAGCGTGATGTGTTGGTCAGTGAGAGAAAGAAGCTAGGGCCCACATTGTCTAAGCTTAAGGATGGGTCAAATGAAAGAGCGGAGATGATAACGCTTCTCTCTGATTACAAGACTAAAATCAACACGATCGAAGTGCAGCTAGAAGCACTCTCTCAAAAACTACACGATGCCGTTGAATCTTTGCCGAACTGGTTGGATGAATCTGTTCCAAGCGACCCTGACAGAGCAGAGATTGTGGGGTTCATAAACGGGTCCTCAGAGGCTGAGATTGAGCAGCGCTTGCCAGCTTCGGAGCACACCCACAAGGCGATAGGAGAAAGATTGAACTTGATGAACTTCTCCACAGCTTCAAGGATTTCAGGGACTTCGTGGTATTACCTCCTCAACGATGGAGCATTGCTAGAGCACGCTTTAGTTCAGTTTGCATTGGCTCGTGCGCGTCAGAACGGCTACGCAATGGTCAACCCGCCCTCCATTGTCAAGTCTGAAATCGTCAATGCTTGTGGATTCAAGCCTCGCGACCAAAACAACGAAAAACAAGTGTACACAATCGAAGGGGAGCCGTTGTCTCTAACAGGCACAGCAGAGATTCCTTTGGGTGCTCTTCACTCACAATCTACGATGGAGGGTCCTAAGAAATACGTTGGCGTTTCTCGCTCTTATAGGGCTGAAGCAGGAGCCAGGGGTAAGGACACCATGGGTTTGTACAGAGTGCACGAGTTCACCAAAGTGGAGTTGTTCCACTTCACTGACCCATCTCGCTCATCTACAGAGTTAGAACAGCTCCGGGAATTCCAAACTTCCATTATTAGAGACCTTGGGCTCTCAGCTAAAATGCTCAGTATGCCCACTACTGACCTTGGTGCTCCAGCGTTGAAAAAGTACGACTGCGAGGCTTGGATGCCGGGCCGAGGCTCTTGGGGAGAATTGACGAGTTGCTCGAATTGTGGTGACTACCAAGCGCGCCGGCTAGGTATCAAATACAAGACATCCGAAAAGCCAGGTTACGTTCACACATTGAACGGCACAGCCATGGCAGTTCCTCGGGTAATTGTTGCCATTCTCGAGCAATTCTACGACCCAGCATCATCGTCAGTGAGAATTCCAGAGGTTTTGAGACCTTTCATGGATGGCAAGGACCGCATCACCGCCCAATAACCCTCTTGTACATAGATATCAAAATTCGGGTTCTGAGTCATCAGGCATTTGGGTCCCATTCTCCATGACCGCGGCTGGCAAGCTGAATACCCGCTTTTTCAACGGAACGGCATTCTCCTTTGATAGACGAGATACATTCTTGGTGTGTAGCAGCTGTAATTTATCGTACCGATTCGGTTCGGCACTTGCAACGCGATCCTCCAATTCAACTGTTCTTAGGGTAAGTTCTTCGAACTTATGCTGGAGCTCGACAAACTTGGATAGCTTCTCCAGGTAGCACCCTTTAAGCTTCTCGTATTTGCTGCTCAAAGAGTCGTGACTTTGTTGCAACTCGGAAGCACTTTTCTGAAGTAGTAATTGCTCATCTCTTTTCCCGACTCGGACTGTAAGCTGTTCTATTGCCGCAGTTTGTAATTCCGCCAACCGCTCAAATTGTGCTAACTTTTTGATCTCCGAGCTTGATGTCTCGGAATTGGACCGAATAACAACAGTAAGATCCTTTGCCAAGTTCTCTATCTTCAGTTCCATTAGGCGATGCGACTCCTCTTGACGCTCAAGCGAGAGCTTATTGTTGGTTTTGATGGTTTGGGTAAGACTGTCGATTCCCTGACTGAGATGCGCGGTTATCTCATTAGACAGCTCTTCCTGAACTCTGGAAAACGCCTGTGAAATTTGTAGCAAGATGTCGTTCGATTGTTTATCCATGGTTTCACCAAAGGAGTCAAGAATGACTCTCAGAATTTCCGCGTAGCCTGTTTCGAGTTTCTGAGTTAAGGTGCTCAGTATCGTATTCAAGATTTCATCCTGGGCAGCAAGTTTTGTCCTGATGGAACGATTCGAAACCTCTCTAGAGTCGTCCAATTCTTGCCGCATCATGTTGAGAGAGCTTAGAATCTCCAGTTGAAGTCTCGAGGATTCAGATTTCGAAATATCCTGGCCCTTTGAGTTCGATGCTTGTGACACCAACTTCTCCAATTCGTTCCGCAATTCGTCGAATTGGCCCGAAAGATCGCTTTTGTTTTGACTGCTCAAGTCGTGAAGCTTCTGCACCAAATGTGAAATGTTTTCAAGTGATCTTTTGTGTTCTTGCAGCCCCTCAATGCTCTTCAGGATGCCATCCTCTCCTGCAACCTTCAAGTCTCGCAAAACGTTCATGATATTTCCGACATCTGTCTTCGTTGCGGTTCCTTCTGTTGTGACTTCTTTGGAGTAATTCGAGATGCTCTCGAGGAGCTTATTCAAATTTTGATTGTTGTTCTTCAGCCGATCAAACAACTGTCCCAATTCTAGGTTGGTTTGCTTTGTCTGTGCCTCAATGAGTTGCATCAGCTGCTGAATCTGTTCATGAGACGCGTGGATGTAATCGAAGTGACTGTCAATACTGTCATTTTGAAGGAAGCTGAGTCGTCCAACTGTCAGATGAGAGTATTTGTTGGGCGATACCGGCTTGAGAGCCTTTTTCGGACTTGACGGGGAATTCTCGACCAGCGAATGAAGATGTTGTTTGACAGGCGTAGACGGAACATTTTCCTTATCATCTAAAGAGGTCATTTTGCACAAAGCACTCTAGATCAAGTCGATACGAAAGATGTAAACAGAGAGTGGTACATACAGGTCATCTTCACTACGCGGCTGAACCGCGAAGAACCATTTCTATTCATATAAAGTAGATCGTGTATCTAGAAGCCGAACTTGCTTTTCAATGCCAGAGAGTACATGGACCTCTTTTGTGATTCCACAGTATCATTCACGGAATCGGATATGCCACTTGCGTAGGTATTCACAGTCTCCTCCACGGAGTCCAACCCATCGCGGAGCGAGCGCATAAAACCCAGAGTACCTATAGCATAAGGATTTGTCTGAGTGGATTTTCTGACCGGCTCTGCGTAAGCAGGCTGATCTTTTTTGTTTGCTTGCGATGCATATGCACCATATGCTTGGTTGGGGTTCGCCTCTGGACTGATATTGTAGGCCAATTCGCTCTCCTGGTGCTTTGGGGCTTTTCTGTTCGGCCCGGCAATCAAAGTAGCCAAATCTTTGGGCGAGATGTAGGTGGTCTGGCCCTTTGCCCACAGTAAAGTGCTGGCAGCGGGGCGAGGAGGTATGATGGCTGTCTCGTTGAATAGCAAGTCCGTTACCCGGGTCTTCGTTGCCTTGTTCTTTGACTCGTCGTAAACAATCAAGTTGAGAAGCTCTGTGGAGTGAAGCTTGAGAGCTATTTCTCCAGAGGGAAGCATCGAAGATGTAGCAGCCACAGAACTGGAGAGCACCTTCTGTATCCGTGCGAATGAGTCCGATGGAACCTTGATGTCAGCAACATCGTTGAGTGTAGGGAGCGAGAAAAGCTTCACGAAACCTGATTGCGTCAAGGAGGCCAAAGCTGTTCCCCCGGTCCGGAGGTGGATGACCCCGCTACATACACAGCTTTCGTCGATCACCTTGTGGGACAATTTTTGCTTTGGCGTTTTGAGCACGCGGAGGTCTCGTTTGGAGGTTACCACAATCATTCCAGGAACCAAGATATTACTTGCCAATCTTTGGAATGTCTCAAGGGTTGCCACGGCGGAAAAGCCATTGTTTGAATTTAACGGGATGATTCTATCCAACCCAGTCGACCCCGTAGTGTCTGCGCTTTTGTAGTTGAGTCCCAAGGTCTTGTCAGCAAACACCGCTTCGAACCCGCCATTTCCACGCGGAATGATCT
Organism: Helenozyma rhizophorensis; assembly: GCA_030573355.1. NCBI lineage: Eukaryota > Fungi > Ascomycota > Pichiomycetes > Serinales > Metschnikowiaceae > Helenozyma > Helenozyma rhizophorensis. The sequence goes on from JAJMDD010000020.1 coordinate 126,686, forward strand.
TGTAAGTAATAAAGTTTCCGCCGGCGTTTGTTCCTAGGAACATGAGCAACGACGAAAAGCCATCCTGGCCATACTCCATGATGGCAAACTCAATCGCAGTCACGAAACATTCAGAAGAAACAGAGGGCAAGTGGCTTGTAATATTGTCCAAGTTCAAAATCACCGCTGGCCCACGAGACACGTCACAAACAATTAGCCGCCCAGACTTATAAGCCACTGCAGCAAAGCCTGCATTGCACATTTTCATACAAGAAATGACGTCCTTTTGTGAGAGTTGAAGCAAGTATGTTGGCATGAAGGAGGGCTGCGAAAACTGTCCCAGAATTCTCAGCGAAAGGTCCACGATTTTGGCGCCTTCGTTCTCATGCAAAACTGGGCACTTTTCGTAGTTGCTTGCCGAAGGTGCTTTGGTGGCAGGGTTGTAAGACAACTTCATGTATCTGCAGATAGCCACATTGCCATTGGCAACACCCACGAGCATTTCTCTGGATTCGAAGCTGCAAGATACCGCACTGACTCTGTACGAAGCAGATTCTCCCGAGTTCAACGTGTTTTTGACATTGATCTCCAAGAGTTTCTCCTGCCCGTGGTATTCACCAGTGGACACGTCCAACAAGCGCACAGACCCATCCTCGTGGCCCGAAATCATGATGTTGTGGACATTCTCGTCATAACCCAAACTGCGAGGGAAGTTTCTATTGACCGGAGCGCCACCTGTTAGAAGCATGTTGTTTGGCGCCGGGCCATTGTGCTTGCTAGAAAGAACGCTGAACCATTCGATACGCTTGATGGGTTCCACTGCGCAGTAAGTAATTGGAGGAATGATGGCACTCAATGATGGTGGAAACACGAGCAGACGAGCGTCTGGTCTGAGCTCGGCGAAGTACGCAGCGTTCAAGCTGGAGATTAGCATGAGATTTGAAGGATTGTGCCCGCCAGAGAAGTATGGCTGGGCATCGGCCGCAATAGGGAGAATCTGCGTGATGAACTCCAAGGGCCCACGCTCCTGCAGCCTTCTATTGAACTTGACATTGATCTTGCGTTGGCCCTCGGTGGGGTTCGCGTAAAACTCGCCTTGCTTCTCGTGGGAAGTCAAGGTGTATTTGAGGGTAAAGCCAAAATCTATAACGTTCAACACGTCCGGGGAGTGGGCAGATGCGCCCGAGACAATGAGCATGGTGTACTCGGGGTCCTGTGAGGTGACCCACTTCGCTTTTATGTTCAGGCACTCTTCCAAGGATATCGGGTTGCCAGGGCGGTTAAGGCTCACTTCCTTGACCGTTCTGGCCTGTAAGAGCGTGCCGTCATTGGCGTCCCAGAACACCAAGGACCCATCGTTGTGCACTGTAAGGACGTGGAGGCCGTTGGGGTGGAAATGCGCCTCGCTGACCAGCACAAGCACCTCCTTCTGGGAGCCGAAAAGCTTTTTCTTGCCTCCAGTCTCAACCGCATTCGAATACTCAAACGCGCGAGCATCTGGCGTCAAGCGGTAGGCAAAGTGCGTCTTGATTCCACCGCTCGAAAGAGAGTACTGAATGGCACAGTGGGAGTAGGCCACCAACAACGTGCCCACGTCGCGCGGATGCCACTCGATCGAGACCACGGGCGACATTCTCTGCTTCGGAAGCACCACCTTCTGGAGATTGTCGAGTCTCATGGGCGTGAGGTGGAACCGATCCACGTCGTAAAAGAGTAGCGAGCCGTTCGCCAACCCCAACACGAGCCAATCCAAAGACGGATCGGTGCCAACGGCGGTGACTGTACCTGGAGCCGAGTAGCTGGCCAAAAGCTGCTTCGAATGGAGCGAGAGGACGGATATCGTGCCGGAAGCCTCCACACAGACCAAGTAGATGCCTTTCACGAAGCGGAGAAAGGCGATGGAGCCGGACGTTTTGAGTTCAAAGACAACTTCAACCGTCTGCTGGCCAAACACATGTACTGAGTTGCGGGTGGTGCTCACTGCCATGAGCGATTGCACGGGGTCGAACGCTGCGGCAACAATGGAGTCTGGAGGAAGCCCCAAATGGTCGCCAACCTCGAGCTTCAAGTGCTTGGGGACCAAGTCCGGCGTCAAACTCAGAGAGCCGGAGTTTTTGAGGGCATTGGACACCGAGGAGAGCGAGAGCGGCGCCTTTCTCAGCTTGATTTTGTTAAACATGGAGTATGCAAGTGCGATCTTTACGAGCATACAATAACCCTTGTAACATCACGAAGTAAATGATACAAGCACAAGAAGCTACAAACAAATCGAGGGTAAGAGTAAAGCGGATTAACTGAGGTAGCTAAGTCGGTCGACCTCAACTCGGGGAATTGGGAAGGACTGGTGAGCAACTGTGGAAGAACGGAAGGTAAAGCGCGAGCGAAAGTAAACAGCGAGAGAAGCAGAATGCGAGCGAGGTGGAAGAGTAAAGGTGGGGCCACTCGAGCAGTGAACAGGCTGGGCTAAGTAGGCAATTGCTGGGCCAATGCAGCAATGTATTCTATGGTGTCTACAGTGGTGCGCGCAGTTTACATAGAACACGTAACTACTACCATGGTATGTGTCCACAGAGCCACTCCGTCCGTACTAACCGCAGTCCTGTGATAAACTTATTGGTCTAGCTATGCTTGCGGTGGCCACAGGTGTGTTTGGATACTACACCGCATGGGTGTTCTTGTTGCCCTTTTTGGACGACGACAACCTTCTCCAGAAGTTCTTTTTGCCCAGAGACTACGCGATCAAGTTGCCCGTGCTCTTGCTCTTGCTCGCCGCGTTGGCGGTGGGCTCGTTTGTGGGCCGCGTGTTGATCAAGAACGCACAGAAGGAGAAATTGAAGAAGAGTAAGAAAGCCGAGTGATGTCTATGGAGTTCTATTAACCAGCAGGACGTGGGGCCCGCCTCATGAACCGTGAGTAGTAATGCAATGACTGAGACTTGAACGACGTAGCCGCCTAGCCTCGGAGCTTGGGCATGCAATGACTGAGCGTGAGATGTGACGTAGTCCTGAGACGACCATGCAGCCTCGGTGACTTGATGACCATGCAGCCTCGGGCGACGAGAGCTGCTGGGAATGTGCTAGGTGTGCGTGGGTCAGAGCCGGATGTCGTAGTTGCCCGTCTTAGTGAGGTACTTGACGCCCTTGTAGGGCTTGACGGAGTCGCCCAAGCCCTTGGCAGCCACCACCTTCAAGCTGTCCACGCGGAGCCCGCTGGGCACCGCGCCCTTGTACGAAAACGACACCTTGTAGTAGAGCGGCGCCACGGGCCGCGTGTCCATGGCGATCAAGTCGTCGCTGTCGGGCGACACCGAGTGCTCGCGCGAGTGGCTGCTGCCCAGGCTGATGATGCCGCGGAGCACCGGCAGCGCGCCCGTGCCGAGGTTCTTGATGGTCCACTCGCCCACGCCCTCGCCCTGGTAGCGGAAGTCGCCGTCGGTCACGCGGAGCGCCCGCATGCCCGACACACTGTTGGCGCCCGCCCGCTCGCCCAGCTCGTAGGCAAACACCTGCACCAGCAACGAGTCGATGCGGGCCACCGCGTGGTGCTTCTGCGTGACCACGCGGAGCTCAAACTCGTTCTGGTGCACGCCCATGGCCTGCTGGCAGTCGAACTGCACCAACCCGAGCATGGCCATGTGCGTCTTGTCGGGCAACGCGTCGAGATCCACCTGGTACGTCATCAACGTGGACGGCCCGTCGGGCGGCACGAACAGCAACGTGCGCAGCTTGTGCCACGGCCCGCGCTCGATGCACCGGTGCAACTGCACGGCCCCGAGGTACGTTTCCGCCAGGTTGAGCATGATCTGGAGCTGCGGCACGCCGCTGATGTGCGACACAAAGTCCACCTGGCCGCAGATTGCGCCCGTGACCGGCGCAAGCCGCTGCGGCGCCGTCGTTGTCGAGTAGAACGCCAGGTCGAGCGCCGCGGGCTGCTTCTGGGCCCGCGGGCGCAACACCACGTTGACGGTCTCGACCACGTCGACAAACATCTCGTTGTTGGTGTACCTGACGTTGGCCTTGCGCCACGGAATGGCGTCGGTGTCGGAGGTTGCGGGCGTTTTCGATAGCGACGCCAACAGCTTGGTGGCCGCGGCCGCGGCCAACTGGTTGCTGGTGCGGAGGAGCTTCAGAAGCAAGTTGCCCAGCAGCACGAGCTCGCGGAGCTTGTTGGCGTCCGTGACGTTGGGCACGCCGTCCTCCACCATCTCGTGGAGAAGAAGCGTCAAGGTGTCGGTGTGGGCAGTGACCTTGGTGGGCACGAGCGGCGCGCCGAAGTACTCCTCCATGACGGCGACGAGCCGCTCGAGGAACACGGGCGCCAGGAGCGGGTTGTGCGTGTGCGAGCACAAGAGGTAGAGCGTGAGGTTGTTGGTTGGGAGCGAGCAGACAAAGTAGTCGGCATTGATCTCGACGAGCGAGCCGGCGCCTTTGGCGCGGAGCGTGGCGAGAAGCGTGGCGAACCCGGGCGCATGCAGCGCCGCGCGGTACTCGTACACGAGGGTGTTTTTGGTGCTGGCGATGTAGACCGCTTCGAACATGTAGTTGGTACAGGACGATCTCACTCTCACATATCACCAACCATCACCACACTATCACCGACTTAGCACACTACTTAGCATAATACGCACACTACTCTGCACAATAGGTTGTACCAATTTCTCTTCGATGTCGCCTACCATGACGTGATTGGTGAGCTACAATCGTGCGCTTTGATGTAGTGCGGCTTTGATGTTAGTGAGTGCAGCTGTACTTGCACTCAGTGTAGACCTCTGCAAGTATACAGCATACGGTAGACTGTCTACGTACCGTTTGGCACGGTTGTATAACATGTACTGCTTTCCGTCAAGTACCTCGATGCTTGTTGCTTGGGTCGTGTCTACATGTGTTTGTGGGGATGTATTAAACAAAGTGGGGGGAGGGGGGTAAAAAAATGGTCGAGCCGTTCTTAACTCACATAGGGAATGGGGCGCCGGTCTAGCGCTCAGGCACACCGCCGCCAGGGATAGTTCAACAAACACACACATAATAAAAGTCCCTGTCGCCGGTGCCTAGACCTCAGCGCGCCCATTTAGTGGAGGCATTAGTGCTGGGCAGGAGCGTGCGCCTCTGCCTCTTCGAGCTCAAGCTCAGCCTCGTCTTCGGCGTCGAGCTCGGCGTCCAAGTCACGAATCACTTGCTCGTCGAGCTTCACGTCCGCCATGCCGTAGAAGGCAATGGCCGCAATACCAAGGAACCCGGCAATGCACGAGAACACCAACGCGACAATGCCTCTGGCGGTGAAGCCAGCGGGCAACGCCTTCTCCTGGACGTTTGCACCCAGCAAGTCCAAAAAGTCGACGGTGTTGGCAGCCGCGTTACCGGAGTAGTCCATGCCGACGTTCTTGCACACCTGCTTGAAGTTGTCGGTCATCTGCTGGGTCTCGGTGGCTTGCATCTCCTCGGGCGCCTCAATGAACACCAACGCAAGACCCTGCTCCAAGTGCCACTCAATGTGGCAGTGGAACATCCACACGCCGGGGTTGTCGGCCTTGAACCGCATGACAATGTACGACTGTGGGTTCACGTACACAGTGTCTCTGATCATGGGGATCTCGGGGTAGTCCGTGTGGTTGCTGGGGTCAAACTCCACCGGTGGGTCCGCGTCGTCCACGCTGGCACCACGCTCAATGAGCTGGAACACATGTCCGTGGAGGTGGAAGGGGTGCTTACCGGTGTCCAAGTTGTTAAGGCGAATGTCGACAATGTCGTCCTTCTGGAGCACAAACGCATTGGTGTTGCCGTACACGTACGAGTTGGTAGCGTAGTCGCCGGTGCTCAACGCAGTGCTGAGCACGGGCACCTTGGGGTTGGTGAAGGTCACGTTGTTGAAAAACGCATAGTTGACACCGTTGCCAAGGTTGTCCATGGCCACGTCGATGGTCACCGCATAGTCGGCCTCGTCCATGAGGGGCTCGCCCGACAACGGCTGCAAGTAGAAGTCGTCAAAGAAGTCGAGCTCGTCCACCGTGTACTCCTCGGGCAAGTCTGCTTCCTCGTCGTACACGATATAGTTGGTCGAGTTCAAAATCAAGTCGGAGGGAATCACATCAAACATGTCGTCGTCAAACTTGTTCATGAACGCATAGTTCTTGGACGTGTCGTTCTTGGTGGTGATCAACACACCGTACCGCTGCGCAATGGTGATGTAAAGCATCGACGTGGTGTTGGGCTGCACGTACACACCGTCCACCTCGACAATGGTGAACTCGTGGTCCTCCATGTACAAGTACTGCGAGACAAAGCCGCCCACGTTGATGATGCGCACAAAGTACGTCTTGTTGGGCTCCACCAACCACGTGTTGTTTCTGGTCTCGTTGAACAACGAGTTCTGCGGCACGGGCTCGGCACCCGTGGGGTTGTATCTGTTCAAGAACTTGGGGATGAGATAGTCCGCGTCGTGGTGGTACCACTCGCCAATGGGCAACGTGAACTCCTCGTCAAAGTCAAACGGATAGTCCGAGTCGTCCTGCTCCTCAATGATGAAAAGACCTCTCAACCCGTCGCCGTACTGGCCAGACACGTGCGAGTGGTACCAGTACGAGCCAACCTGGTTGTCAACGGTGAAGTTGTACAAGAAGGTGTCGCCGGGCGCAATGGGGCACTGGGTCACATACACGGGCCCGTCCATCTGGTTGGTTCCGTTCTGGAACAATCCGTGGAAGTGCAACGATGTGTTGCGGTCAGTGAATCCGTTGGTCAAGTACAAGTTGATGGTGTCTCCGGTCTTGACGCGGAGCGTGGGCAATGGCCACGAGTTGTTCAAGCCCATCACCTGTCTCTCCAAGAGACCGTCTGGGTTGGCCGTGACCCATGTGGTTTCGTAGTACCAAGTGTGGGTTTCGGCATTGATGATGCTCGCAAGAAGCGAGACGATGAAAACTGAAACGGCCCTCATGATCCTGCAACTATTGGTCCCCCCTAGGAATGTAAGAACAGGCTGAAGAAAAAGGGTAATGAAAATGCCTCATCTTATATAAGGACATCGGCCAGAATGAAGGGGACCAAACCGATGTCGGCACGCGCAGCCAATGGCCGTGGACCACCGCAGCTACATGCAGCGTTGACAGCCCGCTGCAGGTGGCTTGGATGGCGCCAGCCAAACCTCTGCAGGCTAGTGACGCACCTCTTGACTTCAAACTGCACCGCGACCACATGTGCCGTCTTGTCGCTACTGCCACATGCACCGCGGGCCGCGCTGCACCGCCCGCCAGCCAATGAAAGCGTTGTCAGTTCCATCTCCGCAATATCATTTCCATCAGAGCTAATTCTCATGCAGCTCGCTTTTTTCACGTCACATGAATGGGCCGCATGCGACCTCGGCCTATCATTTCCATCAGCGCAGACCGGACAATGGCCCAACGGTACAGGTGCGGTGATCAGCCGCGTACATCAACAGCCCACTTCAGACTCCCTTGAGGCATACCCCAAGCTACTTTTCAGGCTCTTTCAGTCTTCTCCAGATTCCTCGGGACTGAGATTCCTGGATGCATCTCCTGACGCCTGCCGATCCCCCCAGTCACACCTCGTAACTTGACCTGGCGTGTATGCCGGCCCAAAAAAATCATCGCACAACACCAACTGCCTACAGTGCACCATGAGTCTAATACCGGTGCAACCTACAAGCCTAATACCGGCCCCCCGCTTCTTGTCGACTTGCGCCGTCCGCTCCAACTACGCGAGCGCTGTAGGTCTCGGCAAGAAGCTGGACTCCTCGGCAACTGCCCGCCCAGCAGTAGCTACCAAGTACCGGCGCCCCACGCACCCGACGTCGGTACCATTAAACAAACTATTCTCCTCGCAGTTCCCTCTCTCCATCACAGAGCTGGTGCAGGACTACGCCCACAGAGACAACCCACTCAAGTTCCAGTATGACTTGTTGAGCACTTTGCCGTTTTTTCCCCACGCCGACGCCGACGGGAAGCGGGGCGCCGTGGTGCAGACGACGCTTCTGCTGGGGCTCAGCATAAACGAGTTTGCCATCTACCCGAAGCTTTTTGGCGGCGACAGCGACGTGTCGCCGTCGGACGAACGCTACCTCCAATGTAATCACCTTATTATGGTGCACGGTTACGGCGGCGGACTTGGGTTCTTCCTCAAGAACTTCGACGCAATCTCCTCTCTCGACAACTGGGTAGTGCACTCGATCGACCTTCTTGGCTACGGGTGCTCATCGCGGCCCAAGTTTGTCGCCAACTCGCTCGACGAGGTGGAGGCTTTCTTTCACGACTCCTTTGGCGAGTGGCTCCATGCTCGCGGCCTCGACAAGACGCCGGAGAAGAACCTCGTCATGGCCCACTCCATGGGCGCGTATCTCATGGCCACCTACGGCATCCGCAAGGCACCAGACTTCTGTAGGAAGATGCTCATGGTGTCGCCGGGGGCCATCATCAAGCACAGAAGGGAGGTGTTTGTGCCCACGTACTTCAAGCGCTTGTGGGAGCAGAACATCTCGCCGTTCACGCTCGTGCGCAAGGCCGGGCCGTTGGGCTCCAAGCTCGTTAGCATGTGGTCGTCGCGGCGATTCGCCAATCTTCCCTCCAACGAGGCGTCCTTGCTCCACAGATATGCGTACGGCATCTTCCAGAGCCCGGGCTCCGGCGAGTACATGCTCAACTTCTTGCTCGCACCGGGGGCCGACGCTCGACACCCGCTCATCGAGCGCGGGATCCACAAGCTCAAGTGCAGCTTGCTCTGGTGCTACGGGCAGGAGGATTGGATGGACAAAAAAGGCGGCCAGTTGTGCTCTAGAATTATAAACAGCGTCACGGGCGACGCTCACAGAAGCACCATGTGCGAGATTGAAAACTCAGGGCACCACATCTATCTCGACAACATCCTGGAGTTCAACCGTTTGATCACCGACGAGATGACTAAGTTCGAGCAGGGGTCTGCGTATATTGAGCCGTGACTTGACAAGACTATGTGAGCGACTACGACTTGACGAGACTATGACTTGAGCAACGAGCTGATGTCCTCGGGCTCAGCGTCTGGCCCGTCGAACCCATCAATCACAAGCTTGATGGAGATGGGGAGCTCGCGGCTTGTCAAAAGCATCTCTTCGCCAACGTCCACCAACTCGACCAACTTGCACGCAAGGTTCTTCCGCGTCTGCTCCTCCAAAAATGCCGGGTGCCTCATGTATAAGTTCGAGCGCGCGGTGCTGATGGAAGCAGACATCATGAACTCCTGCCGCGTGGTCAAGTCCCGCAAAAAGTGCTCGAGCGTCCACCACCGTGCGGCTCGGATGTGCTTCACGACCGACCCGCATACAGCGCACGTTGGCTTTTTAGAATGAGCGTAGGTGTAGGTAAAAATGGAGTCGTCACCGGAGTACATCATGTAGTTGTCCAACACCGGGTTGCAGCTTGTGACGAGCTTGAACACCTCGTTGCAGCACGACGCAGCGATGATGGCGTTGGTGGATGCAATGGCGGGGATGATATTCTTGACCACGCCCAACGTCAAGCTTCGCGTGACGTTCTCAATGCCAAACTGGGTGGCTCGCTCCAACGAAAGCGCAAACATGGCGTCCACGTCTTCAGGGATGTCGGCGTCAAATTTCCGCCCGTGGAAGCGCCGCGGCCACTCAAGTTGGCTTGCCCACTCAATGCAATGCTCCGGTAGCCGGGGCGTGTTGGCAATTGTGCACACCGGGTAGGCCACCTTGGGCGAAATCATGTCCAACGAGCACTCGAAGCACGACGTGAGCGTCGGTAGGATCACCCTGGATTGGCCACGGAAGCCCTCGGTGCCTCCGTCCACCATCGGTATGAGCCCGTTGAGGTTCTCGTCCACGAACCCCACCAAGAGAGCGTTGATCCACCGGCGCGACTCCACATTGTCCAACCCGCACAAAACAACAGTAAACTGCCTGTAAAAGTCCGGCGACTTGTCTTGGATCTTGCAGAAGTGCGGCGTAATGTTCAAGCCAGGGTCCAGGATGCGCTTCGTGATGAACTCCGCAGCCACCTCGGCCTTGGGTCGGCCCACGTCCTTCTCTCTGAAAAGAAATTGCCGATTGAGGTTCGACACGTCGATCGTGTCCATGTCTATGATGTCAATGGACTTGAATCCGGTAAGGGCAAGGTTCTTGAGCATTTCACACCCTAACCCACCGGCTCCCACCAAAAGGATCTTGGCCTCTTTGAGCGCCTGGAGAGCCTGCACGCCATTGTACTCGTCTGGAACTTCGTTGAACGGTCCAGGTTTACTTAGAAGCGGTTCCACGGATGAAAGGTTTCTAATCATGGTGCTAGTACTAGCTGGTCATTTGATGCATGGCGCGAATGTGCAGTACGGGCCTCTCGAGATTGCCTGGGCCGATTGTCCCTCTCCGATTGTTGATAAGCCATTATAGAAGTCTCTCAAGTGGTTCCGAGGTGGACGATTCTAGCGAATGAAAATGTGGTGCCAAACTCCGATAAATGTCCCGATCTAGGCGACGCTGATAAGCCTGTATGAAAACGTGCGTGTATTGAGATGAGCAACTGATTTATCTCTACTCGCCATCCACAAGCGTCACAGGTCAGACCAAGATCGTGTTCTCCCAGAATCGCATACTATAGGTACAATGCGGCAAATGCTTCGGCTCACCAGCTGGGGCAACGGCGTGGTCAACGACATCAGGAGCCGAATACCGTACTACCGGTCGGACTTCAAAGACGCCTACAACTATCGAGTGGTGCCGTCTGTGGTGTACATCTTCTTCACGAACTTGCTACCGGCTATTGCCTTTGCCCAGGATATGTTTGACCGCACGAACAATCTGTATGGAGTCAACGAGGTGTTGATGAGCTCTGCCATGGCAGGTGTGGTGTTTGGTCTCTTTGCTGGCCAGCCTCTCTGCATCGTTGGCGTGACCGGCCCGATAGCCATCTTCAGTTATACCGTGTACGAGCTCATGGAGCCCAGGGGCACGCCGTACTTCCCCTTTATGTGCTGGATATACCTTTGGTCCATGGTGATGCACATCGTGGTGGCCGTGCTCAACTGGGTTCTGTTCATGAAGATCATCTCCAACTTCTCGTGCGAGGTGTTTGGCTTCTTCATCTGCATCGTCTATTGCCAGAAGGCCGTGCAGATGCTAGATCGCCAGTTTAAGGAAGACGGCCCCACCGCAGGCTTTGCGTCCGTCATGATCAGCTTGCTCATGGTCATCTTCGGCATTGGGCTGTCTGTGTTTGGCACAACGATGCACTACTTCAAGCCGTGGACCAGGAAGTTCTTTTCCGACTATGGCGTGCCCATGGCCGTTGTGTTCTTCACGGGTTTCGTGCACTTTGGCGGCCACATGAACGACGCTCACTTGGCAACGTTGCCCACCACAAAAGCATTTGCGCCGACAACGCAGTCCGAGGCAATTGGAAGAACCCACGGCTGGTTCATACACTTTTGGCCCGGCGAAAACATCTCTGTGGGTGACGTATTTCTCGCTGTTCCTTATGCCATCTTGCTTACATTCTTGTTCTACTTTGACCACAACGTATCGTCGCTCATGTGCCAGCTGAAGGAATTCCCTCTCAAGAAGCCTGCGTCGTTTCACTGGGACTTTTTGCTTTTGGGAATCACCACGGGAATCTCAGGCATAATGGGCATCCCCGCGCCCAACGGCTTGATCCCACAAGCTCCGTTGCACACGACGTCGCTCGTGGTTCATGACCTTGAAACCAACGAGCCCGTTTCTGTCGTTGAACAGAGAGTCACTAATATATTACAGGGAGCGATGACGTTCGTGTTGATGTCGGGGCCCTTCTTGGTGGTGTTGGGTCTCATTCCCCAGGCTGTGCTTTGTGGGCTCTTCTTTATCATGGGCATTAATGGCTTGCACAGCGGGGCTGTCGTCAACAAGATCCGATTCCTATTCGTGGACGAGACTTACATCAAGAAGGATCCAACCTGCCCTCAGCTATGGAAGGACTTGAATCTCATTCCAAAGGACAAGAGAAAGTATTTTTACATTTATCTTGCATTGCAGGTTGTTGCTGGCGTGGCTGAATTCGCAATTACCTTGACCAAGGGAGCCGTCGGCTTTCCCGGCGTTCTCATGCTCTTTGCAATTTGTGCTAAGTGGGTGTGGCCACGATTCATCCCTCAGGAAGATTTGGACTATCTCGATGGAGCCGTGGCAGAAGAGTTCATTGTGAAGAGCTTGGAGGTGCCGTCCAGGTCTGAGAAGTCGCGCTTCTCGCTGGAAGAAACCACTCACTCCAGTGGAGCTGTGTAAATAGAGACCGTACAACATGTCTAAATAATTAATTGGGCGATTAACAATAGATAGGGATAGAGGAAGCCATGGCGGCAACCACTTTTTAGACGCTTTGTGTCGAATTTTTTTCACGGTTTTGGTATAGTGTTTAGGTCTATCGTGTCTCCCAATCTCCAAAGAGTGAGAAATCTGGACACTTTGTCCACCGAGCCGTCACTCCCGCCACTTGAACAAGGGAGGGGATTGTAAAGTTGCAAGGATATGGATGTATTTACACGCAAGCAACGTGGCCAGGCAACCACACACTCTGGAGCCACTTGCTGCCATTCTAGTTGTCGGGCAACAACCACTGCTCGAAACTTCCCTTCACTCTCAACTGCACCTCGGTAGCGGTGGCGTTGTAGTCTTCTTTGCCGTTCAAGTAGCCAATCTCCAAGTTCTGACACAGCTGCACGGCCTTCAAAATGGCGTTGTCTAGCTTCTCGGCCCGCGTGTCCTCGTTCGCCTCCTCGATGGCGTTTCTGATGCCATTCACAATGATCTTCACCCGCTTGAAATTCAAAATCAAGTCCAAGTCCACCCAGCCCTCGGTGCCCATGTTCTTTCTCAAAAACACGTCCCTGATTAAGTTTTCTAACGAGAAGTAGTAGTCGATCTGCTGGGTCAACGCCTGCTGGGGGTTCTGCTTAGGGCTGATTGGGGGAGGGATCTGGACAGGAATAGGCGAGCCGAAAGGCATGCCCTGGACCATCATGGGCTGAGGGTGCTGGGGGAGCGGAACAAACGGCATGGCCATGGGGTGGAACCCGTTGGCGGCGTAGTTTTGGAGATTAGGATTGCTGTTGTTTCTGCCAAGCTGGGCACCGTTGACCTGAGGTCTGGCTTGTCTGCTGCCGTTGTAGTTTTGGTATTGCGATGGCACGTACTGCTGATAGTAGCCGTTGGCAGGACGCGGCTGCGCACCGCCCTTGTGAGCGGGCGCACCGTTCTGGTATCTTCTGTACCCCTTTTGCTGCTGGCCACCGGGGTACCGTTGTCTGTTGTCATGCTGATCGTTGTAGTTATGCAGATCGCTCTCGAGGGAGTCATGCAGAAGCTCGGCGGGCTTCTCGTCGGAGAACTCGGCGTGCTCGTCGTCGTCCCGGGGCAGCGAGGACTCGTCCTTCTTGCCCTCGCCCACGGGCGAGGCAATGGTCTTCTTTTTTGTGTTTTTGTTCTTTCTCTTGGTTTTCTGCTGGCTGGCGCCATTGCTCTGCGCGGCTCTGGGGCTGGGGAGGATCACCTTGGCGTTGATGGGCACCCACTTGTTGGGCTTGATGAACTTGGACGCCTTGTTGGGCGTCTGCACCTCCAGCACCTTGTCCGGCGTGGGCCACTTGTACTCATCGACCGCTGCCGTCTGCGGCTGCGCGGTGGTGCCCCAAACAGCCTTGGAAGGCACGGGCGCCGGGGCCAAAACCTTCTTTTCCTTCTTGGCGGGGGCAGCGGCTTCGGAAGACTCCGCCACCTCGGCGTCGCGAGGCTCTGCCGTGGGCTCGGCCTCCCCTTTGGGTTCCGTGGCGGCGTTGGAAGCGGAAGATGCAGGGACTGGGCTCGTGGAGGGCGCTGGCGAGGCAGAGTCCTCGGCAGCTCCTTCCGATTTCGACACGGTGCCGTTGGCGGCGACGTTGGCGTATGACACAGACATTAGCGATATACTCTCCGGCTAAAAGGGACCGTGGCAGCGAGAGCGGTCTGGGAATCGGGACAGAACGTGGAAGTTTCTGGCGATCGGCTCCGGTTAATTGGAACTGGAAGATGCAAAGGTGGCTGAGAAGACGCTTCTCGGGGTGTTAAGGAGTTCTGGCGGCAGGCAGGCAGACCTCTTGGTGCAACTGAGTTGGAAAAACGAGCTCAGAGAAAAAAATTCAAAGGCCGCACAGTACGAAAAAAAATTGAAAAAGTCTCATTGATCGGACTGCATCAATTACACTTCCCGTTGGAGGCCAGAGACGAGCTCGACAAGTCCGAAGCAGCCGGCAAAGCGGAAGGCGGACGGGTTTCGGAGTCGGACGAAATTGCCTTTTCGTAAATTCTCGTAGCACCCCTAGTTGAGTTTACACAAACACGAAGGCGCACTAGGCTGCTGTAATAGTGGTGGAGGATGAGTCTTCGCGTTGGGAAAGTGCAACGCTCCACGCTTTGCAATCAACAAGCGAGACATGACCAAAAGAGAGTCATAGGGCACAATTGCCTGTGTCTGTGACCGGCACAAGCAATGTTTACAGTGGAGGGAGCGGCCCGTGGTGTGAGTGGCCCGAGTGATTTTGCACCCAGTGATCTGTCACACGTAAGCGAAAGGCAACCACACATGTTGTCCAAAACTAAAGGATCTAAGCACATGGTTGCCGATTTCTATCCGGCCTAGGTTGTCACTTTCACATTGGGCGTGTCGTGGTGGGCACTCTGACCGAGGTCCATGTATACAGTCAGTTACTCCACACTATCAACGCACCTCGCTCCCGAACATGTCGACGATCCTTAACAACCCATTATATAGGCCTCTCCTTGAGGTGATCAGGTCGTCCAGAAACGGTATTGTGTACGGAGGCAAAATCAGATTTTCCCATGCGTTGGTGATCAACTTGTTATACCGGTCGGGGCCGTTGAAGCCTCGCCTCAAGCTGGTGTTGAAGGCCACCAAGGAGCACTCGCTCGTGTTGGCCACGTTTGCCGTCGTGTACAAGACGGTGTTGAAGATTTTGGAGCAGGACAAGCTCTTGGGCGGCCCGAACTTGGGCCCCGCCAAGTTCCTTGCGGGGGCAGTGGGTGGGTGGATTGTTTACTCGCAGCACTTCAACTACTTGAACCCCGGCATCACGCATCAGATCACCTTGTACTGCTTTTCGCGTGTGTTGATCGCGTGCGGCAAGATTGTGCTCGATTTGTACTTGCAGTGTCGCCAGCCCAACTTGAAAATCAGAGGAGAAAACGTCAAGTTCAACGACTTGTCGGACATCCAGGCACGCAGGTTCAAGGCCAAGGTGTACAACAAGTCGTGGAAGTACTTTGCCGTGCTCACGTGGGCCCTCGTCATGCTCATCTATGACTACCAGCCCCAGTACTTGCAGTCGTCGTTGAGACACTCAATGGCGTATATTTATGACGTGGAAATGGACACCTGGTCCACGTGGAAGGAGTTTTTTGGCATCTAGCTCTTTAGAATACTTGGGGTCCGACCTGTGTCACTGGTGATAATGAACGGTTCTTCTCATCTCTCCGTATTGGCGCTCATGTCCAGCTAGGCACTCACCCAGCGGTCAATTGGATCTCCCATTCACTTGGCCTCGAACTCATATGCGCTCCAGTGCTCGGGTTGCGGTGTCCAGTGTCTACGACTTTGCCCTAAAGGTGCCAGATGCATCGTGAAGATTGGTGCGCGTTGAGCTTCTTAGGGCAATGCTTGGCCATTGTCGAGGTTCAGGTCAATACAGAGCGCAGCGAACATATCTGAGTGGCCAGCTTCGAGTTAGGTACAGTGAGGACCGTCCTAGGTTTCTAAACTTGGTGTCAATCAAGGTTGCTACATCGAAGCGATTCAATATTTGAATTTCGACTTCCCATTCCCGTGGCCGCTCGACGTTGAAGCCAATATACTGAATGCATACTCAACTGCTAATCTCACTGCTCGTGGCCGAGCTCTTTCAACTTGTCACGCATTTGCTTGTTTTCCGATTTTACCAATCCCATCTCAATAAGCAAGCTTTGCTTGTTGCTGAAGCTCACCATGCTCAAGAGTGCCTCGTTTTCCGCCTGCAACAGCGACAATTTGTTTGTAATCCGGTGTGCCAACTCCTGGGCATCAAAAGTTCCATAGGTGGAGACCGAGCTGTCCTTGGTCATCACCAAGCCGACAATAATCGCCTCGAGTCTTGATTTGGTGTCCTCTAATTCCTGGGTCCGTTCGTTCAATGTGTTTGTGAGATCTCTAAACAACTGAAAATAGTGGCTGGGCATGGTCATCTGGTGGTTTCCCGGTGATTTGGCGCTCTCGTTATCGTCCTCAACTTTAAGAAGTTTGAACTTGTCGCTAAACGACCGATTGACTTGGTTCTTGAACATGAGCTCCAACTTCAACTTCTCAACCTTCTCATTGTCCGACAGCTCGTCGAGAGAAAGCTCGCCCTGGATTGACTGGGGCAGCTTGACATGCGTGGGTGTCGCTACGTGAGTCTTGCCCATGAAGCTCATTGCATCCGATGGCGACAGTACTGAGTCGTACGACGACAATGGCGCGGCCCCGGGGTTATAACTAGGCGCGTTGACGTTCATCGAGAACATCTTCTTCTTTTGTTGAGAGGTTGCAAAAATCTGGTTCGGGTTCCCGGTATAGGTTGAGTACTGCAGAGACGACGCAACCGACTCCGCTTGACTCGCCTTCAAGTTGGGTGCAGCGAGGCTGGCAAAGTCCAAACCGCTGTACAGAGTTTTTGGTTGCAGTCTGGGTATGTCCAGTGTCAGTAACGTATGCTTCAACGGCGATGTCAGGTAGAGCGAGGACATGAAACTCGGCAACTGAATGCCCTGGTCCTCCTGCGACAACAGCGAGCCCCACATCTGATTACGGCTATACCCGATTGTTTGTTCGTGGGTGGCGGGCATCAATGAGCTCGGGTAGGTTCTCTTGGGTTCTGCATCGTCAGTAACACCAGTGTACATGCTGGAAGAACTAGCAGGGATACTTCCAGAACCCATCTCGCTGTACGCGGCGTTCAAACCGGCAGAAATAGATAAGTCCATAGTAGAAGAACAGAAAGTGAAAGGCAAATGGAAGAGGAAGGAGGAATTCCCCTCTACTTATACCTCACAGGGGTTTCAAATTTGCAGCCAGTCCGCGCACGCCCCAAGACACCTAGAGCAAAACACTACAACTGGTCTAGTCCTGGTATAGCTTAGCCGTAATCACTGATCATAGACAAATCTTTAAGAAATTAATCATGCAACATCACCTATGGCGAGCTGATAGTATGGGATACTAGCCTGGCCGACTCTTTTACTCGGGCTAACAATATTACATTCATACTCACATACACACTCATTCACACTCATTCACACTCATTCATACTCATTCATACTCAATCATCATTCATACTCAATCATACTCATTTATACTCATACTCTATATGTGCTTCGGGACTGTGGTCTCAAAACCCGAAGAAGGCGTTGCCTGACGCGCCGCCACCTCCACCTCCAATCATCTGCTTGAGCATTTGACCGTTGGGAGTGGCCAAGACTTGCTGCGGAAGCTTGAGGATGCGGTCCTCCAAGTTCTTGCCCACCAAAAACTCCATCGCAACGTCCGTGAAGTGGTTGCAGTTGTTGTCGAACAAATCGTAAGCCGATGCATGGTACTTCTGGTCCTCGTGGTCCTTCAAGTCCTGGAGAAACGCATCAAACGTCTCTTCGTCGACGTATGTTGGCCCCACGTCCAAAACCTCCTTCGGTAGGCCGTACTTGGTGGTGCCTGGTCTCGGACACATCTTGATTCCCTGGTCGATATAGTACTCCTTGCCATAGATGACGACTGAGGTGTGGTAGATCCCATCGATGGCCGTGCCTAGTATCATTGGCGAGTACACGGCAGCAAGGCCATGCGAGAGGTCGTACACATATACCTTGACCGGGTGAGCTTCTTCAGACATGGTGGCGAAGGTTCGCGGTCAGCTGTATATATAGCTGTTTTGCCGCCAATCTCAGAGGCGGGGGCAAAGAGTGGAACGAGAAAGAGCGTTCTACAAAAAGGAAGTTTAGAAGGAAAGCATTTCAAAGACATTTCAAGGATTGACTATGCCTTATTCTCGTGCAACGGTAGGGCATACTTCCGCATCCTCGTCTACGACTCAAGTACACGGAAGATGCCTTACACAAATTGAGCTGCAGAGGATGAGATTCAAGCATAGAGCTACCAACGCTGGAAGCAATGTGAATGTAACTGCTTTGACCAAGTCCGCTGTGTTGGCATAAGCATACCTTCATCTGCATGTACAGGCAGAAGTTAACTGCGAAAAAAAAAACGAAAATTTACCGAACGTCACCACCTATAATGTCCCCATTCGCTGTCTGTCATACCTAACAATGATATCCCCGTCTGAGAACGCCACTATACAAAACTTTAAAACTGTGCTTGATGAATCTCTCTCAAGGAAGTTCGTGGACCTGTCTTTATACTTGGGTTTGATCACTCAACTACAATGTCAACTCCACAAATGGATCTGTGATGACATCGCCGAATACTCGGCCTCATGCTCCAGCCTCACCCCCAATGCACAAGCTAGCTTCAAGCTGACTGACTTTCTTGAATTGCTTTGGACTCAATTCCACCATCCCATCATCAAGATGTTTCTGCTCCAACTTGCGGAGTTGCACTCCGAGCTGGTGGATTCGTTCAAAAACTCGAAAAAGAAGCTCAAGGTGGTCGAAATGAGAAAGGTTAACGAGTCGTTCACCAAGTACGTGAGGTTGGCGACGTCGTTTTACAACGACATTTTGGGCCACCTTGCCAAGAACTACGCAAATCTGCTGATTCCTCAAAACTACTTGAAAGACTTGAACATTACAATTAGCCACGACAAGGGTACCACACAGAGCAAAGAGTTCGAGGCGAACCTCCTCTATGTGATGTACATGTCGCTCATTGGCTTGGGCAATTTGTCCAGACATGCCGCACATCTCACCATCACTTACGTACAGCCCAGCAAATCGGTTTCTGCGTACTACAAGCATCTCAAGCAGGCCGAAGACCCCAGCCAAAAGAAATTGTACTTGACTCCGTTGTTGTACTACTCGAAATGCATTGGTTTGTTTCCAACCTTGAACGAACCCTATAATCATATTGGTGTGATTTACAACTCCATCCAGCAAAAGTTCAGTGCTGCGTTGTGGTTCTTGCGTTCGCAATTCACGCGCCATCAACAAACAAAAGTGGGGCAGTACAACATGGTTTCAATCTTCACGAGACCTTGGTTGGACGTGGCTTACCGGGATGCAATTCGAAAAGCAGCGCACGAATTGGAAATTTCTGACGTCAACAACATACTCCTTCGCATTCTAGCCGACTACTTCTACCCTCAAGCTTACAAACAGCCTTTGTATCGCAAGAAGATCGAATCTGACTTGGTTGAGCGCTTGTTCAAGGATCTGTGCTCGAATCGTCTTCTTGGAAATTCCAGTATTGTGATGGAGCATTTGTCCATGATGTTCTGCTTCTACAAATTGGCAGAGACCGAAAAGCCACAATTGTGCAGCCAGTTTGCGTCTTTCATAATCAACTACTTCACTCATTACTTGAATAGAGTCGTTGCTTCATCCGACCTGGATGAGGAGACAGAAGTTGCGCTCAAAGTTGTGAGGCTTTTCCTCGCCTTCAGCCGAAAGAATAGAGTCTTTTTAGAAGTGCACAAGAAGGAAGTCCTCAGTGCTCTCGTCGATACCCTCAACAAATTGATGAACGAAGATGAGGAAGCCAGGCGCGAAACGTTGGAATCGTTCAGCGAGGGTTCGCGGCCAGTGCGTACTCACTACTTCACGGAAGATGTCCAGTTCAAAGATTTCTCACCGATTGGGTTTCAGTTCAAGGATTTTGATGACGACCATTTGTTTGAAAGTGGCAACATCGACTTACTTTTCGGGTCGTACTACTACACCCAAAATCAAGATATGCCCGCGTACTTAGATAACGCTGCTATGAACAGAATCAACAAGGTCATGGAACTCGAATCAGGTGAGAGGAACAGGAAGGACCTTATACAGACCGAAATTCGCAGGCATGAGAATAACTTGCGCTTGAACGCGATAGCTGTTCAATTGAAAGCTTTCTACGATGCCGAAGTGTCGGTGGATGAAGTGAACTTTACGATAAAGGTGGCAGGCGTGGAAGTACCACGCACGCAGAGCTCTCAGGAGGAGCAGGTGGAACAAAAGAGCAAAAAGGGTAAAAAGAAGAACAAGAAGAAGAGCAAGAACACGCTAAAAATTGAGGAAGTGTTGGCCGGAAGCGACGTTGACACCTCAGGTAGTGTCAAGATTGCACCTCCAGCATTGTTTCCCTCTTCTCTTGAAGAGATCGAGCTGATGATTCTTGGCCATGTGTCGCAGTTAGCGCCACAGCAACCTCGAAGTGACTTGAACACGGAGCTGGGTATTGCTGACATGGTCAACTCCATACTCAGTGAGGAGGAATCGACCCAAGCTGAACTGCCTGAGCACCCCGCGCCTTCTTTTGAAATCAATGCGACCAGTCAGGGCACCCAACGTGAATATAGCCAAGTTGGCCTGAGGGCATCGAGTCAACAGACGGACCCAAGCAGTCTTGCTGAGAATGTTTCGCGAGCGACTCCTGTTCAGCTCTTGCGTCATAAGCCGAAGCAAGAGTTGCCTGAACCCGAGGTCCAGGAACTGCAGCCGATGTCCATGCCCACACAGCCGGTGCACCATCCGGTGATTCATCTGCAATACGGTGGATTCCAACAGGTTCCTTTGAACTCGCCATACCCAACGCAGTCACCCTACGTTGCTCCGCATCCGTTTGCTGCTTTTGCTCCTCCCCATGGACAGATGCCTCAGTTTGGCAACCCACCCTCTCAGTATGGGCAATTTCCGCCGCAAGTGATGCCGCAAGGGCAGTGGAATTATAGCTGGGCTCCTAACGGCGCGCCAGGCGGAGAACATCCGTATCCGCAGTATCAGCAATAACTGGCTGTCAAGTACTGTATGTATGTTGGAAATACGAGCCTGACGCGTTTCACAGTCAATGATCCCCAAATGAGCCAACCAAAGAGCGAACTCATAGAGCTCGCCGGGTAAGTCTTTTCTCTACTCACTGAATCATGCCTAGTGGCTCGAGCACGTGGATTCGTATTCTTATTTTACGCGCCGTGCATGAACCATCTCTCGAAAGATGCTCTTCTGGATACCCATAGAATTGCCCAAGAGAGAAACACGTTGACTACGTACCTGTGTTTGACCTGTCGTGATGTCCCATTTAGGGATGGCATCATGCGCTCGAACACACTGCATTGTTCATTTATCAAGGGACAATGGAGCACTACTCATCCATCAAATTGTACCACGAGTAAGTTCTCTCGTCTTTGCTCCCAGCACCCATTCACCGAGTTGGAAGCGAACCTTAACAACAAGAACGAGAGACCGCCGTCTTTAGAGATAATTTATCGACGTCGCCTGATGTGCTGCTCGTACCGATCACACCACTTCGGGTGCCGAGCAACGACGCGCCTTCTCTGGCCAATAGACGATCGAGCATTCACGCAATTGCATAGAGTTTCGCGAGACGTTCGCGAGCAGGTCCTAATAAGTGGACGTAATAGGATCTCTTTCACAGGCCCGGTCAGTTATTCGTTTCCTGCACAGCCACGGAATCTTTTCCACGAGGCCTTCTTCTCTTCAATTTGCACCATGGGAGCCATCACGCATCGCGTGTCGAAGCAGACCTATCAGATCGAGACTCCCCCGGCCGATGCTCCGATTGAGGTGTTGGACGATTTCTACTGGACCAAGGAATCGGAGCCTCACACTCTTCGCAGAAGAGCCATCATGGCGAAGTACCCCCAGGTGAGCAAGTTGACGGGCTACGAGCCCAAAACCAAGTGGATCTGCTCGCTTATCGTGGCGCTCCAATTTGCTGTTGCGTACCACTTGCGGAACACCAGCCCTCTTTCCTGGAAGTTCTTTCTTTGGGCCTACATCGTTGGAGCCACGCTGAACCAGGCCATCTTCCTCGCGATCCACGAGTTGTCGCACAACTTGTTGTTCAAGAAGCCATTCCACAACAAGATCTTCGCCATCTTCACAAACTTGCCCATCGGCATTCCCTACTCTGCCTCGTTTCAGCCCTACCATCAGTTGCACCACAAGTTCTTGGGCGACGAGTACCTCGACACGGATTTGCCTACGCGTGTGGAAGGCATCGTCTTGCTGAATGTCTTGGGTAAGGTTTTCTTTGCCACTTGCCAGATCTTCTTCTACGCTTTGCGGCCGATGTTCATCACCCAGATCAAGTTCACCTACATCCACCTTTTGAATGTGATTGTGCAGATCGTCACGGACGCGATCATGATCAAGTATTGGGGTGTGAATGCGTTCCTTTACTTCATCATGTCCTCGTTCCTCGCAGGATCGCTTCACCCATGCGCCGGACATTTTATTGCCGAGCATTATGTGTTGAACGAGAACAACGTGCCTCGTGACAATGGTGGCCGTGAGAAAGGAAATGTGTCCGAGAAGTTGCTTCCTGCCGAGACGTACTCCTACTATGGCTCTTTGAATCTCCTCACCTGGAATGTGGGCTACCACAACGAGCACCACGACTTCCCATATATTGCTTGGACGAAATTGCCAGAGCTTCGCAAAATAGCGGCAGAGTTCTACGAGCCTTTGCCTCAGGTCAAGTCGTGGTGTGGCGTTTTATGGTATTTCTGTTTCGAGGACATCAATAACTTGTGGTGCAGAGTAAAAAGAGCGGGCACTCAGAAAGAGGGCCTGAAAATTGGGGGTTTGGACAAAAATTAAGCAAAGTAAAATAAATGTCAGGGTCGATTGCAGCAGCTCGACTGCAGTTTGGTAGATCCGGACTAGCCTAGATAAGTACCAGTTGAGTAGCATCATCAGCCGAGCACCTGTGACTATCGATGGGCAGGTGTTCGTCGGCTACAACTATCCTGACTGGTGATTACTTATCTATCGTGATTGGTGATTAGTCTCTCATCTATCTTGTCTCTATGTCCGATTACTTTACAAGTTTCTCACCAACCTCGTCACCAAACCCAATCCGCTTTCCTCGTAAGTCGCCAACTTCTCCTTCACGTGCTCCAAGAAGTTCTCTGCGTCGACAAGGTCTCCCT
Source organism: Helenozyma rhizophorensis (assembly GCA_030573355.1). Classification (NCBI taxonomy): domain Eukaryota; kingdom Fungi; phylum Ascomycota; class Pichiomycetes; order Serinales; family Metschnikowiaceae; genus Helenozyma; species Helenozyma rhizophorensis. Next base: position 149,803 of record JAJMDD010000020.1, read on the forward strand.
CATTGCTGTCGTCGCCCTGGCCCAAAACCTTCACTCTTATTTTTCCAGCAGGGTACTCCTCCTTGCCCAAAATCACCGCCAACTTGGCACCCACCTTCTCGGCAGACTCGAATTGTTTCCTGGGGTTGGCCTTGGCTTTGTACAAATATTCAGCATTGATGTCTGCCTCCCACAACTGCTTGGTAATGGCCATTCTCTCCTTCAAGAATCCATCCCAGCCAGCGCCTCCACCGAAAGCCATGACATAGACGTCAGTGTGAGTGGGAGAGAGCTTCTCCCACTCTTTGCTGGCTCTCGCCTTCACAATGGAGAAGATACGCTCAACTCCAAAGGAGATACCCACGCATGGGATCGACTTTCCGTTGGAAAACATACCAACCAAGTTGTCATAGCGGCCGCCGGCAGCAATGGAGCCAACACCGACGTATTCGGAAGCATCTTCTTCCTTGGTCTTCTTGGCCTTCTGCTTCAACTCTTCAGCATTAGTGGGAGGCGCAGAAGCCGCAGTGACGGCCTCGTAAATCAACCCGGTATAGTAGTCCAAACCTCTGGCGAGAGACAAGTCGAACGACAAAAAGTCCTGAATGCCCAATGCCTCGACATAGTCGGCCAAGATGGCCATTTCCTTGATACCCTGCTGGGACGACTCGTTGGTTTTCAAAAGCTCTGAGCTTTCCAAGAAGGACAAAGTCTCCCTGATGGAGCCACTCACCTTGACGAACTGGCCAATGCGGTCAGCCACCTCCTCGGTCTGGCCCTTCTCGACCGTCATCTCCTTCCTCACAGCCTCCCAAGGAGACTTGTCCAACTTGTCGACTGCAGAGGAAATCTTTCTGACATCCTCCTCGGCCACTCCACACGCCTGGAAAATCCCGTCCAACACCTTACGGTGGTTCAACTTCACCTTGAAGTCGTTGACACCCAATTTGGTCAATCCCTCGCACAAGACGGCCAAGATCTCGGAGTCGGCAACCATCAAGTCGTAAGAGCCGGCGACATCAAAGTCACACTGGTAGAACTCTCTCATTCTGCCTTTCGTCATCGCAGGCTGGTCTCTTCTGTAGACCTTAGCAATGTGGTATCTCTTGATGGCAGAAATGGAGTTGCAAGCAACAAAACGAGCAAACGGCACAGTCAAGTCGTATCTCAAAGAAGTCAATTCTCCACCTTGGTCCTCCAAGTTATAGATCAACTTCGAGTCCTCACCATACTTGCCGGTCAAGATTTCTCTGAGCTCGAACACAGGCGTATCGATGGTGACACCGCCGTGTCTCTTGAACAACTCACTCAAGGTTCTGAAAATCTCCTCTCTCAAAACCATGTCCTTGTCGGCCCAGTCCTTCGTACCCTTTGGGGTCTTCAACTGAAACTGCTCAGCTTTCTTGGATTTTTTGGAGTTTTTGGCTGCTGCTTGTGGCGCAGCAACCGCAGCAGGTGTGGCGATGTTAGCTTCGGTCGACATTCTCAATATTGGGGTGAAGTTCTTTATGTATCGCCTGAACATGGACCTTCGGCCACTGGAGAAATTTTGTGTGAGCCAAGCGGTGGTGTACGGGTGTTGGCTCACCACTAACCCAAGTTGCCCTGATCGCCGGTTGAAAACGATTCGATGCAAGCGGACGGAAAATTCTCTAGAAGCTTACCTTCAAATTGCCGATAGTTGAGGTGCTTCTCCGACGCTGCTCCCCCAATACCCGGGCTAATACCCAAATCGCGTTAATACTACCAGACGAGTATCAAGGGTCTCCTGCTGAAGCCCCGCTTCATTGTTCTCATCAAGCTTCTCCTATCAGTCAAAGTCATTACCAATGAGCTTTTATTTCGACCCGGAGCGGAACCGTTACTTTCGAGTCGTCAATGGGGATCAACGTCTCAACTCCAGATACTCTAACAATACTCTACAAGCCGAGAAGCGTCGCTCAGACTACGAAGATAGCTTGAGCAGGAAGAAGGCCAGGGAAACAACTTTAGATGAGTGTCGGCAAAGCATAAATTTTGCGGCTCTCAAAACTTCCGGCGACTTTTGCAGTCCTCTACTACATGCTAAATTGAACTTGAGACATCTGATGCCACCAAAATTTCTGCCACTTTCGAAATTTGATGGCATGCGATGGAGTGACGTTGCCTCCCTATGGCCTGGTCTCGATCTGAACACTGTTTTCACAGTTCGAAAGGGTGCCATTCTCTTGCAGACCATTGATGACTACCTTAGATCAACGGTTTCGCTAGATTGGGCCAAACCTAACATCTATACGATGACTGTGGATAGTCTGGATTCGTTGGTTGTCACTCAATGCATGTGCAATGACGGCCGATATATGTTTGCAATTGTTTCAGGGAGGCTCATCTTGCTTGAATGGATTGCTGGTGAGGGCGGTATTTTTCAAGTGAAGAATCACAGTGGGAGGTTTCATGAGAGTGATGACATGAGAAATGCCATGCGTCGGATCGATAATACAGATTTGAGACTGACTTCCGCTTGCTTTGTTGGAAACAAATTGTACCTTTTCACAGATGCGGGACTATGGATAATCGAAGTCACAACCTTTTCAATACTGCATCATCTCGAGAAGAATCTAGGTAGTGTGGGAAAAAAGGTTGGGGACTATTGGGTGTCGATGGATAGAGGTCGTCTTCGTTTGCACGAATTCACGGATTCGCTTAAGTCATTAGCGTCGATACCCAGTGGGAGTTTTGTCATTAATTTTTTTGCAGATGAGTATCGGCGACAGAGTTCAAGTGGCGTGCAAAAGTATATTCGTTTTTTCATAATCATGCCGCAAGCAATAGTCATCCAAGACTTTGACTGCCAAAAGTTGCGGACGATCGGCGAGAGGGTGAAAATTCGCTGCTTTGATGACAACGTAATTCGACCTGTTGTGGACAGAGTGGGAAATCAACTACTCATAGAGCAGTGTCGAGGAAAAGCGAAGCTTTTCGACTTGGACACTTACAGTGTTTCTGACTGTGATATCAAGGTGCCTTATGGTGATGAACCTGTGCACCTTTTGCATTTAAGCAATCGCCTTTTCGCTTCTACGTGGAGTCAGACTTTTGAAATCTCCATTGAATCTGAATTCAAATATGCTGATTAGTTTAGAATTGCTCATATTGTACATTACCTATTAATCCTCATTGATCCCATTCAGCTTCGAATAACTTAGTCTCATCACGCCGTCGCTAAGAATACGCTTACCCCAATTACCAGCTGCAGGGTCTCCCGTTTCGTCTCTGCACTGTTTCAAGAATGGCAACAAGGAAGTGCCACCGGTGCCCTTCTCCTCGGCATCCTTCTTCTTTGTCTTGGCCAATCCAGATCTCAACGTCAGACTAGAGCCCATCTGCGAGGTTTTCTTCGCCTGCAAGACCACATACCGCGTGACGATCTGGATGTGTTTGTCTCTGAACAGTTTGATCATGGCTAAGCAAGCATCGTAGCTCAAAACGAGTTCGTTGTTGTCCTTGTGGGCCATCACGACCTCTCTGATTTTTGTTTTCTCATCAATAACCGAAAGGAAATCTCTGTGTTTTTTTGGCATGTATTCTCTCATCTCTAGAAGATAGGAATTGCTCTTCTTTTCCCCGGACTGTGCCGGCATGTGTGGGGCTGGTCTCTCTCCCGTAGCGTAATGGTGGACGCTGAGTAACAGGTCCAAGAACTGGATGATGGATGACTGTGCGTTCGATCCGCCTGCGTAAGCTCTGGGTTTGGTCTCGTTTCCGTACAACACGCCATCTTTGCTCAACCCTGCGTCCGCCATGTTTTTCCAGCCGGCCAAGTAAGGTCGTATGCGGAAGTAGAACACGTGTGGGTCGCACATCTCTTCCATTCTCATCAAGACCGAGCCCAAATGGTCGATTGCATTGGCGAGCTCTTGCAAGGATGTGGTCAACTTATTAATATCGCCATTCTCGGCATGATCCATGGCCTCCATTCCAGCCTTGATGGCACGGCCACTCTTGTATTCGAAAAACACACTCACCAAGTAGAACCATGACTCGTCTATGGATCCAGTGAAGGTATTAATGGTGGTGATGTTGTCCAAATCCAACTCCGGCAGACTGCTAGCGCTGGGTATGATCTCTCTGTAGTTCCAGAGGCACAAACCAGCATATGTGGCAAGTGGAGGGAGTCCTAAGACCTCGCTAACTTCCACTAAAGGTGTGGCGATCTGCACTGGAAGTCTGCTCGTAGGCTCGCTCGTACCCCACACGTAGGCATGGGCCAAAAAGCCCAAAAGTTGGTATGCTCTGCGGTACTCCTCGGTTGTAATCAAGGCATCTATACTGAGCGACGGCAACTTGTCAACAAGAGGCCGTATTCTTCTCGAGTGAAGTAACGCCGGAAGGTTGGCCACCAAATCCTCCCAAGGCTTGTAGCGCGGATGCGGGAGGCTAGTAAGCGGGAGTCTCGGAGGGAGAAACCCTGTTCGGTTGCTAACATCAAAGGAAGCAAGATCCAACATGTTTTCGAAAGTTGTGGCTAAGGCGGAGCTGGTCGGAAAAAGGTTGCGAAAGTGAGACTATGAAAAAAAGGTCAGGTGATGAGCTAAGCCCGAAGGCCCGAAGGTCGGGCAACACCGTAAACCCGAAACCTACTTCAATGAACGGATAGACTTTTGGATCTGCATTGTTGGGCCCCGTCTTTGGGGCCACTTGGTGTTACTTGAAGTAGACGCCGAACGTCGATCTCATGTATTGCGTTATGACGTAATGTGGCCTGGAACTAACGCCTTTGTAGGCGCCAATCGGACCCGTTCCAGCTCCACCGCTTCTTCTCAGCGCTTGATATTGTTGGCGTTGCGTGAATCTTCAAGCTTTCTGCCACAGGAAGCGACATGATCGAAGTAGACTTCTCTCTGGCACCACTCTTGTCAGCTTTCGGAAGCGGGGCTCCACGTTCCCTGAATGCACTGGCACGAGGTTCGCTTATAGAGGCTGTAGGATTGAGAGACGCCTCGTCAGGTGGTTCTTGTTGCCACTGTTGGCCGAGATTGTATGCTTCGTAGGGGATCCGATGCAACCTTATCAAGAAATTCTGCCATACCATAGACACTGAGAAAGTCAACTCTTCCCATGCTCCCACTTTCAGTGCAGACCTTTGTTTCTTTATCTCATTGTACGATTTGAAGGGTCGCAAGAGTGCAAGTGTGGCTCTGAAAGTTTTGTCCACTAATCGCTGGAGAATTTCCACGTGAACGAGACAAAGTAGTTGAACGAAGAGAACAATCTGAAGAAAGACGGTGAAGAGCGGAACAGTTTCCGTGGGTACGACCTCTGCCAGCATGGTAAGAGGCTGTCGCTATAAGTGGTTGCAAAATCGAGTCTGCGCACTCTACGAACTGCAAAGATGCCAATTGAAACGAAAGCTTTTGGATATTTTGGCATCCAACTTCATCCTATGCCAATCCAACGTGATTCGGTTGTAATGGATTCAATCAACTTCCCCTCTAACATCCAAAAGCTTTGACCTCCTGTGAGGAACCGAAGTCAGCTTGAAGATCCTTGAAGGGCTATCAGTTCACCTACACCTTTCCTTCTAGGACGGCCGAGAAGTCACTCCACACATTCCTTCGACATTCTACATTCCTCCAACCCTGTCATTTGTAAATCCTGACGTAGAGGGCTCGGATTTGTGTGACGTGCAATCAGCGAGTGGGTGAAACAGTTTACCAAGAACCGATTCCGTCCATGGCGGTCGAAATACAACTACGTGTCGGGAAGTCTAGATTCAGGATCCTATCGCTGCGGTCATTGTACTCTTCGCTTTCAGTATCACACGGTGTACATTATTTGGCGGGGAATGCCATGAATGATCAGGATCTGAGGGAGGGTCCAGCCAAAGAGTCATTGAATGCTACTATCTCGGCACAAGAGGGGAACTTGGTAGAAAGCATCCTTCCCCTGATCGGCACCAGTCTTGTGTTTATATATTGTTCGTTATCTAAGAGATGATTACTTTCGCAGCCAGCAAAAATCATGAATGTGAGTTGCAAGCGAGTATCATGGGGAAACGATAAGACTCATTTGCATTCAGGACGATACATTCGACCAATTGACACTGTCAGGCAAATTCTTACGAAGACTGGGGTGGGGTCGGATCGTGAAACCTGGAATCCACCACCGCCTATCCTATGACTACAGTCTTCACCTGCAAAGAACCTCGCCTCGACACGATCTTCTCAAAGTAGCAATTACAATAGGCTTTGCAAATTTGGCGCTTTCCAATATGCCTTTAATCAAGAATTGCGCTTCTCTCCACGTTTCGGCCAGCCGGCGCAGCCGACATCCGTGCACCACGAGGGTCATTTCATCACGGACCTCACCACAATCATCCACCCAGCCTCAACATGTCGTTCAAAGGAATCAAGAAAACACTCGTTAGAGCACCCCAGTCGTTCCGGCAAAAGATGAATATGGGTGACATCACCCAGGACGCCGTTTATCTTGACGCCGAAAGACGCTTCAAGGAGTTGGAGGTGGAAACCAAGAAGCTAAGCGACGAGTCCAAGCGGTACTTCACCGCTGTGAACGGCATGTTGGACTATCAAATTGATTTCTCTAAGGCCATTGAGGAGATTTACAAGCCCATCAGTGGGCGTTTGTCCGACCCCAATGCAACGGTCCAGGAAGATAACCCTGAGGGTATCAAGGCCGCGGAGCAATACCGGGAGGTGGTGAAGGAATTGAAGGAGACCTTGAAGCCCGACTTGGAGCTCATTGAAAAGCGTGTGGTGAACCCTGCGCAGGAATTGTTGAAGGTGATTGCTTCCATTCGGAAGATGGCCACCAAGAGAGATCACAAGCAGGTGGACTTGGACCGCTACAAGCGGACGTACAAGAAGTACGAGGAGAAAAAGGAGCGCACCGCCAAGGACGAGGAGAAGATGTACAATGCCGAGGCCGAGGTGCTGATTGCGCAGCAGGAGTACGACTACTACAATGACATGTTGAAGACCGAGTTGCCCATCTTGTTCCAGATGCAGCTGGACTTCATCAGGCCGTTGTTCGTGTCCTTCTACTACATGCAGTTGAACATCTTTTACACCTTGTACAACCGCATGGAGGAGTTGAAGATCCCGTACTTTGACTTGAACAGTGATATCATCGAGGCGTACCACGCCAAGAAGGGCAACATCGAGGAGCAGACGGACGCCATTGGAATCACGCACTTCAAGGTAGGCCGCGCCAAGAACAAGTTGGAGGCCACCAAAAGAAGACACCAGCTTATGAATGCGGGCTCGCCTCCTCCCGGCTCGCCCACTGGCACGCTTCCTGCCTACACCCCGGGCCAGGGTGCGCCCGTCGCGTACGGCAATGAGAAGCAGCAGCCCTACGGCTACACTGCCCCGGGCCAGTACCAATCGCCAGCAGCAACGGGCTACTCGCAGGCATCGACGCCAAGCTCGTACGGTCTGCAGCCAGCGTATGGACAGCAACCGGCTTATGGACAGCAACCAGCTTACGGGCAACAACCGGCTTATGGACAACAGCCGGCTTATGGGCAGCAGCCTGCCGTCGGGCAGAGCGTAGACACCCCGCCAGCGTACGGCAATGCGTCGCCCGTCGTTGCACCTCCGGCTCCTGCTGGAGCTCGCACTTGCACAGCATTGTACGACTACACTGCCCAGGCACAGGGCGACTTGACGTTCCCTGCGGGTGCTGTAATCGAGGTGGTTGAGCAAGGCGATGCCAACGCGTGGTGGACGGGCCGCTACAATGGGCAGACGGGGCTGTTCCCAGGAAACTACGTCCAGTTGAGCTAGACATCGAGACGGACGCTAACAGAAGCAAATGTAATGTGCAATATAGCGAGCACGTAGACACGCGGACGAGAGACGAGTTAATGCCTGCCTCACACCCGCCTACGCATCGCGTTAATGTCCTCTATTCCTTCTCAAATCTCAGATTCTCGTTCACTCTCCGCACACTTGATCTTACTGTTGCACCAACTACATCCTGCATTCGGCACATATCAAAAATTTCTTCACCACCATGTTTGGACCTTTCAGATCCACGCTCTCTGCGTGCGGTGGTTACCTTTGGAAGAAGGCGCCAAGGTTGTCGCCTCCTCAAAAGAACAGATTGAGAAACAGAATGAAGCTCGTTGACAGGAACATCGAGGTGTTGTACAAGTCGTTGAAGCCAGAGAACGAAGTCTCCACCGGATACAAGAAGATCGACGCCCTCAAGTTCACCATTCTTCCTGAAAGTGAGATGAGCACGAGAGACAAATACACCACGTTCGACAAGAAGGCCAAGGGCTACAGAAAGTCTTTGCACTTGGTCCCCAAATGGACGAAGCTTTCCTTCAGGCTGAACCCCAAGTACTTCTAGATCAGCCATACTTCTAGCACCTTGGTTCACAGACCCTCACTCCGTGGCTTACATTTTTCTGACAGCTACGGCTCTCAGAGCTCTTACTTGAGTCCTCTCGAAGTGGCCGTTCCAAGCTTCTCCGCTCGCTACTCCATTGGCCTATAGATTGTCCATCATGAGCATGAGATTGCCAAGCTGTGAGCATGAGATGCCCAAGCTATGCGTAAGAGGTTGCCAAGCTGTGCGTGCCAGCTGTGCGCTACGTCATCTTCATTTCATTGCACCCATGTACATATAATATCATGTCCCGTAACCGAATGTAATTAAGCATGCCAATGTCTGGTCATGAGCCCATGTGGTCCCATATGTAGTTGCTGATGAAGTAGTCCAGATACTTCTCGTCCACCTGGAGCACGCTGGTCAGGTTGTTGCTCTTGTCGAAGATGATGATCTGGTCGTTTCCCTGCTCGAAGTCCTCGATGTGCACGCCTAGGCTCTTGTAGAGGGAGATCTTCATGCTGCTGGAATTGAAATTGCTGGCGATGTTCAGATTCCACGTCTGTGAGCGGGCAACCGAGAACTCCTCCTTCTGCCTGGCCAAGTTGATCTTGGTCATGCTCAACTGGTTTATGCTGCTCTCCAAGTCCGTGAGCTGCTTCGCCAACGACACCTTCAAGTTGTCGAGCTCCACTGACTTGTCGTTCATAAGCTTGAGCACATCCTGCTCGGCAGGTTTATCCGTGCTCGGACCCTTGCCAAGTCGGCTCACGGTCTCGTACACTGTGCTAGACGGCGTGCTGAGCCTCTTCATCTCGGTGGACACCTCCTCGAGTTCCTGCTCGAGCTTCTTCTGTTCATCTTGCAACCGCTCGATTTTGAGCTGTCGAAGCTCTTCGGTTTTCTTGAGCGTTTCCTTGATTCGGTTTAGGCTTGCAATGTCGGGCTGCGTCTCGAAATTCTCGATCGCTGAATATATAAGACTCTCGGGGGACTCGTCAAGCATGGCGGTGGGGTGGGTTTGTTTTGATGGAGTTGTAATGTATGCAGTTTGGTGTGCAGGCCTTGTTGCACCAGATTCGGATATCGCCAACTACTCTTCTCGCCATGAGTTACACCAAGACGTATGACGGAGTCGATCTCCCCACCAACCCCAACATGCCGGCGTGGGTGTTGACGCCGAAGGAGGAAAAGGTTGTTTTCGAAAGATGGCGGAAGAAGGCTTTCGCCCGGTGCGATGACTTGATCAAGGCGTACATTGCGTGCTCGAACAGCTACAACAAGCCTATGGATGCGGTGCGCGAGTGCGAGGCGGCAAACAGGGCGTCCACCGAGTGTGTTGCCAAGTACCAGAAGTTGGAGTATTTGGACGAGGAGCGGGCCATCTTGATCGCCGACAAGAAGTTGAAGCAGAGGATATACCGGGACCGACTCGCGGCGGCCCAGGCGGCACAAGCCTCACAGGCAGAGAAATAATGTACATAGCAGTCTTGGAGGAATACAATAGCAGTCATGAAGACGATACAGAGGCTCAGTAGGCCCAAGCACTCAGACAGTTCCCTCCACAGGACAATGCCAGTCCAACTATGGGCCAAATACCGCAGTGGCAGCGGACAGGATAAGGTAGATGGGACGCTGTAACTCAAGCGTCAGCTTGTGCCTTCTCTGCTCTTCACATCAACTGCTGTATGCTCATTCATCAGATCAAACCTCATCAGCTCTTCGTCGTGCATCCTTGATCGGCTCGTGCTAACTACATTTCGTATAGTATGAGATAGTGTATGAGATAGAGATGACATAGAGTATGATATAGAGTATGAGCGAGAACAAGGGAGTACTGCAACGCTGTCTGTTTGAGGTGCATGATACACCTGTGCTACCCAGGCTGAGAAGTTCCTGACTCTTATTACACTAATATACATCTTCTAATATACACATCGGTGACGTATGGTCTTGTTGGTCACACAGCAGGTTCACGCCTGCTCGGTGTCTGCGTTGTAGTTGTTTCCAAACACCGTGTGGCTGGCCATGAACAACGACCCGTGCATGATGGCCAAGTTCTGGATGGACTGGTACTGGCCTGCGGTCTCCTTGACGAGACCGTCAAAGTCAGACAAGTTGGAGTGGAGCATGGCCAACTGCTCGTTGAGCCTCGTCAACTGTTCTTGCTTCGTGGACATCTGAGCAAAGACAACAATCACGGGATGTAAGCACGATGTACGGACACGATGTACGGACACGACGTACAAACGGAAGGATGTGTAGACGGAGGTGACCAGACTGCACGATCAGAGTTTAGTTCGGATGTAGACGACTCGCGTTCCGGTTATCCACACACCCGTACAGCAGGTTTCTTTTTCTCACCACCCGTAATTACCCTTCTTCCGGAAAGCGCCTATTACCTATAGCTAGCACCGGCCCCTACATTGCCTCCGCCGTGACCTGAACTGGTAGGGGGTTGAGAATTCTGCCGTGCTGTGAACCAAGAGCATCTGCCCCGCAAAGACATATAGCGCCCACCTCATCACTTGCAACCGACAAGTCAGCATCACATCCGGCAACACCAGTCGCCGAGATAAAAGTCACAAAAGCCGACACACCCCGCCGGCATCAACCCGTTGGACTCGGACATTGCAAGCTGGACAAAGTTCACATTGAGCAGCCGATCCAGTCGTACTGAGACACTCCATACTCCAATATTATAAGGACACTCCATAAGGACACTCCAAGGTCGGTTCCAAGGTCGGCATTCCATAACGACTGCTTCTCCACGGACCTATAGTCAACTTAGTTGACCATCCTAGAGACATAGACACTCCTCGCTCGAGGCATACTGAGTCCAATAGCTGACTCGAAAAATCATACTTGTCTTCCTGACACCTTCGGCACGAGCCACACTCAAGGCACAGACATGCCCGAAGAAAAACCCGGCGCCACGCAGATGGGCGTGAGCACGAGTCTCGGCACGCAGCCGTCGCTCGCCAAGTACGCCAAGATCCAGCCCGCAGTGGCCATCAAGCCCAAGCCGCAGGCGGCCCTCAAGTCCACGTTCAACCCGCGCTACAACCCGCCGCTCCTCGACGAGCAGAACATCAACACGCTGCGAAAGTGGGTGCTTCCTCCGCGGCCGCGGCCCGGGCGCAAGCCCACGGGCCCTGTGCTGGAGGAGCGCACCACGAAAAAGAAGCTCAAGGGCCACGAAAAGGCCGTGGCCACGCCGCTCCGGCGCACGGAGTCTGCGCCCGCGCCCGCGCCGTCGGATGTGCTGGAACTCCAGCTGGCGTACCTCGCGCGCTTGAAGGAGCAGGAGCTCATGCGCAACTACATCGAGGTGCTCACGGACCAGATCAAGGAGCTCCGCTTCGTGCAGAGCGGCGTGATCACGTTCGACGCGCTCAACTCGGGCCAGGCGCCCACGGCCGCAGCCAGCCTGCCGGCGGAGCAGCTCGACCACATCAACAACATCCGCGACCTCGACGCGTTCTTGGCGCACGTCACCACCCAGCTGAACGTCATCCACAGCGTGACCAAGCGCTTTGACGGCGGCTTGCAGCTGCAGATCCGCCACTATTTGGAGTTGCGCGCGAAGCACCACCGCCCGGCCGAGCCCACGCAGGCGGCGCCGCCCGTGGCCGCCGCGTCGAGCTTCACGCCGTCGCTCCTCCGGCCGTTGCAGATGAACTTGTTCGAGGAAGAGGTGATTGACGTGGACGTGCTAGACGAGCTTCCGGCAGAGCCGGCCGAGATGCCGCGCCGAAAAGGCTGCGGCTTCTGCTCGGGCGACACGCCATGCTTGTGTTTTGATGCTGAGAGCGTCTTTGGGGAAAAGTGAGGGAATCAATAGCGTACGGTACGACCTGTAGAAGCACTCTAGCTCGTATGATCTAGCTCGTATGCTCTAGTACAGCTCGCACTCTGTATCTCGTATGCTGTACAGCTCGCACTCTGTATCTCGCATGCTCTACTTCAGCTGGTACGCTCGCATAGTCCAAGCTCCTTACTTCTACTCTGTGGCGGGCATTACGGTACGGGTCCAAGTTTACGTATATGTCCTAAAAGAAGGTCAACCAGGTGCCGAGGATGGCGGTTCCGGCCATCACAATGTAGCCGGTTCTGTAGACACCAGCAATGGTCAACTCCTTGCCAAAGTCCCACACAACGTGTCTGACACCGTTCAACGAGTGGAACACAAAGGGGAACACCATGGTCGCCTTGGCGAGGAGCTTGACCGCAAAGGGCAAGCCGGCAAATGCAGAGACAAGAACACCCGACTCAAAAGGAATGTTCAACAACGACGTGGCCGCGTACGTGCAAGTGATGGCGTAGAACGCACCGCCCATGGCCACGCCGGTCAATCTATGGAGCCCAGACAACATCCACGTGATCTGGGGCTGGTAGATGGTCATGTGGGGCGACAGAGGACGTCTCTTTCTCTGTGCAACAAGGAGCTCCTGCTCCTGCTCGTGCGAAACCTTGACGGTGGAGGTGGAGGCCGCTCTGTACGAGTTGAGCGCCAACGCTCTCACGGGGGAAACTCTAAGGGCTGAGGTTAGTACGGACAACTTTCGGCGACTTATGAATTCACAGCGGCTGACTCCTATAAGGAGTGGTCATTTCCTGGGCCTGTGTTGGCATTGGGACACTGGGCCGGGGTGCCTCGGCTCCGCAGTTCGATCTTCTGTGTCGTGAGATTCTCCGTCGCGATACTATCATAGCCGCAGTCTATCTCGGCACGCATTCACGGGTACATACTGTTCAAACCAACACGGGAAAGCATCATGAGTAGGTAGATGTGAGAAGGATACTCCAGTTTTTTGCTTTTCCGGGGCACGCGCGAGCCAATCGCACGGCCGGAAATTACTACGTGCGCACGTGATCTCGATCACGTGCTCCCGCACCTCCGGGTTTGTTCGATCAAGATTAGCCGTGTGCTTGGCGGCAGAATAATCAAAGATCGATCAGAATAATCAGTGTGCCCAACCGAACGATTACCTTGCTCGTAGCTGCTTCATTGGACGAGGTCACCGCATTACATCTAGAAGTGATTGCGGGTTTTGGGTACGGGTTCTGGGTACTAATGCCGGCGCACTCTACAGCCACTAGTTGGTGGTCCAGTGTAGGGATGCACGGGTGCGCTCCACGGCTCGTCACCACTCTCACGAAACGGTACATTTCTCAGAACCAGCACGCACAACTTGGAACATATCCGAGTGCAAATATTCCGCAATCCACACATCTAAGGGGCTGTAGCATCGGCTCCACGCACCTTCAACAAAGAGCAAGTCCGAGCTCCTGATAACAATATACCTTCCGCTGGCCACGTCTCCTCGAGTTGGCGTGATGCAAACCACAACTCTGCTCTCCGCAGCAACCCTACCGGCACAAGCCGATAGGATACTAACGCCAGTGAAAGAGCACACTGTGAAGGACACCATCGCTCCCGATGTGCCCCTAGCCACCAACACACACCCCGTAACGACCACCGCCACGACAACGTCACCTGCGTTGGCTGAGATTTCAACGGAACCGACGAGCGCACAAGGCAACGGCAAGCCAGAAATTATCCAGCCTGTCTACCAGGTTGCCGAGCAGGTTGCCGAGCAGCCTGACCAGCGATCGGGCGAGCCTGCGGAGCGATCGGGCCTGCTGAAGTACGGGCGCATGCACCGTGCAAGCGTCGTGACCTTCAGCGTGAACCCGGACGACGAGGAGAAGAACCCCATGGCCTCGCGCCCCGTCTCGCTGGAAGAGGATTGCGACGAGAAGATGGAAGGGTCCACGGACCTCCAGTTCAAGAAAAAGGACTTCCGCAAGTCCCGCGCACAGCTGTTCCAGTCGGTGCTTTCGACAGCATCGCTCAAGTCGTTGAAGCAGCAGGCCACAGGAAACCCGCCCGCGCTCCAGCGCAATCACAGCACCGTCTCGCAGCACGCCACCACTAATAGCAAGAACTTCCAGTCGTTCATTCAGGCGCCCGTGTTGCTGTCGGTGACGAATCTTCGCTCGACAGACACCGTGGAAATAGGACAGCGGCTTCCATTCGAGAAGAGCACCGGCCTGGAGGGCGATGGCGTGGTGGCCCCAGTGGCGGAATCGCTCCATGACGATGACGACGACAGCTACAGAGAGGAGACCACGCTCCAGCAGCAGAAACTCACGCTCAATGCGTTGAAGAAGTTGTCGCTTCTGCTCGCACCCATCATCCGCACCGAGGGCGACGACGAGCCCCGCCAGCTAACGTTGAAGTCGCTCAATGGCAGCCCGGAGCCTCCCAGGCCGTTTGCTCTGGCCTCGGAAAGATTGGCCAGAAGCGAGACTAGCGACGCCTCGGACGACCGGGCGCTGCGAGCCACTAGTGGCGACGGCACCGAGCGCGACGTGCGCCCGCGCCCGTACCAGCCCGCGCAAGTGGACCTCTCGTCGTTCTCGAGCTTGACCCGCCAGCACAAGCACCTCCCGTCCGGGCCCGAACAGGACTATCACACGTCAGTCCTGCAGCAGATGGCCATGCGTCGCCTGGGGGAACACGGGCGTGTGCCCGTGCATGTTGTCACCAACGCCGGCCCGCCCCCCACGTCTGCCGCGAGTCCGGCTCCGAAATCGATTGCCAGTAGCGCGAGCCCTCTTCGGAGCCCGCCTGTGGACCATGTGGCCGCCATGCTGCCCGTTGATTCTGCGCCGCCAGTGATCCAGGTGGGCCGCACGAGCCCCGCGTTCGGCCTGGCGGTCGAGCACAAGCTCTCGGCCCAGAAGCGCAACGCGCACCTGGACCACAAGCGGCTCCAGCAGATCAACGGCTTCCGCAGCCCGATGTTTGTGCCTGCGGTGCTCCGTCGCACGCGCGACGAGACATTGGAGTACGTGCTGGACCCGGAGCACCACGAAGACGGCCACAACGGCGCTTCGGCGGTGCCCATTGCAGCGACTACCTCCGCTGGGGCCTCGTCGGGCCAGGACGCGCTGTCGGTGCGTCTGACGGACCTGATCTACTCGACGGACTCTGTTCTCTCCGGAGCGCAGTCGAAGACCGGGCCGTTCACGCTCAGCAAGAAGCACTACGAGTACATCTTGCGCGCGGCGCCGTCGCGCAAGCACTGGCTCAAGGACGAGTCGGTAGTGGTGTGCGGCATCCCCATGTGCCGCAAGCGGTTCAACTTCTTCGAGCGCCGTCATCACTGCCGCAAGTGCGGCGGCATCTTCTGCAAGGAGCACACCTCACACTACCTCTACATCAACCACTTGGCGCAGTTCACCACCGGGGGGCGCGGCACGCTCTCGCGCGTGTGTGACAACTGCATCCGCGAGTACAACGACTTCATGCGCCACGAGTTTGGCGTCACCAGCATGCCGCGTCGCGAGTTCTCGCCTCCCAAAGATCGGACCAACTTCCGCAAGGAGATATTCAAGGCCGCCGCGCTCGAGGTTCCGGCGGGCGACGATAAGGTGGACCCACAGGCGGGGTCGGTGCCAGCGAACTGGAGCTGGCTGTCTTTCTAGACCAATGCATACTCTCTCTCATGCATATTTAGTTTCTACTAAACAATGTACATTACAGAACACACTGCGCCTAGACGGTCTCATGGACCTATAGAGCATACATTGTCTCGTAGACCTATTGAGTATACATTGTCTCATGAACCTATTGGTATACATTGTCTCATGCGTCCACTGCATTCGCACTTTTCACCTACTATTACTGGAGACTGCGAAATCAGAATGAGAAAAGTGCGCTCCAAAAATCCCACACCGCCATACAAACCGCTAGACTTGAACTCTCACATCAGCCTCCCCCCCTCTACCCCCCTCTTTCCCTTAATCATCACCAATATCTTTAACTCCCTCGCCGCTTCTGTTTGTCGGCCTCCACCATTCTCGCTTTCTGCAGGACGCGCACTGTTAACAGCTGTCAACGATTCTCTAGGTTCTTCACCACCATGGCTGCCCAATTGAAGGTGCTAGGCATCAACCTAGACACAGTGCGGTTGCTTCTCCGCGTGATCATCTTCATTCTGATCGCGGGCGCTGCCATCTCGTCGCGTCTTTTCTCTGTGATCCGCTTCGAGTCCATTATCCACGAGTTCGACCCGTGGTTCAACTACAGAGCCACCCAGTACTTGGTCACCCACTCCTTCTACGACTTTTTGAATTGGTTCGATGACCGGACCTGGTACCCATTGGGCAGAGTCACCGGCGGCACCTTGTACCCAGGCTTGATGGTCACCTCCGGTGTCATTTGGCACACGTTACGCGAGTATCTCCGCATACCCGTCGACATCAGAAACGTGTGCGTGTTGCTTGCGCCGGCGTTTTCCGGCGTGACGGCGATCTTCACCTACCTCCTCACCAAGGAGATGAAGGACTCCAACGCCGGGTTGTTGTCGGCCATTTTCATGGGCATTGCGCCGGGCTACATCTCGCGGTCCGTGGCCGGCTCCTACGACAACGAGGCCATTGCCATCACGCTTCTCATGGCCACGTTCTACTTGTGGATTAAGGCCATGAAGCTCGGCTCCGTCTTCTACGGCACCTTGGCCGCCCTCTCGTACTTCTACATGGTGAGCGCGTGGGGTGGTTACGTCTTCATCACCAACTTGGTGCCCTTGCACGTGTTTGTGTTGATCTTGATGGGCCGCTACAACCACCGCTTGTACACCGCGTACACCACGTGGTACGCGTTGGGCACGTTGGCGTCCATGCAGATTCCCTTCGTGGGCTACCAGCCGGTGGGCTCCAACGACCACATGGCCGCACTCGGTGTGTTCGGCTTGATCCAATTGGTGGCCTTTGGCGCGTACGTGCGCCTGAACGTGCCCTCCGCCCAGTTCAAGACGTTCTTGGCCGTGTCCTTGGTGCTCATCACGGGCTTGGGGGTGGCCGGCTTGACCGCACTCACTGCCGCAGGTTGGATCGCGCCCTGGACAGGCCGTTTCTACTCTTTGTGGGACACCAACTACGCCAAGATCCACATTCCAATCATCGCGTCCGTGTCGGAGCACCAGCCCACCGCCTGGCCCGCATTCTTCTTCGACACCTCCATGTTGGTGTGGCTTTTCCCTGCCGGCGTGTACTTCTGCTTCCAAGACTTGGCTGACGAGCACGTGTTCGTGATCATCTACGGCGTGTTGGCCTCGTATTTCGCAGGTGTGATGGTGCGTTTGATCTTGACCTTGACGCCCGTGATCTGCATTGCTGCAGCCATCGCCTTGTCCAAGTTGTTCGACTCGTACATGGACATCTCCGAATTCTTCGCCCAGCCCGAGACCAGCGAAAAGAAGGACAAGAAGAAGGACAAGCAAGCCGTGCCCGTGTTCCGCATTTTGTCCAAGGCCGTGGTGTTGTTGTCCTTCGTCTACTACCTCGTGTACTTTGTCATGCACTGCACTTGGGTCACCTCCAACGCGTACTCGTCTCCCTCGGTCGTGTTGGCTTCTAAAAACCCCGACGGTTCTCAGGCTATCATTGACGACTACAGAGAGGCGTACTACTGGTTGAGAATGAACACGCCAGAGGACGCAAAAGTGATGGCCTGGTGGGATTACGGCTACCAGATTGGTGGTATGGCCGACCGTACGACCTTGGTGGACAACAACACGTGGAACAACACTCATATCGCCACTGTTGGCAAGGCCATGGCAGCACCGGAAGAGGTTTCGTACGAAATCCTCAAAAAGCACGATGTCGACTACGTGTTGGTCATTTTTGGTGGTGTCTTGGGCTACTCCGGCGACGATATCAATAAGTTCTTGTGGATGGTCCGTATATCGGAAGGTATCTGGCCGGAGGAAATACGCGAGCGTAACTACTTCAGTGACAAGGGCGAGTATCGTGTCGACTCTGAGGCTTCTCCCACGATGAAGAATTCCTTGATGTACAAGATGTCCTACTACCGTTTCGCTGAGTTGTACGGCGGAAGGGACGCACCCGACCGTGTGCGGAACCAGAACATTCCTGCGGACAGAAAGATACACTTGGATACCGTCGAGGAGGCGTTCACGTCCCAGAACTGGATCGTGAGAATCTACAAGGTCAAGGACTTGGATAACCTCGGCAGAGACATGTTGGCTGCGGGGGAGTTCGACCGGGACGGCCAGGTCAAGAGAAGAACTCGTGCGGTGAAGAAGCCCGAGTTGGATTTGAGAGTATAACAAAAATCAAAGAATAGAAGCATAGGAATTGCGTTCGTAACTATTGGTCAGCCTCGCGCTATTGTAAATTACATTTCGCATGATGGAAATAGCTCCTGCACTGTTCCCCACATTTAGCAAGATCCCGATAACTCATTCTTCATCATGGCCGGTTTATTAGATATCCATAGCCATCTTGTGTTCTACAGGAAATACCACTTCAACCACACCAATGTTACCATCCATTTGTTTTGTATTCCATTGATTTTACTATCAGCGATTTGCTTTTCCAACTGGATGATCTTTGGCCCTGACTATCCATATATTACGGCGGGCACAGCGGTAGCTTACATTTATGGGCTATACTACATAGCTCTAGACTGGCAATTAGGGATCCCCACTTTTCTTTTCCTTGCCGCCTTTTCCTTCGTCCAAAGGCACTTCTATCTCAATTTGAGCCCTTATGGCGGCCTTCAGCAGGCACAATTCACTCAATTGGCTATAGGGACCCACATTGCTTGCTGGTTGGCTCAATTCTATGGCCATGCTTTCCACGAAAAACGTGCCCCGGCTTTGATTGACAATTTACTACAAGCAGTGGTGCTTGCACCCTTTTTCGTCGTTTACGAGATCGCCTTTTGGTTAGGCTACAAGTTGGACGTGAAAAAAGCAATGGATAATGAAGCGGGGAAGCTTGCAAAACAGATGATTGAGGAAGACAAGAAAAAGAAGAAGACGCAATAGTCATCTTCTTCCGGCTTTCGCCTGGTGAGCGTTGTACTTCTCCGCCACCTCCTTCTCGTAAATCGAGGTTCCAGTCACCTGATTGCCAATTGCTGCCGTTAGTATACTTATATGATGTCAAACGAATGTACGTACTCAACCAACCGGGCCGAATGTTGTTGTCACGACCAAAAATCTCTAATTTGCGGGAGTGCCTCCCAACCAACCGATCTATTATGCCGTATAACTCATCTGGCTTTCTCAGCGTTTCCCTTGTACCGCTGACAATGTAGTCTAAGTCAATTTTTCTGTTCAACCAGATGGGGTTCCCTTTGATCCCGACCAAAAGGTGCTCTTTGGAGTGGTTGAGCCAGTGCCCTGTCCGACCTGTCACTATCGTCCTGCGCAATTGATTCAACTTGATCCAAATCATTTCGTCCGAAACAGTATAGCCCCACTGATGCAAAGCCCTGCGCCCGATCTCAATTGACCGGCCCGTGACCCACAAAAACAAGATCCCTTCGTCTTGAAGTTCTTCCATGTGTAATGAAAGGAGTTCTGAATCTTTGCAAGTCCCGTAGGGAAGCGACATGTGGATGTCCCAAGCAGGGTCGGAGATGATAGCTGCAAACTTTCCGAGTATATTGAAAGGCAAGTATCGGACGTCGCACTTGATCCACTGTGCTGGCAATTCTTTCTTCGTGATGGTGTTATAGCACTCTCCAATTGTATAGTCTAGCGCCAAAAGCTTATTCGCATCTTTGGCCTCTGCAACCAGCGATGGGTTCAAAGTATAGTAGTGCAAATATCTGCAACTCTTGAGTTTATGACAAGTGTCCAAGTAAGAACAGTTCCCAAGGTATATGTCTGTGCAACTTGTCATTAACGGAAGAAAATGCACCTTTGACTTGACGCAATTCAAAATCTCTTTGCTGATTAACCCTTTACACGAAGTGATCGCCTTATGCATTTTTGCATTCGATGGAAGATCCAGAACACTTTGACCGATAGATTTCAGAGTCAAGCACAAGTTTGCAAGAGTTTGGTTGTGCTTAGCAACACAGCAGACCTCGTAGAATGGTTTGACCGGAGTGAGTAACTTTGCTCTTTCAACTCCAAGTATCTCCCTAGCGGACGATTTCGCAATTGCCTTGCAGAGTTTATCCAAGTCATAGATGTTGACGGATTCACCATCTACTTTCTCCACACCCAGAGTACGCAAGGGCAAATTTAACAATTGTTCAAGTTTTTGAACTGGTTTTGAGATTGAAGATCGGGTGGTGGGAAAGACCAAATCAATTGAGACTTGCCCATCCGATGTCTCGAGCCATTTCTTCAATAACAAGACGTTAGTCATCTTGATTTGATCTACTTTCTCGGCCCCATAGAGCAGCTGACTGAAAACCAAAGCATTAACAGAAATACCATTGAAGTCTCTAATGAATTGCATGAACGAATTCACGTTATTGGTATCTGACGTCTCAGTTCCAGCGTACTCGTTGAAGAGCATCCGGATGTGGTCGAGATTTCCTCTGAATGGTTCTTTAAGTAGGTTTTCTCTTTCTGCACAAAGAAAATCGATAAATGGCAGAAAGCGGACTTTAGAGGCAGAAAACATAGCTGAGAAATAAAGAGCACAGGAAGGGGGTTTAATAATGTGGGATGTGGTACCTGGGTCCCAAATCCTGCACCGCGATTGCAAAATTGAAACCTACATGGCCGATAGGCGAAACATCCTGCAAATTGTTGGATGTCTATTTTTTTTCCTACTAACTCGTGCCGCTAGAATCCAAAAGGATTCTCGGCCGTAGCAGCCTGCAAATTAGCTCTTCTACCAGTCTGCTGAGACTGCAATGTTGGTGCGTTTCCGAACCCGTGGCCAGTAGGCTGCGACTGCAATGGGGCACTACCAAACCCTTCAAACAGCGGTTGTTGGCCAAAGGTGGTGCTTGGTTGTTGACCGAAAGATGGCTGACCAAAACCTGGTTGTGGCGCCTGGCCAAACGAAAGCTGAGGGGCTTGTCCAAACGAAAGTTGGGGAGCCTGTCCAAATGCAGACTGTGGAGTGGACAAGTCCTGCAGCTGCCCGTACTGCCCACCGATGGAGGTGTTCTGGAACATGTTTGTAAGTTGGTTCATCTGCGGATTGTAGGTCTGCTGGTTGACAGGCTGACCAGACACTCCAAAGCTAGGGTTCTGTTGCATCGGTTGACCAGACACTCCGAAACTAGGGTTCTGTTGAGGTTGACCTCCGAAACTTGGGTTCTGCTGCATAGGTTGACCAAAAGATGAGAATCCTCCGGTTGCTTGCCCAAATGACGTCTGTGGCATCATACCGCCCGTTAACTGGGTGCCAAATGACGTTTGAGGCATCATGCCACCTGTGGCTTGATTCGAAAAGGAAGTGGTGGGGAACGCACCTTGCTGTTGATTGTTGAAAGCCGACAGGGCCATGTTCCCTGTAGTGTTAGAAGGCATGAAGCCACCCGTGATTTGCTTGCCAAATGTGGACTGGGGAACGAATGTGTTGGGGATTGCGCCGCCCGTAACTTGCCCAGTCATAGTCAGCCCAAAAGAGGTTTGCGGCATCGAGATATTACCTTGTTGCAATGGGACAAATGAGGAGGTAGGTTGCAATGGAACGAAGGAAGATGTTGGCTGCATAGGCACCTGGCCATTTGGCGCTCCAAAAGTTGTCATTGGAGCTGCATTTGCCTGCCCAAATGAAGTGGATGGTGGGCCAGTCATTTGAGGACCAGTTTTTTGCGGAACAAACGTCGTGACTCCTGTTTGTAAAGGAATGATACCGAAGGTAAATTGTGGTACTATTCCGCCAGTTGGTTGAATAGGCATGAATCCGGTGGGCTGTGCGGTGATAGGCATGAAGCCAGTAGGCTGGACGGGTATCAACCCTCCTGTGCGTACTGGAATCAATCCACCAGTAGGGACAGGTACAAGTCCGCCAGTTCTCATCGCTGGAATTGGCTGGGCACTCGAGCTTCCTGTCTGGCCAGCCTGAGCCATCGTACCAGTTCTCACAGGCGTCATTGCAGCCCCAGCTGGAGCCACCGCATAAGACAGGTCCTTTGGCGGGGTTGGCGGAGGTTTGTTGGCCTCCAAAGGTTTGATATCCACCAAATCCTGCAATGAACCAGTATAGTGTGGTCTGCCAGTGGTCTTGGAAAGGTCTTCGCTCGAACGTGCTGCAGGCTTTACCGCCCATGCGTCGTCCTCGAATTTATCCGGAGAAAGGAATGAGTCCGGTTCCTTCAGTGGAGATGGAGCTGGCAATGCGCTTGCGCTAACCTTCGAAACTTCTGTGGTGCTGTTATTCTTCAATGCCCCGGTAGGTTCGGTGAAGAGACCTCCTGCGGGCACTGACGCATCCGCAGCCTTCTTACGATCAAACTTGGCATCCAACAGCTTCATGACGCGCAAGATATCACCCTCTCTCAAACCCAAAGAACGCAACAACGAGGGTGTAATATCCTCAAGAATACTCTCGTCCATCTGTTCTTTGCTGAAATTGAGGGAGTACCTTTGACAATTTCCCAAGTCAACGCCACACGAGAGGAAAAACTCAAACCAATCGTAGTCAGGCTCGTTTTGAGGGATCGAGGTGGCTTTTTCTCTGCTGGGCTTGGGTGGAGCCACGTCGTTGATCACTGCAGTAGCGGATCTTGAAGGAGTCTTTTCTTCCTTCTGAGGAACCAGCGGCACGACGCCCGATGACTTTTTCCTCTTGGCCATCTGTCTCGCAACTTCATCCTTGTACAGTTGAAGCGAAGTACCAGTGACCTTTTCGACGTACTCTAAATCCTCGATGGACAATTTGGTTGCAGCAACGGCAATTTTGACACCGTTGGTCTTGTGCAAGTGGATTTTGCCCTCCATGCAGCCCAAAAACTCGGCCTCCACTTTAAAAGAGCCGGAACTGTCAATCCACGTTCTCACACGATGGAAATTGGGCATGTTTTTGTCCTCGTCGTGCTGCTTGGCCTTGTCGCGCTTCTTGCGGTCACTCTCTCTGATCTTGTCTCTCTCGTCTCTGCTGTGGTAGTGGCGTCTGCTCTTAGGCGCAGGGTCTACCACCTTGCCCTTAGACGAGCCTGACCGTTGAGACTTTCTTCTTTGCACACCGTCAGTCAACTTGTCAAGGTTTGTCGTAGCGACAATCTCAATGTAACTCGAAGGGACAACACCCTGCTTGCCATCCGAAGTGCGCTCGCAGAGCCACCACTCCTTGGACTTGGTCAGGTCGACGACATACACCTCGTCACCTTCCCTGCACAGCAACTCGTCTTTCCCTTGAGCGGAGAAGTCGTACATCAAACGCCCAACCTTCTTGTTGGAGGCGGAAGTTTTTGTCGAGGCAGCACGGGCCACTTCTTTCAACCCTTTGGCCGCCTCCGCACCCTTAAGGTCACCCAACACGGCCACAATTGCGTCGGCCACATCCTTCGTGCCAGCGTGCAACTCGATGGACGCCTCTGGGTTCTGGAATTCGAGGAACACATGCTTTTTCTCGTGGTTGTAGTGCGTCAAATCCCGGAGGCGCCAATTGTTGTCGAGACTGGATGCGGACTTCAAGCGCAACTTCTTGGGGTTGCTCGTGTTGGGCTTGATGATGATCACGCCGTCGCCGACCGCAAACACGATAGGACGCTTCTTGCGCCCATCCACCTCGTCGATATACCATCGGAAAAATTCGCCGTCGAAGTTGTGCTCCTGCTTGCCGTTCACTTCCTCTTCTGGCTCATACTGTGCGGTCCGCTGGGGCAACATTGGCGGCGGGGTTTCTTCTCTGATCTCCGGTCTCGGCTCCACGGGCTCCGGCCTGGCAGACTCGGGTCTGGCCGATTCGGGCCTAGAAGGCATTGGCGGAGGAGGAGCGTCATCCAAGTCCTCTGGGACTTCAGGCTCCTTGGCCACTTCCGGCGTCGCGGTTCTGTCCTTCCTCACAGGGGGAGGAGCAAATGCAGTGACAGGCAAATTCTGCACGGGCGCCTGCTTGTATTCGATGTAGTTGGAGGGGACGAAGCCAAAGGACGTGTTGGCGGCGTCGCCCACGAGCAACCAGTCCGGATCGTTCATGTCAAACACGCTGAACGTTTCTCCCTCCTTGAAGGAGAGTTCCTCCTCAGTCTGCTTGTCGTAGTCGTATAGGGCTGTGCATGTCTTCAACGCAGGCGCCGGCTCAACGTAGGTGGCCGGGATCAACCCAACAGGCTCTTCCACCTCCTCGTTGTCGACGGGCACCACTCTCTTCTTGCACTTCCACCAGTCGTCGACATCGGACCGTTCCAACAAGTAGAGCAAGTCGTCAGCAGAAATCGACAACTCCTCGTCGGCACGAGCCTCATAGTCGTACAAGACTTTGTACACCCCGATGTAGAGAGACGTCATGAGGACCAGGATGAAGATAGTGCTACTTGACCTCAAATCTTGAGCAGGGCACGCCGCGGTGGGGCAGACGTGGATGGACGCAAATCGTGATGTGCCGAAAAGTTCCGCTGAAAACCGGCAGCGGGCTCGCCCGGATAAATCTACAATCTAACGCTACTTCTGGATGTGGTGGGGCAGTCATTGGCTTCTCCTATCGCGACTTCGTACATGAACGCCGAGCATCCGCTGCGGCTGTTTTGCACCAATTGGCAACATGTACACCAATTGGCAATCGACACCAATCAACACCAATCAACACCAATCAGCACCAATTGGCACATGACCACCAATTGGCAAATCAACATATAATAGGGAATGTGCTTGTCGAGCAAGTAGCTGTGCAAGTTAATTGAATACTCCTACGTAATTGTACCTTATCTTGAGCCAGCCCACCTCAACCTGCTGATCGTGGACGTTAGAGCTTTCAACTGGATTCATTCAAATAAATTCTAGTTTTATCTTTTGCAACATTTTTCTATGTCTAGTTGACGGTGGTGAGCCCGCTGCCACCCTGCAACACATCGTCTATGTTCTTCAATGCCATCACCGCAGTATAGTCGAAGTTTTCCACCGTCGATGCGCCAATATGTGGGGTCAAGATGACGTCCTGGCGTCCAAAGAGGTCGGGGTGCACGCTAGGCTCGTTTTCAAAGACGTCGAGTCCGGCGAAAACCACTTTGCCAGACTTCAATGCATCGACAAGCGCTTGTTCGTCAATGACCGGGCCCCTGCCTATGTTCACCACGCGCACAGGCTTCTGAAATCCGTCGAAAACCTGCTTGTTGAGAAGGTGAAACGTCTCTGGCGTGCCTGGGCACGCAATCACCACCAAGTCGGCCACGGCAAACGTATCCTCGACAGAGGCATGGTACGTTGCTTCGTATCCCAACTTGGCCTCTTCGTCCTCACTCAACCTGCTTCTCTTGACGTAGTGAATGTGCATGCCGAGCGAGGCCAACTTGCGGGCAATGGTCTGGCCGATGTTGCCGAACCCCACAACCACTACGTGGTGCCCTCTGGGGCTCAAACAGGCCCTGCCAGCAAGGTAGTGCCCGAAAGCATATCCTGTCTCATCCAGCACCAAAGCCCGGCCGGTTTCGGTGTCGAACGACTTTTCCAACTGCTTTCTCACCTTCACCGTGTGGTTGACTTCACCGTTGAAAGTGTTATAGGATATGGGAAAGTTTCTGAACGCGGCCAACGTGTAGAACAACACGAGATCAGCCACCGGCTCGGCCGCACCTTCCGAAGGCACATGGGTCAAGACCACGTTTCTCTTTCTCAAAGCCGCTCCGTCATAGTGGTCGTGACCAACCGAGCAGGTGGCCACGACCTTAAGTGAGGCCGGGGCAGCCTCGATGTACTCCTCCTTGAAGCCTCCGACCAAGACGAACCCGAGCCATGCGCCGTAGATGGCCTGGATGTCGGTGAACTTGGTGCGAAGGTCGTTCACCAACGTCTCGCCGCAAGTGGGAACAACATACTGGACGCACTCGTACTTGGCGCTGAACGCTTTGTACTCGGGCAAATCGGTATTTAAGTCGCCAATAAAGAGCACCTTGGGCTTGGACATTGTGGTTGCAAGGTTTCAATTAGGTTGCAAGTAGCGAAAAAACATCGCGAGTACACGCGAACCCGGACCCTGGCATAGTGCAATTAAGTCCCGGTCACGGACATCCAGCTCTAGAGTATGTTGCCATTCTCGCCGGATCATACTGTAGAGCATGTGCTTGATACGATTCTTAATCGGTCCATGAGCCCGATGTTATTTGTCGCTCTGATGTGCCGCACTCTCCACAATGAACTCTCGATAAGAGTCGGCACATCAAGCCGATGAAAGCTTCTTGATAGCTTCTACATTTAGATATCTGTGAGGCAATCTAAGATACCTGGCTGAGATTCTGTAAGTACGTTGGATGTGCCTGGGATTCTGCAAGTACAGTTGGATTGGCAGTACGTGTTCGAATATGCGTTCATTTAGTAAATACCGTGCAATGACTGGCTGGCAGTGTCTAGTGGTGGTGGTGGCCGGGCTCACCCAAGTACTTGGCAGCGTACACCACGCCACATTGCCAGCATCTGCCGGGCAGACCCTCCTCAACCTTCATCCAGTAAGGCTTGTGGTCGTCGTCGCCCTTACCTCTGCAGCCAACGTAACGGTAGCCAATGTACGTGGGAACCAAGTATGGGTCCGCCATGGTGCCCTTACCCTCGAAGATGGGCTTCTCCATGTCAAACACGTCCACACCCTCCATCTTACCAATCAACTCCAATCTCTCCAAACCAGTGGCCTGGTCGTAGTCGGTGGGGATGGTGCCGGGCTTGGCACCGGGACCGATCAACGAAAAGTCGGGGCCGGTGACTTCGGACAATGTGATGGCCGTCTTGGAGTCCACCTTGGCGCCGCCAAGGGCCACTCTGGACGTGGTCAACAATCTGGTTTGTCTAGCAGCACGAACAAGTGTACGAGAAAGCCTGCAAATTAGTATGGGACGAACGATAGACAACTGGGAGAATTGATTGCCGGATGGAGATATGGCGCCGAAGAGGACGCTTGTTGATTGTCATTGCCGAAGGATAAGCTGAATATGACGAACGATAGGGCTGGGGATTGGGACGGACAGCGTAGTTGTCAAGGAGCTGATGTATTGGACACATACATTTTGTATATCTAGCACAACCAGGTGGAGATTGTTTGCACTGAAGCTGCTATATAACGGTGATGGCTAGAAAAAATCAGCTAACTGGGTGAATCTGAGAATGGTGATTGGCTCTGGTTTGGTCACGTTATATGGTGCACGTGATGCGGTATCTACTAAGCGGTGCTACTCCCCGGCAAACCCGTTGTCGGATCGCCTTCGTACTCTTCGTGACGGTACGTTGGTCTTTACCCGCGAGGGCTGATCACGCTGGGTTCGCAGGTCCACAGCGCAGATCACCAACCAGTAGTATTCCATGTTTAATTATCTATGTTTGGTTATCTATGTTTGGTTATCTATGAGTTGCTAACCTATGTTTTGCTTACCAGCGTTTATGTTTTGCTTTCTACGTTGTATTATCCATCTTGATGTCCGTTCTATAGGGGCTCGTCATGAATAAGGCCGCGTTTTCGTGCTCACAGTATTCGAGAACAACGCGCGCGAAGTATAGATTGAGCTCGCGATGTTGGTCACTGGTGTTACGATACTACACTTTCCACACATTGTCCACTATCATATAGTCTAGTCTTCCGTTTCATTCGTGTTTGCGTACCTGACCTCGGTGTGCCATTGTATTTTTGCAACCATTTCCATTGTGCGAACACCGCTTGCCAGCGGACTCAGCACTATCGGTTGCTACCATTTAATCTCGCTACTCTTGAGGACATACTCGGCTACATTGAAATGTCTATCCCGGTATTACTTGTAAAAACCACGTACCTTATGCCTTCGAGATAGTGTACGACATGGTGCGCGCTGCATATTGGATAGGGCAACAACCCTAGAGCATTTCGTCCTCGCACGTCCGTGCAGTCGGTCCCACTGTCGCACTCAAAAGACAAATTTTTTTCACTCTTACCTTTTCTCATACAACGAATAGGTATGTCTCGACTGACCGTTAAGCTGACGTGAACTGTGAAGCCATTATTCCCATCCGAACCAAAGAACCAATCTCCCCCAGCTGATTTCTCCAGTCTGATACATTCCCGAACTGAATCAAAGCAATTCGATCAAATTTCCTTAGTGCACCCAAAGCCTTCACCCAGTACCCAGCACCACCAGCCTGAGCGTCGTACTAACTAGTCAGCAATCATGCCAAAGAAGAGAGCTTCCAACGGTAGAAACAAGAAGGGTAGAGGCCACGTCAAGCCCGTCAGATGCTTGAACTGTGCCAGATGCGTCCCTAAGGACAAGGCCATCAAGAGAGTCACCATCAGAAACATGGTGGAGGCTGCTGCCGTCAGAGACTTGTCTGAGGCTTCCGTGTACCAAGAGTACGCTTTGCCCAAGTTGTACAACAAGTTGCACTACTGTGTCTCTTGCGCCATTCACGCCAGAATTGTCAGAGTCAGATCCAGAGCCGACAGAAGAATCAGAACTCCTCCCCAGAGAAAGAGATTCACCCAGGACAAGAAGGTCACTCCTCAAGATGCTGCCAAGAAGGCCACCACCGCCTAAATGTCTCGCGACGAATCCACTAAGCTAAGGCTGTAATATACATATAAAAAAGTTGATGTAAGCGTGCGCACTAGGTGTCGGGCATTTTTTCTGGGGTTAAAGGTAATTGCATCCGATCCAGGGTACAGGAAGACGGATATTATTAGAAGGCCCGCAACACGATGGAAAGAAAGCCTGGTAGTCTCGAATCTCGGAAGATCTCGTTCACTCTCATTGGCTCGAAAATATCTCGAGAACTCTTCCTCGCGGATGGATCTAAGTAATCAGCGGACACGCACCGATCATTGTAGCCTCATGATCCCTATCGTACCAGATCACTTGGTCGTACCAGATCACTTGGTCGTACCAGATCACTTGGCCGTGCTATACGGCCACTTGGCCGTGTCGGAGTATGCACCTGATGCTGCCACCTCATTTTCTACTCCAGTTGCAAAATTATCTATGATCCACGATCCGACCGACTTCGTCCGCGCTTGAGGGGGGCGTGATTGGTCACTGACACATGCGATTTGTAGAGCACAAACAAGCCAAAGGGTACGACCAATATTATTTCCTCCACTTTCCGTACATCGAGTAGGGCCAACGAGGTGACTGGTGTACGGGTGTCGTCACACCATGATTGCGAACCCACCTCGTCAATCCCTAATCCACTTTCCTCCCCCAACCAATTCTTGCTACAAGCCTGCACCGACCAGCTTATTCCACAGGTACGCCACCCATTGACTTCAAGAAGTGAATGACACCATGACCATGGACCACAACTGGAAATTCTCGCAGTGCTTCGGCGACAAGGGCGACATTGAAAACATCACCGAGGCCGACATCATCTCGACGGTGGAGTTCGACAACACGGGCACGTTCTTGGCCACCGGAGACAAGGGTGGGCGTGTTGTTTTGTTCGAGCGCAACGGCAACAAGAAGAGCAGCTGCGAGTACAAGTTCTTCACGGAGTTCCAGAGCCATGACGCCGAGTTTGACTACTTGAAGTCGTTGGAAGTCGAGGAGAAGATCAACAAGATCAAGTGGTTGAAGAGCACCAACAATCTGTTGTATCTATTGTCGACGAACGACAAGACCATCAAATTGTGGAAGGTGATGGAGCGCCAGGTGAAGCTCGTGAGCGAGAACAACCTCAACGGCGCCGACCACCTCCCCCTGGCCAAGTACTCGGTGGCCGACCTCAAGTTGCCCAAAATGGCGTTCCACGACAAGTTGATTCTGGCCCAGCCCAAGAAAATCTACTCCAACGCCCACGCATACCACATCAATTCGATCCTGGTCAACTCGGACCAGGAGACGTACCTTTCGTCGGATGATTTGCGCATTAACCTCTGGAACCTCGACATTCCGGACCAGCTGTTCAATATTGTAGACATCAAGCCCACAAACATGGAGGAGCTCACCGAGGTGATCACGTCCGCCGAGTTCCATCCCTCGCACTGCAACTTGTTCATGTACTCGCTGTCCAAGGGCACCATCAAATTGTCGGACATGCGCTCGAACTCGTTGTGCGACTCGCATGCCAAGGTGTTTGAGGAGTACTTGGACCCGGCCTCGCACAACTTCTTCACCGAGATCACCCTGTCCATTTCCGACGTCAAGTTCTCGCACGACGGCCGCTACATCGTGCTGCGTGACTACATGACGGTCAAGATCTGGGACTTGGCCATGGAGCTGAAGCCGCTCAAGACCATCAACGTGCACGAGCACTTGCGCGACCGCTTGTGCGACACCTACGAGAACGATGCCATCTTCGACAAGTTCGAGGTGCAGTTCAGCGGCAACAACCGCTCGGTGATGACGGGCTCGTACAACAACAACTTCATGATCTACCCCAACGCTGTCTCGGGCACCACGTCCGAGCCCAGCTTTGAGCCCAAAGATGTCGCGCTGTTCAGCTTCAAGAACTCGCGCAAGAAGAAGGACGAGGACGAGGAGGACGAGTCTGCCTTGGAGCTGCCTCCGGGCGAGTATCCACAGCTGCCCATCGAAGACGACGACGAGCAGGAGGAGATCATCTTACAGGCGGACAAGTCTGCGTTCAAGCTGAAGAAGTTGGGGCACGGCGACCTGACCACCAGGCGGCGGTTGATGAGCGGTGTTGCCAGCGGAGACCACAACGATTACATTGACTTCAAGAAGAGCATTTTGCATTTGTCGTGGCATCCGCAGGAGAACAGCGTTGCAATTGCCGCCACGAACAACCTCTACATTTTCTCTACGTTGTGATGCGTGGCACGAATGAACGATATCGACGAATTGTGTAGATCTCGTACAACCAGACTCTGGTGATCCAATTGGCCATGTAATACATAGTGAACTCATGCCGGTCAATTGGACGCTGGTGCTTTAATTCTAATTTTCATCACCGTTATGTTCGTAGTAGCTCGTCTGCGAGTAATGCACGCGTCAATTAGGGCAAGAGGAAAGCTAATGGCTTGGTCAATTACAATGGAGGACCTACATGTCATCAATATAATATCTGTTCGTGATGTATCGGCTCAGCCATGCTAACTCTCAATGTGTCTGTTGATGTCGGAGTTCCAGAACAAGGTCTTGTCACCGTCGCCCCAGAAAAACTTCTTCTGTCTAATGTTCTGGTAGTCGTACTGGACGGGCCACTCCTCGTCAGACAAGTGTCTCAAGTGCTCTCTGTGCTTGGCGTGGTCCCACTCGATCTTGGCCACAGGGATGGCGGTCAAGAGAACGACAGGGAAGGCAACAACGTAGGTGATCTTCTTCCACAACGCAGTGATGCCCTCGGAGTGGTGCACCTGCTCCTCGTAGGTCTTCTTGAATGCCTCGCCGGCCTGCTTGTTGTACTTGCTCTTGAAGGCGTCCTCCTTGATGAGCTTGGACACGTGGCCGTGGCCGTGCGAGTTGTATCTCTGGAACGAGCGTTGGGCGACTCTTCTAAACATGGGTGTGGTTGATGGTGTAGTTTTTTCTGGTTAATGTAAGTAGGCCGCGCAGTGATTGGTTGTGCGTCACGTGCGCGGGAGCGCGTGCTTGTCAGCCCACCATCCCCTCCGCAATCAGCGTATCGGTTCGGATGCTTGGGTTTTTTATACGAGGCCACTATGCACGACAGCTCGAGGCGGATTCCCGTGCAGTAAGGTTAGCAGCCAATGTAGATAGATATCACTTATGGTTGCACCAGCTGTTAGCACTGCGTTGGTGGACGTGGGCGCCGTCTTAGATGCGCCATGCCGTTTCTTATACAAGAAAGAGTTGCAGCAGCCTTCGGGCAGCTTCAAGCTCCGCGGCATGAGCAGGTTGGTTGCGCAGTCGATTCAAGACGCCAAACAGCTAGGTAAGGACGACGTCCACGTTTTTGTTTCGTCCGGCGGCAACGCAGGCATAGCGGCGGCGCATGCCAGTAGACACTTTGACGTACCGTGCACGATTGCGCTCCCAGTGACGGCACCTGAGTTCGCCTTGAACATCCTCAAGTCGTTGGGCGCAGAGGTGGTGGTCAAAGGAGCCCACTGGGGCGAGGCGGACGCCTATTTGCGGGAGACTGTGATGGCTGCGGTTCCCAGCAATGTGTTTCCGCTTTACTGCCACCCTTTCGACAACGCTACGCTTTGGCTGGGCCACGCCGACATTATCGACGACTTGGCCGCACAGCTCGCGCAACTCAAGGTGGAAAAGAGCAAGGTCAAGGGCATTGTATGCAGCTGCGGTGGCGGGGGCCTTTACAACGGTATCGTGGAGGGGCTTCGCCGCAATGGCTTGGAGAAGGTGCCTGTGTTGGTGATGGAGACGGTTCAGACGCCATCGTTCTTCAACTCGGTGGAGGCCGGCCACCCGATTGTGTTGCCTTCGATTAAGACGGTGTCCAACTCGTTGGGTTCGCCGTATATCACGGCACAGACCTGGCAGAACTACAATAGCCACCCCACCACAGTGGAGCTTCTTGACGATTTGGATGCCGTCGAGGCCACCGTCGACTACTTGGACAAGTTTGGCGAGTTGGTGGAGCCTGCGTGTGGAGCTGCCGTCGCCGTTTCGATGAAGAAGAGAGACTTGTTGAAGTGTTTCGGGCCGTTGGAACGCGACGACGTGGTGGTGTTTGTTGTATGCGGCGGCACCACGGTGTCACCGGAACAATTGGCTGCATTCCGTGACATGGTGGCGAGCCGTACTTAGAACTAGAATCAATAGCCGTCCATAGATATTAGAATCAAGAGGCGTGTTTTAAATCGACTTACGGAGATAGACGCAGATGACTGCACTCGCCACCTCAAGTGGTGGAATGCAAGTGACTCACTTCGTGGCAGAATAACAAGTGTCCTACTTCGAGTGGCGGAATAACAAATGTCCTACTTCGAGTGGCAGAATATGATCGTTGGTTCAACCGGCTTGCAAGATTGCGGGTTCCCATAAATACTCATACTACAATCGAGATTTGTTGGTTCTTGCTGCGAAAGCAGTCGGTGAGCAAACCCAGCATGTTCGACTGCAACTGCACCACGCTCTGTTTCCCAAAAACCTGTTCCTTACTCTACTTCCGTCTTATTATTATTAATCGCTCTCCCGATCTCTAACTCATCTGTATCTGTTAGTGTGACCGGTCGCTTGATGAGTGGTCCTGCCCGCAATCAGAGGCATGCATATGAAATCACATGTGGAGATCGCTTGCTTGCCTACTCTTCTCTTTTCATGTCTCGTACCAGCAGCAGCTGGTTTGGGCTGTGGGGAAGTACTCCGCAGCTTAGTCCCGATGACGCTTTCCCAAGCGAGTACCCAAAGATTTCCGAAGAGTCTGTTGATGGCCCAGATGCCACCAACGGAATTCCTGATAACGTGATAGACCAAGGCACAAAAGAGAAAGAACCGCTCCGAAAAGACGAAGCAAGCGAACAGCTACTAGCCGTGCAGATCCAGGCGCCCGCTGCTCAGAAGGTCCGGCGCCCGCAATCGCGGAGCCCAACTAAGAAGTCTCTAAGGCACAAGACCTCCACGGCGTCATTGGCGTCCATGAGCGCGGGAAACTGGTTGAGCTGGGCTCCCAAGTCGAGCAGGTCCAACAGCATGCGGCTCAACAGTGAGGACGACAAGGACGTCGAAGAAGAGATGGAGGACGATGAGGAGGAAGACGACGATCTGCCTGACGACAACAGCGACGAGATAGAGGAGCACGTGGTGCACGACAGCCTGCGAAAGAAGCTGTGGGGTTTCTGGAACGGCACGGAGGACGCTCTGCAAAAGAAGGACCGCAAGGATGCGGGCCACTTGGGCATCACAAACAAGATCCTCACGTCCTCGCCGTCCATTCCTTCGAAGGAAGGCACGCGGCCGCCGTCAAAGAACTCGAAGGAAGACACAGAGCCATCCAACGCGGAGGTGGACGATGCCGTTCTTTACAAGCCGCATGAAGGCACGAAGCAGTTCAACAAGATCAATACCCACAGAAACGAGAACTTGCGCGAGAACGTCATCGTGCCCGACTGGGATTCATGCCTTTACACGCAGAACTCAGTTTCGTCGTCCACGTCGCTGAGTGCGAGCCTCTTCCCGAGCGCAGGCCGTGCGGGCAGTCAGACGTTTGACATCAAGAACTGGAGAAGCTACTTGGCGCACTTGCTGCTGCGGTTCGGCTTCGGGTCCGCCCAGGAGCCCATTCACGATAACGTCAGCTCGCGCCAGCAGGAGATCGAGAACGAGCTCACGTCGCTTTCGGAGCGCAGCTATCGCCTCTACGGGAAGTCGTTGACGAAGCTCCCCCACCACAAGCGCGCGTGCTTGCCCAACTTCAATCGCTACTACACGCAGCTTGAGGAGCAGCCGCAAAAGAGGCAGAAGACTCAGATCGAGGAGGATGCCGAGGACTCCAACGCCGTGTCCATAACTAACGACGCCATGGGCAATTTGCTCATCAACCCAAAGAAAGGGAAGCTTCTCCAGTCCGACGTGGTGAACACCACAGTGGGCCCGCTTCGAAAGATCAACAAGATCCTCATCATTGGAGTGCATGGCTTCTTCCCCACACGCATGATCCGGCCGTTGATAGGCGCGCCCAAGGGCACGTCGTTGAAGTTCGCCAACGAGGCGGAGAAGGCGGTGATCCGCTACTGCGTGGAGAACGACCTCATCAACGAGCGCGAGCAGCGCAACGTGAGCATCCAGAAGATCGCGCTCGAGAAGGAGGGCAAGATCTTCGACCGCGTGGAGTTTTTCTTGCGCATTCTCACCAAGTGGCAGGACGAGCTCAACGACGCCGACTTCATTTTCATCGCCGCACACTCGCAGGGGTGCGTGGTGTCGACGATCTTGCTTGCGCGGGTCATCAACATGGGCATCCTCAAGCAGCCGATGCTGAAGCGCATCGGGCTCTTGGGCATGGCCGGCGTCAACAGCGGCCCGTTCTACGGCGTGGACAAGTCGTTCTTCGTCAAGGCGTACTCGGCCATCGAGCACGACTCGTTGATGGAGCTCTTTGAGCTCACCAAGTTCGACAGCCCGCAGTCCATGTCGTACAAGGAGGCCATGCAGACCATCATCAACCTGAACGTGAAGATCTGCCTCATCGGGTCGATCAACGACCAGCTCGTGCCGCTCTACTCGGCGTTGGCGCTGCACGTGTTCCACCCCAACATCTACCGCGCGTGCTACATTGACTACGCGCTGAAGACGCCCGACTTCATCAGCAAGCTCGTGTCGTTGTGCTGCCAGCTCCAGAACCTCGGCTTCTTCGACAACAACGTGGTCAAGGAGCTCAGCACCGTGCTCGCAGGCCCGCTCACGGGCGGCGGCCACCTGAAGATCTACAACGACGGCAAGGTGTACGACCTCGGCATCAAGTTCGTGCTCGACACCGACGACCTCGTGATCCCGCGCACCCCGGGCGCCAGCGCAGACTTGCAGGTGCCGGTGACCAACCAGGTGTACCTCAAGGAGTACAACATCGGCAAGATCGGCACCAACCCGTTCATCTTGCCCTGGTGCCTCCGCGGACTCGTGTTCAATGTGGAGAAAAACTGGCCCGCGGACGCACACCCGATCCTGGTGGAGCGGGACGCCCGCGCGCGTGCGTCGGGCATCGACGAGATCGGCAGCCTCTACGAGCTGTTCGACCGCTGGAAGCCCGACACCAAGATCCTCAAGGACCTCAAGTTCCGCCTCAACGGAATCCGCACCAGTAAACTCTAATGTACACCCTGCCAACTGCACGGGGCGCGCACCTCTTACCAGAGTCGCACCTCGCTAATTGTAGAAACTGTAAAGTGCAGCACTCTGTTGGATCCCTCGCGCCCCCTCACACGTCCCCAAGCGAGCGTGTTGCCTTCGAAGCGAACGCATTGCCCCTGTCCGCGTGTTGCGAGTGTCGTGCCCTCTACTGCGCCCCACGGCCAATTCTGCCTCCAACCTCCTTCCCATAACTCTCTTCCCCGACAACCCGCCTTGCCACAACCATGAGACTAGCGCACATTCTCAACCGCTCGCCCGCCAAAACGCCAAAACGCCGCCGCCCGACCGCCGCCGCGCCGCCAATCGCCTGTCGTCTAGGACCCAGCCGCGAAGCGCCGTGCCGAGGGGCGAGCCGCCTACGGCCCTCGCGTCTGTTGTCCAGCACCTGGACCTCCGCCACGAGTACCAGACCGACTGCCACCAGCCGCAGCCCCACCCGCCGCACCTGGTGCTGTTGCCGCATCTGCCCCTGATGCCCCAGCATCTGCCTCCGCAACAGGCGCTTCTGCTGCCACATCAACAACAACAACAACAACAACAACAACAACAGAGCCAACACCCGCAGTATACACAACAGCCGCAACACACACCTCAAGCGGGCATGCATCATTTCCCACATCCACAGCGCCTCCCACTCCCCTCGCATGCCCGAGGCTTGCAGCCCATGCACGCGCAGCCTACAGGCACGTCGGCCCATCCTCACACATCGCACGCGCCCATTACCGCGACCCAGAATACACACCCCACAGCACCCGCCCATCGCCGCTCCCACCTGTCGGCGTCCCAGTCTCTCCACAGCTCGCCGCACGCCCACCTGTTGCCGCACGCCCACCTATCCCCTCACGGTGCCGCCCCGGCCGCTGCCCACCAGTCTTCCCCCAACTCACACGCCGAGCGGTCGCCTGCGTTCCCACACATGTCGCCGCACCTGTCGTTGGCCAACTCGCCGTCCGTGGGCACGTCGCCGGCCCTGGTGGCCGGGCCCATGCCCATTGACCACGGCCTCATCTCGCCGCGCCAAAGTGACACGCTGTCGCCCCACTACGGCAAGCACGACGACGACCTAGAAGGCGCCCTCCGCCTGTGCATGGACCTCCGCAAGAGTGCGGTGGCCGTGGAGTTCGGCGACGTGCCCTGGCCGTCGGTCGTGGCCACGGCCCGCAAGCTCGCGCTCCCCTACACCTACCCAGAGTTGGACCTCGTGGTGCTGGAGTGGTACCGCGAAGCACCCATCAACTACGCCATGCTCGAGAACGAGTGTTTTGCGCGCGACCGCAAGACCATCCATTCCACAGTCATACTGTTGGAGATCGCCTACGGTGCCAACAAGACCCTTCTCCACCCGCGTGAAGTGGTGGCATTTGAGTACGCCCACGAAACTGGACGCTTCATGTTTTCAGACGTGACCGACATATTGCCGGGCTACTCGCCCGACGAGATCCGCAAGCTCGTGTCTACGCAATGCCCGCATAAGTTTCGCTGGAGCGACGCCGAGGTCGAGTTCATCTGCAAAGGTGTAGAGGACGGGAAGGATGTCGACGAGCTCTCCCAGTACATGCCGTTTCGCCGGGTGTGCGAGGTCCGTGCCAAACGCGGGGCCATGTTCCGCAAGCTCACCAAGCACGTGGCTGTGAAGCAGGATACCGAGGAAGAGATCGACCACCGCCGCCAAATTGCCGACTTCATCGACAACGACTTGACGGCCTCGGGCATCAGACGCGCGGTGTCGCGTCGTACCCGTACGTACCTGAAGATCATCAGTGACATTGAGGACGCCATTGCCAAGCGCGGTGGCAGCGAATGCGTTCCGTTCACCAAACCGGAGAATAATACTGTGCGGTCCGCATTCAAGAAGGAGCTCTCCGAAAGCGAACTTAGTTGGGAACTCCCCTTCCGCACTCCGGACGAGATTGACGAGAAGCTCAAGCGCTTGGAGATGGCTTGTGTGCGCCAAAAACGCTTTGCAAACGACGTTGAACGTCTTATCTATGAGGCTCAGTGGTACGCGACCATGTCGGACGATTCCGGATCCGGTCGTCGCACTCGTCGCAGCCGAAACGATATCGAACTCGGCGAATTACGTAAGGAGGCTGCAAACCCAAAGCCCAAGAAGGCCAAGCGTGAAGCTTCGGTGGAGGAGCTTGAAGAAAGGAAGAGAATCAGGGAAACCAGAGCGAAGAAGCGTGCCGAAGCTCTTGTGCATATCCAAGAAGAAAAGGCAAAAGAAAAATTGCAGCGCCCTGCGCGCCGCACACGTCTCCGGCGTTCCAAGTCAAAAACCGATGTTCTGTCCAAAATTTCAGCCTTAATCGAAGAGGCGAAATGGTTTCAGAGTGTGACTGGCGATGGAACGTACATCAAACAAGGTGTCAAGAGAAAGAGGGTCCCCACCTACCATTTAGTTCCTGAGTTCCAGGACAGACAGAAGCTCAAAAGTGCTCGCAGAAAGCTCGAGGATCAGAAGCAGCAAAAGCGCAGGGGCCGGCCGCCAGCTAGATCATCCTCTCCTCAAACAGAGGACAGTGATATGGAGGACGAGCTTGAGAGACTTCAAGAAGCCATCGAGAGTGACTCCCTATCAGAAAGCGCTGAGGTGAGTCCATATGATCCAGTTAGCATAGTGGAGGACTCGGGTGTTCCCCTCCATTCAAGGCAGCTATTCAATAATGCGATATACAGTGAAAGTGAAGATCCGGAGCCCATTCAATTCAGTCCTGACATCCTGATCATGTTGAAGCCCGGAAGTGAATTGCCCATCAATAATGTTGTGGCTGCCAGAATCATAAAAAAGCACGCAAAGTCGTACAAGTCCTTACCAGGTACCTTTCCTCCTTTCCACATCATCGGTGAGGGTGGTTCAACGATCATAAACCCGCGGAATATTTTGCACATCAGGTATCTTCTCTATCCACAACATACAGAGCAATACGTGTTGGCGACTCCCAAGAGCAACGAGTTGGATCCAGTGTTTGAGATCCAGAAAGTATTCCAAATTCACTGCGCCTTATATTTCTCGCATTCGGAGGAGATCAAAGATTTGATTTTCAATGATTATTGCAAGGGATTGGTTGACGCCGTGGAAAGCAATAGCTTTTTGGATTTCATGCTTATTGTTGACAAGTGGAACAGTCTAATGTTGGAACTTTCACCTTATCCAATTCAAATTGATCCTTCCATTGATGTGAACGAAAGCGTACGCAAGTATCTTCCCAGGTCGTACAAGTTCAAGCCCACTGTGCTGGATTTGAAACTTGACGTGTTCTACATGGAAATGCTTACAAAGGGTGACCTGGTTGATGATTCAGAATTTGCAACGCCGCGGACAAGAAGCGGTGAGAAACGATACTTCTTGAGGCCATCAACAGAACCGCTCCCGAAGACGGAGCCATCGGATGACATTGCGTCACTGAGAGATAGATTCACTACCAAATTCCGTCATTTGAGACCGCCTTCATATTCTAAGGCTTTCATACAGCTGATGAACTCGATGACCGAACTTTCAAGGTTCTGTGTGCAACAACTTTTATTACGGGCATACACTAGAATAGTTTCTCCAGATTCAAGAAAGCTAAGATCATACAAGGCGTTCACTGCCGAAGTTTATGGCGAGCTTCTACCTTCCTTTGTCAGTGAGGTCTTGTCGAAGGTGGATTTGAGACCGGATCAAAAATTTTACGATCTTGGTTCCGGAGTAGGAAACACCACCTTTCAGGCTGCTTTGGAATTTGGGGTCAAAGAAAGCGGAGGCTGCGAAATCATGGAACATGCTTCTCACTTGACTTCTTTGCAAGAAGTTTTCATGCAGAAACAGTTGACAGCTTTCGGCTTAAAGCCTTTGAACCTTTCATTTGCACTCGAACAGAGCTTTGTGAGCAACGAGGAGGTCAAAAGGAAGTGTGTGGAGGGCGACATTGTCCTCGTGAACAACTACTTGTTTGACTTCCCTTTGATGGTGGAAGTCGGTAAGTTACTTTACGGACTCAAGCCGGGTTCCAGGATCATAAGTTTGCGAAATTTCATACCTCCACGCTATAAAGCGGGTACCGAAAAGACCATTTTTGATTACCTTGAAGTCGAAAAGTTCGAAATGAGTGACTACTTCTCGGTCAGTTGGACTGCAAACAAAGTGCCCTATTATATATCGACGGTTCATTCCACGATACGAGCGGAATATCTCTAATAGTCTGAATTGACCAATTTGGACGCTAAAAATTGCTAATAAACGAAGGTTGAGTATTGTGCCTACGATCTTATTTATGACTTTTGCCCTCTCACATTAAGCTTCTGTCTTTATCTTCTTCGAAGTGTCCTTCTCTGTTCCGTTGCTTTGCCTTTTCTTGTCACCGACGGGCTCGTTCGGAACTGGGGTGTTCTCCTGAGTGATTGGCTCAACGGATCCCGGCCTTGTAGTCGCCTGTCGCCCGCGCTTTCTGCCAGATGTGGCCCCATTGGACTCTCTGGCGAGAGCGAGCATTAAAGTGTTGACACGCCTGCTTATCTCCTGAGGGGTTCTCGACGCGATGTACCAATCAAAGCGAAACA
Organism: Helenozyma rhizophorensis; assembly: GCA_030573355.1. Lineage (NCBI taxonomy): Eukaryota > Fungi > Ascomycota > Pichiomycetes > Serinales > Metschnikowiaceae > Helenozyma > Helenozyma rhizophorensis. The sequence continues at coordinate 190,304 of JAJMDD010000020.1, forward strand.
ACTCGCTCTGCTGTATCTCCCTCTTGATCTTTTCGCCAAGTTTCTCGGTGAAGATGCCGAACTTGTGAACACAGCAAAGGATAAAGCGGTCCTCCAATTTGGAATAAACCCTTTTGGAATTGTTCGGAGGGTACTGGATTTTTAACTCCTCCAATGGATCTTCTGATTCCTCTATTTTGCCCGCTAACAATTTTTGTTGGTTATGAAGCTTAGCGACTTTTCTCTCGCTCGCAACAATTTGAGCAACATACTTGGCATAGCCCTCGATTTCTTCGTGTGACTCCCAAAACTTTTTGGTGTATCTCTCAACTTCTTCCACTTCCCTGCCCAACGCATTTGCAATGTCTGTGAAAGAGTTCCTTCCGAACTTCGCACAGGCATGAATGTAATTCGTGAAGTCACGCCTTGACCAAGTGGAAAAACTTTCGTGTAGGAGCTGTTCTTTTAGCTGCTCTTCTTCTTCCGTAAGAGGCTTCGCTGTTTCTATTTTGTTTTGTTCGATTTTTAGTCTTTCCTCTCTTGGTAAGTCATCTTTCTCTTCCTTCTCATCATCTTTTTCATCAGAAGAGTTGAGAAAATCCTCATCGCTATCTCCAAAATCGTCCAAAGAGTATGTGTAACCAACCTCTCGCTTGTACGCTAGCTGTTCTCTCTTGAGAAGCTCGAGTAGCTGTGGTGGGAAAAATTGGTGATCAAGTGGATGATATACTTTTGGCTGCTTCACTTTGGAAGCCTGTTGGTTGGGTGGCTTGAGCACGTCCTTGTAATAATTGTCCACAGAATAGGTCTGCTCTTTCCTCTCACGCTTTGTAGGATGAATCCAGGCAAGGCCAAGCCGTTCATTTTCCCGCTTAGCGAAGTTCTGGCCATTCCATTCATATACTGAAGCATCAGATGTGAAGTTCTGAAGATCGTCCAACCCAAGCTTGTTGAATTTGGCATTCAATGTTGCCGTTTTTTCCCTTCCCTTCGCAAGAATAGCATCAATATCACCGTCAAGCATCGACTTGCCGTTGCCCGATTCGAACATCGCTTTCGCGCCATGCTGAATCATTCCCAACAAGTCATCCGATGTATTCCCGATACTCTGAGTGGCTTGTCTTCCTTGCTGAATAACCAATTGGTCCAATCTCAATTTCTGGGCCGCACGGTCCAAAACCTTTTCTTCAATGGCGTTCTCGGTAACAAAGCGAAACACTTGTACCTGTTTCTTCTGACCAATTCTATGCGCTCTGTCCATAGCTTGCAAATCTGCTTGGGGGTTCCAGTCTGAATCAAACAAAACCACAATATCTGCTGTCGTCAAATTGATACCCAAGCCACCAGCTCTAGTCGTAAGCAAAAAGATAAATTTGTCAGAGTCCGGGGCGTTGTAGCTGTCGATAGCCTCGATTCTATCTTCGTGAGAAGTAGATCCATCGATGCGACAGTATTCGTAGTCTCGTAGGTAGCAGTAATCCTCCAAAATATCGAGTAATCTAGACATCTGAGAGAAGATCAACACCCTAGAACCGGCTTCCTTGAACTTTTTGAGCATCTTGTCCAAGATGATCATTTTACCCGAGTTGAATACCAAATGCTCGTCGGTGGTGTAAGGTGGACCTGGTTCTGCACCATCAAACAAATAAGGGTGGTTACAACACTTTCTCAACTGCATCACAATGTTCAACAACCGGGTTTTCCCTTCTCTTTTTCCTACCACACCATTGACCGCGTCGATGTCCTTCTCCAAAAGCTTCTTGTACCAGTCAATCTGCATATCCGTCATGCCAATGTACACATTGGTCTCTATCTTCGGAAGTAAAGAAGTCTCGACATCGGCTTTCACCCTTCTGAGGAGAAAGGGGCTCAACACTTTGTGAAGCTGCAGCACGACCGTGTCTTGATCTTTGTCCTTCTCTGTTTGGTTGTCAAACCACTGATCAAAAACCTCTGGATCACCAAAGACATCAGGTAGCAAGAAGTTGAGAAGAGCCCAGAGCTCGTGCAAATTGTTTTGCAAAGGAGTTCCAGTGATAAGGAGCCTGTTTCTGGAATAAAATAAGCGAATGATTTGGGATAACGACGAATCCTCGTTCTTGATTCTATGGGCTTCGTCGACCACAATGTACTGCCAGCGGAATTTTTTCAACTGCGACTTCTCCCTAATCACCATCTCGAACGAGGTTATCAAAACATCGAACTTGGCAGTAAGTAATGTCGAGCGAATGAAATGGGCTCTGTCCTCCTTGTTGCCTTGCAAAATAACCGCCTTGACGCCCGGTGTCCACTTTTCGAATTCTCGGCGCCAGTTGTCGAGAGTGGATTTCGGAACAATGACAATGAATGGCCCGTCAATGTTCTTAATGTAACGTAGGTAGCCCAAGAACGAAATGGTCTGCAACGTCTTGCCCAAGCCCATCTCGTCCGCTAAAATTCCTGAAAGACGGTTTTCGTGCAATGAGATGAGCCAGTTAAGACCTTGGACTTGGTATTCTCGGAGCTGGCCACCTGTAACATAGCTGGGGGATTCGGTGAGAACAGTGCGCTGGTGGTCTTCGTCGCCGATATGTTCCTCGTCTTCTAGAAGCTCTGCGTCCTCTTCCTTCTCTGTTTTGCGTCGGCCCTTGCCCACGCTGCGCTTCTTCTCTTGCTTGAAGTTGACCTGCCCGTCTATTTGTTTGATCAACTTCTTGAACTTCGCATCTCGCGAAATGTTGATATCGATGAAGTAACGAAAGATGTCCGTGAGGCCCAAGAGATACTTGAATCTAGTGGTGGAATCGTCAACATCCTTCTCTCTGGCAACTTTCGGATCACAATCTAGAATGAATCTCTTGACTCTCTCGTGATCAACGTCACCGTCGTCGATGGCCTCGACGACCGGTTCCTGCTCTTCCTGCTCGGAGTCTTCCTGGTCCAGCTCGTAGTAGTTCACTTTTTGGGGCTCTTCCCCCTTCGCTTGAGCCTTCTTCCTTCTCGGCGGCATTTTGAGATGCTAAACAGAATTTATAGTGTCACGGCCCAAGCAGAATAATTAGAGTGTCGTCGATTGAGGTTCAGGCGAAATGCAGTGTTTTCCCGTGTCGTGGGCGTTTGTAACGGTCAATTGCACCGTGTTCAAAATTCGCTTTTTTTCCATGTTTCTCGGTTTTGTTGAATCTGCCATATCGCACGTCGTGCATGCACTATCAGGGTTTGCCGCATGCGGTGCGCATCGATCTTTCTATCCTCCGGGTGAGGTTGAGAAGAATTTTTGGCCTCTCTCGAAACTACAGCTTTTCCGGTGCGTTTTGACCGCGTTTTGATGCTCTTTTCAGATATCCGGAGCAGAAAATGAATTTATTTAGGTTTCTCTGCTTGTTCGCGTGTCGCCTGCTCATCTCATCGCGTTACTACGTTCCCCTCAATTAGGCCCCAGTCAATAGACTGCTTTCCTTGCGAGTCAAGCCAAGCATTGCACTTTTTGAAAACTTGCAGCTCAAAGAACCCGCGGCGTGCCGAAAGTGGCGAGGGGTGCACGCTTTCAAGTACGAAAAAGGGCACCTTACTTTGCTTCATCTGGGCCGAGAACTTGGCCACTCGCTTTTGCGCAGGCGTGCCCCACGCCATCACGACAAACCCTTGCTCGTTGTAGTCACGTGCGTACTTGATTGCCGTGCTGATCACCTGCTCAGTGAATTGTTCCCAGCCCTGGTTTGCGTGGCTGTTCGCCTTGTGAGCTTCTACGGTCAAGCACGCATTAAGCATGAGCACGCCTCTTTTGGCCCACTTGGTCAAGTTGCCTCCGCCGGGTTTGCCGGCTTTGCTCAAACTGTTGTAGTCGGGTGCCTCGAATGAAGGGAAATCAATCTTCAATGTTTTGTATATGTTTAGGAGCGATGGTGGAGGCCGCGTGGGCTCGAGAACCAGAAATGCGAGGCCATGTGCCTGATTGAAATTATGGTAAGGATCTTGGCCCAAAATGAGGCACTTGACATCAGGTAGGGGAGTGAAGTGAGACCAGGAGTAGATCCTTCCTGGCGGAGGGAACACTGTCTTGCCTGCTTGAGCGCGTAGAAATTTTTTGAGCTTGATGAAGTAGGGCTTAGTTAGCTCCTTATGTAAGAAGGTGAGCCAAGTGATGTGAAGCGTGTTGATTTCAAGTGAGAGAAGCTGCTTTTCTTCCGGCGTGAGCGTGCCAATCCATGCAGCTTTGTTGAACCCGTGCCGAGCACAGAACTCCTCGTAATCGGGGTCTTGGGACACATCCTGTGAAGGTTTGGGTTTCTCGGATGCAATTAGTCTGGTTTGCTCATTTAACTCGGCATGTTGTTCCTGAGTCTGTTCCACTTCTAACAGCTTTACTGCCTCGACCACAGGTTTTTCACTCTTCTTGATTGTCTTCTTGACGGGTTTCTTCTCTTTCGCTTGAGCAAAGAACTCTGTGATGAGCTTTGGCTTTTTGCTGAGGCTGTCTTCGCCGGAGGTCGCTCTCTTTGGAACTGTCATCTCGTCTACAGAAGAGACGCGTCGGCACTGCAGATTGTTAAGTAGTACTCCACGATACCGAATGTAATATGACCCATTCATCTTCACTCCTCTATCCTCTCTTGAATATATATAGTCACGTCATCGCGACAGAGTATGCTTCCGTGTATGCTGTCGTGAATTCGTCAGAATAACTTTAAAAAGTAGTAGGGATACCCTTCATCCTTCCGCAAAAATAGGCTGGTCAAGACACTGTAGAGGAGATATAAAGTGCCAGCTGCAACTATAGTTATTGCACTCAAGTGGTTTTGAGATGGAACAGCGCTTTCGCCGGTCACCTTATACTGCCCCAAGAACACCAAAAGTACCAAATTGGCTGCCAAAAGGAAGTATGAAGCTGCAACAATGAACATTTCTATGCCAAATTGGTAATGGATACCGCCGCTGACGAATATGTGGTCACCTTCCTCGTTCCTCCCCATGAAAGGGACACCTTGAATGGTAGTGAACAGGTAGCCACCCAATAGAAGAAGCAACGCAAGGAACAAAAGAACTTTGTAAATTCTAGCCTTCGTCACGGTGCCGGTAATTGCGGACGGTCCCTTCTTCTTTATAAAGAGAATCAGGCCGAAAGTGGCGCCGAAGGTCATCGCAAACTTAGTCACTGGGTTCTCCTGTCGAATCATGATACGCTTCTGCACGGTCTTTGCTAGCCAGTCGGCGAAATGGAACACTTGGTCATCTATGGATCCCTCTGTGAGCTCATACTCTGCGTGGGGCTCGAGCAAAATGTCGTAGACGTCGAAGTATTCTTCTCCATTCTCGTTTGTCTTGACTTCACGTTCCAGTCTGTGGGTCGCAGAGATGTGTGATGGTGGAATGAGCCATATCTGAGGAACAGTCCGCAATCCGAGGTAGTTGAATACTTCAACATTGGTTCTGTCAACGATATCGATCTCGGCTATGAACAAGTAGTCGGTATGGGCGTAGTCGGCGGCCCACGCTGCCGCAACGCGGCGCAAGACATGGTGAAGTGGAAAGCAGCTCGTGCATTGGTGCTTTTCGTCGGTGGAAGTCAAAACTATCAATGTGAAGTGGTCCCGGTTGGGCTGCGATAGAAGACTGAGGTCGGAGTCTTTGACAGGGATGACGAAGTTGGGCGATTGCAATGCTAAAGCGGTCAATTGTGCAGCCTGAAGCGGGTCTGCCATGCCAAATACGGCGAGCCAGAGCACGGCTAGGCCCCGGTATAGCATGGACATGGTGTAACTGCAGTTGTAGTTGTGTGTAGATGCGCACTACGACGAGCAACACCACGCGAGGTCACCAGGTAAAATAGACCTAATAGGGAAAGTGAGGAGCGGAAAGAAACAGTGGGTGACGGACGAGCTTGCACCGTTCAAATGCTGTCAAGTGCCCGTCAAGTGATACCTGTTCATAAGTATATCTGACGTCTATAACTATAAATACCTACTAGTCCTCTTCTTCTTGCACGAACTCGTGCTTCTCATCCTGGTTGACGACCAAGAAGCCCAAAGTCACAATGCATGCCCCGAGCAAGTACCACATGTTGATCTCGAATCCGTTGATGACCCAGTCACCCACCATTGCCAAAGGAATCGTGAGCGATAATCCCACGGTGACAGTCAACGGACTCGTGAAGAGCACGGCCTTGCACCAGCAGAAATCGCTAATAAATGTAATTAAAGCGTTGGTGAGCAAGAGTCCCAACACATAAGAACCCCGAGGGAGCTCGAAACGCTCGATAGACGTGAAATGCAACACGAGAATAAACGGCCAAAAGAACAAGAGGCAGAAGAGCCCCACAAAGCCGAAAAACAAGTGCGTGTTCAACACACGCTCCTTGGTGGTGTTGGGCTTTGTGATCTTGTGCTTCAACAAGATGGTGTAGATACCGTAGACCAAGGCCCCGGCGAGCGCCAAGAAGTTGCCCCACAAAACCACAGCGGGCGATGAGCCAGAGGGCACTGTCTCTGCGGAGGAGTCGATTTTCGTGACAATCAAGACGCCGCCAAACGAGAGCACAATGCCCAAGATCTTGCTGGAGGTGATCTTCTCGATGCTATACAAGTAGCCCACAATGAGCGTGAAGAAGGACGACGTCAGCGAAAGAATGGTCTGCGACGCCACCGATGTATATGAGAGGGATGCGTTGGTGACCAAGTTTGCCGTGAACCAGAGCACAATGAACTGCAACGATAGCATCACCGTTTCCCAAAGCGGCACGGCCTCGTCCGCGCCGTCCTTGGCGTCATCGATACCTTCCGAATCAGCCAACTCTAGGTTATCCTCGGACGAGCCGTACTCGTGCAAGGGCTGCGCGGTTTGGCAATCGAGCGCAACGTACTTCGACTTATAGTGCTCTTGGCGTAGGAGCTGCACGAACAGCGACACGCTGAGCCCCTCGTAGCGCAAGTAGGGCACGAAGTAAAATATAAAGCACGACGTGTTGATCCACGTGATGAAGAACGGCTTGCGGTAGACGTTGGTCTCAAACAAGTCGTTGACAAGGAACAGGCTCAGCACCCAGAACACCACCACGGCCCCTAGATTGACTAGGCCCAAAACCCATCTTTGCGGTGATGATAGCTGGTGCTCGGGTAGGAAGAACGACTGGATAAACGTCGCCACGGCGGTGTGGAAGCGCCTGAGCATGAAGATCAGTAGTAGGTGCGGATCACGTGTGGAGGTGAAATGGGGCCATCACCACCGTTGATAGTCGACACAAGCCAGCCACACCGGATTGCGGATCAGGCGGCGTTAAGAGATCTACGGTTCTTTGTACGCTATCTACGCTTTCTGGAGCTGCAATGTCTCCTTCTGATTTTTAGATCGACCCTTTGCAATTTCGGAGTATACCTACTGGCAATTTGCGAAATGATAAGCGATTTGCAGAACCGGAAATCTTATTCAGACCGTCCAATAAAATTCAGAATCGTGATCGTCAAGATCCGGCAACTACAGCCCGCTGCGAAGCCCATCTCAGCACCGAGTACTCATATCGAGATCTCTGCTCATGCCTACACGAAACCGATGCATGTCGGTTACCCGCCAAGTAGGCGCCTATACCTCGAACGGTTGATCCTCGACAAAGCTTTCAATATACCTTGGTAGGTAATATCCTTGGATAGCCCTTCCTTGATTTGTCTTGGTTTGTCAAATTAGTCGACACCCGAGCCAGGTTTTTCGTCCTTCTAGTCGGCAAATCGTACCCGCAGTACTATTCGGCGAATTGTACCTGGGCGCGCGATAGCACTGATAAGGTACGGACGTCAACATCTTTGCTTACTGCACCAACTCTCCTTTTTTTCCATGTCAGACGCCAACGACGACTACGATGAGTCGTCATTTCTCATCAACAGAAGGCAGTCGATCCTTGACCAACCTATAGGACTGTTTCGTGGACCTAACTCGCTCCATAACTTTGCCTCATCCTTCACTAGAGCTCAGTCGTTCGCGGCCCACAAGCTCGACCCAGATATCCGCAAAAAGCGTTCCTTTTTCGTCTCCTCTCCCGGTGATGGTGAAGATGAGCTCTTTGACCCGGACTTGATGGTCCCGCTGTCTCACGGCGAGAGACTTAGCTCCATTCTCAACGAGTACCAATCGTTTCGCTCGGGCCACTTTTCAGGTGTCTCCTCTTCGCCTTTCAACGAGGTGTTCTACCAGGATGACATTGTTGCCATGCTCGACCAGAACAAGTCAAGGCAGAACTCGCTCGCGACCGGTGGCATTCCGATCCCCTCGAAGAAGGTATACCCAGCCAAATCGTTTTCTTCCATCCGGCTGGCCATCTCGTACGCAAGCACTGCGTCCCACTTTGGTTTGAAGAAGGTCGAAGACAAGGACGGAAATGTGGTGGCAGTCATTGCCGGGCAGAGTACTGCTCCTCAAACAATCTTGAATTCGATCAACTGTTTGATTGGTGTGGGTCTATTGGCTTTGCCTGTGGGCTTGCTCAAGGCGGGCTGGGTCTTCGGCTTTCCTCTTTTGGTCGCTTGTTGCTTGACCACTCTTTGGACGGCCACCCTCTTGTCGAAGGCTCTCGACACGGACAGCACCATGATGTCGTTCGCCGACTTGGGTTACGCTTCTTACGGCTCATTGGCGAAGTTGCTCATCTCCCTCCTCTTTTCCATTGATTTGTTAGGACTGGGAGTTTCTTTGGTGGTCCTCTTTAGCGATTCATTGTTCTCATTGATTGGCGATGACATATACTGGACTAAAACCAGATTTAAACTCATTGCATTTGTGGTCTTGACTCCTTTTACGTTCATGCCGTTGCCCATCTTGTCCATCTTTTCCCTCTTCGGGATCATGTCCACCATCTCGATAGTCATGTTGGTTTTTACATGCGGGTTGCTCAAGCTGACTTCTCCGGGCTCATTGCTCATGGCAATGCCCACGAACTTATGGCCAAACAACGTTACCGAGTTGTTCATTGCGATTGGCATTCTCATGGCTCCCTTTGGTGGGCATGCCATCTTCCCTAATTTGAAGTGTGACATGAGACACCCGGCGAAGTTCACAAAGACTCTTCTTGTCACCTACACAGTTACATTAATCACCGACAGTTCTATGGCTGTCATTGGATTTTTGATGTTCGGCGTCTTGTGCAATAACGAGGTCACTAGCATTTTGTTAGAGACTGCTGGCTACCCGGTGTGGATATACCCATTGATCAGTGGACTCATCTGCATTGTGCCTTTGGCAAAGACCCCATTGAATGCGAAGCCTATCATTTCAACTCTTGACAGTATGTTCGGTCTTGACACCATCATTGAAACCGACTCAATGTTCAAGAGATCAATGAAGGGAGTTGCCATGTTTGGCACGCGAGTGGGCGTCAACGCTCTTTTCGTATTCTGCGCAATTTTGTTCCCAGAGTTCGACAAGATCATCGGCGTTTTGGGCTCGTCAATCAGCTTCATTGTTTGTGTCATTTTGCCATGCTTATTCTACTTGAAGCTTTGCAAGGATACCGCGGGAACAATCGAAAAGCAATTTATTAGACTCGCTATTTTGATTGGCGTGTTCTTCGCAGTCTCTTGTACTTACATGACAATCACGAATTGAGCAATATCTACACATCTTCAACGCATAATGCTATACTATAATACAGTACATTTGTTCTTATGGCTCACCCTTGACATAAGTTAGAAAATCCTCTGTAATCTTGTTCATCAACGGCTCCAAGAGTGAGGCATCCATCAAAAAATCATAATTAAGTCTCATGAACAGTGCGTTTGACCCTCCGCTATGGATTTGCTTCTGTAGCTCGCTGACTGATTTGAATATAAGCTCGAATAACTTCTTGAACTTGATATTCTGGGAGTTCAAATTGTCCTTCATTGAAAATTTTAGGAGATTTCTCTCCTTCTTATCGAATTTGTTTCTCTTGAAGCTGATCGTGAAGGCGATTTTATCTTTTTGAATCTTCTTCGACGCACTGAGGTTCAAACTGTTGATACTGAAAACGAGTTGCACCATATTGAGACTTCGGAACTTGGGGTCAAATTGCACTCTTGCCAACTTGTTCGACAATTTTGGAACGTTTCGTTCGCGCAATATCTTCTCGATTCCTCTAATCGTTGTGAAAATGTGTACAAACTCTTTGAGAAACCTGATGGATCCCACTAACGCTCTCTGTGACTCGCTGATCTGCTGATTCAAGAATTTTACCAATAGTTTGACACGATGATCCTCGTCGGGGCTGGCACTCAATATCAATGACAGCGAACCATTGTCTGGCAATCGCAAAAGGAGCGGCTTGTAAAACGGATCAACCTCAAATGTAATCTCACTAAGAGAGTTGTTCGTTACATCGATATTCGTCTGCTTGAGCTGATCTAGCATTTTGATCAACAGGTTCATCTTTTCGATAGTTGTAAACAACTGGGTCAAAAGTGTTTGGGCAGAGCTGGACTCATTTCCATCGTCCCCTTTACTTGATAGATCTGCAGACATTGAAATTTCAAACCTTTCGTTATCAGAATCCACTTTGACATTCAACTTTATCAACGTTTTGGCATCCGCGGCAGAGACACCTCTGAGCGTTCCGAAGGCAGACAAGTTCAATGTCGTCGAGCTGTTCACGGTGCTGAGCAGAACGATGAGCACTATTGTAGTGGAGGAAATTGAAATGGGTAACAATTTCCCTGTGTTATGGAGAGCGACTATAGTTTCGTGATTTTGTGGGTCGCTGCTCAGTTCAGCGGGTTGACAGAATTCAAACTTCTTCAAAGCTATCCTTCCGTCAAGCTTCATATATCCGATGTTTCTTGCCTGTAGCTCTTCCATGATCATGTGGTCTATGATCATATTGGAACAAGATTTCGATAAATTGTTGAAGAACTTATAATCGAATTCTTCTTCATCCCCATACTTTAATTTCTGTACCCACTGAATTCTCCATTCGCCTTTCATCGACTTGAGTCGAGCAACCCACCAGTAGGTTTTAGCGGTGATACCACTAATCATGTTGATAAGAAACCAGGAAGAAGGCCAATTCCGACACCGGTAGAACAGGATTTTGTTGAAGGCATTAACCTTCTCATTGACGATAAAGTTGAATAACTTGACCGTTTCGTAATCATTGAGTTTGATAATATCGTTCGGAATCCATGAAGTGGTGATCAACTTTGTACTTAAAGACTTGCTGAAGATTTCCAATCTTAACTGAATCAAATTGTTGGACACACTGTTAATCATATCGTGCTCGCTTATGAAGTTTTTATTCTTCACTTGCGAAGGCTGTCCATTGATCTTGTTTTGGATTTGCAACTCAATGGGTGTTGGGTCCATGAAGTAAAAGAAACCGGTCAAAGGATTGATTGCAAATAATGCAGACTTTCGTGGAGTCAATTTTAGCAAAAGCTGGTGCAGATTGATGTAGGAAGCGGACTCGCCTGTCACGACTTCATTGAATTGGTCGTAAATGGTGGACATGAGCATCTCTGAATGTTTATTGATGACCAGACTCAAAATGTAGTCCACACTCAAATCGTCCGCCTCCTCCGTGTCAGAGACACTGCCACTGAGGTCAGGGATGCCATGGTCCATCACATACTTTCCATTCTTGAACCATCGGAAGTTGAGATTGTAGTTTTTGTCCATTCCAATTTCCACAAAAGACTTCCAGTTCCGGGATAAATAATGATTGCACCAGTAGTTGATAATGATAAGCGAAGAGGTGTACTTGTACTGGATGTTATTTCTCCACTTGCTGTTGATCGACAACTCGCGCAACTGTCTCGAAATCAAGTACAATTTGAATGAGATGGTGTACTTGTGTAGAAGTTCGTAGAGGCCATGCAATGACAGCTTTAATAGCGCCTGGTTGACCACTGTTTCCAATTTTTCTCTTGACGACTTCGGTAGCTGGGTGATGATTTTGGAGTCGCGATGGGTAATGAGCGATGTATCTGGATTTATGCCGAAAAGAAATACAAAATCAATGAAGAAAAACGGCGACTTGAAGTAATCCTCCTCGTTCTCTATAATGAGGTCGTTAGCCACGGTGATGGAGACCTGGAACTCGTTTGGGATGGTGATGACGACTCTGCCGTCACGAATATCATAATTGTTGTAGAAGCGTGGCGGCATGTCATCAAGAAGAGCCATTCTTGCAGTGAGGGTCAAGTTCAAGTCGCGCAACACTTGCAAGATCTTTTCTGGTGAGATTGATGGCTTGGGTATCGAGTTATACGATGGCAATTGGGGCCTGCCCTTTACAAGCACGTCCAAACTAGTCAATATGTCTGAGTTTGGAAGCTTAGCGCCCGAGAAGTGGTTCAACTCATTGAGCCCGTGGCCCAAGTTCTCAAAGTAAAATTCCTGGGTGCGGCACCAGTTGAGCAAGTCTATAAGTTTCGAGATATCCTTTGAGTTTTGCGCCCACTTGACCAACGTGTAGACCTTGATGAAATCCTGCCTGAGAGAGATGATTAACTCGAGAAACTTCTTCTTTCTCGTCACATCACTCTCGGACGTCCTCGTGTTGGCCAAGTTTTCTATCTGCCTGCTTAACTGCTTATAGGCATCTTGTGTGTGAAAGCGCAACACTTGGGAAAGGGGAATGATGTTGTTGGTGATGTGCGGGAGATCAGGAACTGACAGTTTGGTGTTTGTCCCGTTGAGTTTCGGCTGCGGCGATGCAGTCATGACGTGTGGCAGGGAAGAAGATGATTTGAAGGAGCCTGCTTCGAGCAGAAAAGGATGGAGCGGTCCGCCGTTAGGGCAATGGAGGGACTTTTGCCTGTAGTTCTCGATGAAAAGTGGAGTGCACGCTGGCCGCACTCAGTCTACTGCGATATCAAGCGCCCTCAGTAGAACACGAGACAGACCGCGTAGCTCTTAAAAAGTAGAGAAAGGTTTATACATAGCTGGACGTTCATGTGCCCGAGTGAGAGCTAGTCAATCCGTGTGATGCTATTGAGCTGGAAAATTCAGATGCGAAATTGAGCTGAAATTCAGATGCGCTACCGAGGAAATTCAGATGCAACGTATAATACAACATAGGTCTACGTCCGCGCATAGAAGTGCGCAGGAAGGATGTCCTTGATCCACGAGAACCTGTCATCGTCTAGAATCTGCGTGACTGACATGCGGCGGTCTTTGCGCACGAGAAGCACGCCCACGAGTGCTTCCAAGTCGGCAATGATCGCCGTAGCCGCAGGGGGCATGCGCTCGTCGCTGGTCATGGTCGGCACTTTGTACCAGTCCCACTCGATCATGGCGATACGGTGAGCCGGGTTGTGTTTGTTGCGGCGGCGCTTGAGCACGGATGGCGACACGCCCGACGTGGTCAAGTACTCGAGCGGCGGCATATCGAACGGCAAGCGGTCCTCCAAAATGGCGTACACGAGGACGCCGAGCGACCACGAGTCCAAGAGCTTGCCGTCGTAAGGCACACCCATGAGGAGCTCCGGGCTCACGTAGTCCTCGGAGCCGCACTTGGTGGAGAGGAGCTGAGCGGGCAGCTCGAGGCGCTTGGAAAGGCCAAAGTCCGTCAACGTGCACACGGGCTCGGGTGAAAGCGGGGCGTCGTCGAGCACGTCGTGCGGCACGTTGAGCAACACGTTCTCGAGCTTGACGTCGCGGTGCACCACGTCGACGCTGTGCACGTACGCCAACGCGGCCACAATCTCCGCCACCACGCGGGCCATGAGGTGCCAGAACGGTGCCAGGTGCGTGCCGAGCGCACGGTGGCCCTGGAGCCAGTGGAAGAGGTTGCCGCCCGCGCAGTACTCCATGAAGAAATACTGCTTGTTGTGCTGCTTGACGGTGTACAAGTCGGTGGGGTCCGCAGGCGGCGGGGACACGGGCGCGCCGAAGAACGTGGCCTCGATCTCGGCCGGCGTGATCGAGAGCGTCACGTTGTAGTCGAGCAAGCGCATCACGCACGGGTGGTGCAAGTGGGCCAAGATGCCGAGCTCGCGGCAGATGTACAGGCGGAAGTTCGACACGGTGTCGGCGCTGTCGGCGGGCACGGCCACGATCTTGACTGCCACCACGTGGCGTCCGCTGTGGGCGGCCACCACCGTGCTGAATGCCCCGGTGCCCACCACGCGGTCAAACGTGAAGGTGGTTTTGGAGCGGGGCGCGTAGAAGTCACGCGGCGCGACCGCGTCGGCGTCGAGCGGCGGCAGCGGCATCTCGGGCGGCGGCGCGGGCGGGAGCAGCGCCGGGTTGGAGAAGTGGCGGGCTTCGGGCGACGCGTACGCCATGCGGCCCAGGTCGAACTCGGACACCACGCGCGTGGGGGCGCGCGGCTGAGAGCGGCGCTTGCGCACATCGATGCGCTCGAAGGCGCCGTGGGGTAGCACGGGCGTGGGCAAGTGCGTGATGTTGTCGTACTCGTAGGGCAGCGGCGGCGAGGACGCGGTCAAGTCAATCGGGTCGCCGAGCGCAGGCGCGGGCACCGTGATGCGCAAGTCGCCGCACGGCAGCGGCTGTTTTCGGTGGGACGTGGAGTATTGGGGCTCGGACATGATGCACCGGTCGAAGTGGAGTGTAGCTGAAATGTAACCAGCGGCCTGTATTGGGTGGAGCCGTGAACGTCACTCTAGATGCGCTGTAAGATGTACTGTAAAGTGCACTGTAAAGATGTGCAGCGTCAATGTGTTGAGGGTAGATGTGTTGATGGTATGTGTTGGTATGCGGAGGTGTAGTTTGTAGATGCTGAGGTGTTGTTGGATGAGAAAGAGTCGAGGTCGTGTTGTGCGTGGCAGGGGTGTTCCGTGTGGGGCAAGCTCTGATGGCTTAGCAGGGGCACGGCAAGCTAAGCGAAGCCTTGTAGCCAAAGGACAGGGTTGAACAGAAGGAGACGATAGGTGGAGGATGCCTGGTGCTCTTGCCTGCACAATGCCTGCACAGTGCGTCGGCTATTCTTGATTGTGTCCGCCCCACGCCTGACAATGGAACCGGCGAGGTGGGGCTCGCTTGCAAGATGACGCGTAACGGTATGAGAAGAAGAATGGGACGACGCGTGAGTTGGTGAAGGTGGACGGAATGGAGGTATGGAATGGGTGGCTGGCTAGACTGCAGATCGACGTCATCGCTGTCAAGTGAGGCATACACGGTCCCCGCAGCCAAGGCTGACAGACATACAAGTGCCCTCCTTACGACTCACCTGCCGTATTACTCAATAGTTCACTCACTAGTAGTTACTCGCATACGCATTCACTAGTCGTGCGCATTCACTAGGCGTACGCATTCACTAGTCGCACGCATTCACTAGTCGTCGTAGGGCAACGCGAGCGTTTGCTCTGCACCGTTATGCGCGGCTGCGAAAACTACATTGAGCTGTTCACTGAGCTGTATCACTGAGCCATCTACACTGAGCTGTCATACCTGGCATAGCTACAAAAAACCCTCGAGCACGCGGTGCGCCTTCTCCAAGCGCTCAAGCCCGATCTCGTACCGCTTCTCGTCCAACACCATGTCCAGCGTCAACCGGCTCAACAGGTCCACGATCTTCTCGATCAACTGCTTCTCCTTGATGGGCAAGTCCAACGTGGCGAACTCCTCGCCAATCACCGCGCCGTTGACGCTCTCCAAGAGCTGCACGAGCGTGCTGTACGAGAACGGGCGGAGCGCGCTGTCGCGCACACGCTTCTGCTTTCGCCGCGACGCCTTGCGCCGCGGCACCTTGGTGCTGTCCTTGACCGACCGCGCGCGCGTCGGGTGCACCACCACCTCCGCGGGCTCCACGTCGTAGAAGTCCTCCTCGCGCGGCTGCGTGTAGACGCTGTCGCGCACGGTGTGCGAGAGGAGCGTGGGCTTGCCGGGCTCGGCCGTCGTGGCGAGCGCAACGTGCTCGATGCTGCTGCCCACGCTGGCCGAGCCGACAGTAGGAAGGGGCCCGGGCTCGGACTCGTAGTGCGACAGCGGCGACGGCGTGCGTGCCGCCTCGCCGGCCGAGCCGTGCTCTGCGCCGTCACTGACCGGTAAACTTGTCTCTTGCACAGTTGGCTCACGGTGGGTGGACTGGGGCGAGCTTTTGGACGTGTGAGACGACACCAGCTTGGGCGGCCGGAGGAGGAGCGGCACGGTGTCGACGGAGTCGGGCGTGGACGTGGTGGGCACGCGCGCGTGCTCGCGGGACGAAGCCACGCGGGCTCGGTCCATGTGCTCTGCGTCGGGCCGCTTGGGCACCACGAGCGGCAGCGTGTGGTCGGAGCCGTCGGCGGTCTGGAAGCTCTCTGTGGAGATCTGCGTGTCGAGCGGCGTCCCATGGGTGTCGATCGGCGTGCCCTGGGTGTCGAGCGGCGTCACCGGCGCGGTGTTTTTCAAGTTGCTGGCGTGCTCCATGAGCTTGTCGAGGTCGTCGGAGATGGCCACCAGGAAGCGGTGCCGCACGGGCGACGGCGCGGGCACGGCCCGCGTGGGGCTGGGGCCGAGCTCAC